>VYXB01002958.1:193790-300600 GCA_013397135.1 Pachyramphus minor | reverse complement strand
ATTATTTATTGGGGGGGGGGGGGGGGGGGGGGCTTACAGAGACTCATTTGTCATGAAAACATGCCCCCAAAATAATTGTATAATGCTTGAATCACTGCTGTCTATTTTCAAACCCTATAAGTTGGAAAAATAATGTTTGTATAAAGCTGAAGTGTTTATACTCTTTCAGCTCTATTTCAAGTGAAGTAATGGCGGGTTTCATTGAGCAGGTGAGAATACAAAAGGAGATGAAGAGGCAAGACATGCTTTTTATTGCACAGGTCAGAATTAGTTATGCAAATGTCAGTTCTGAACCATGAATCATGCTTATTCCAACAAAGTAGGAAAGCTGTTCTTGCATATCTTGAGAATCAGATGAGCATTGCTCATCTCAATATTCACTGTATATCTGAAGACACAGGAGGGGTTAAACAATAAAGACAACTTCCAGTAAATTCCCAACTTAATGCATTATGCAGAAAAAAAATGCTAGACCCTGTAGTCATAGTTGAGTAAACTGATCTTCATGTTGTATCACTTACAATTCTTCAGTGTTATGTGCTGTTTACCAGCTGTGTTAGGGAGGCTGTGGGTTAAAGTCAGGGAAAGATGAAATGTCCGTTTAAGAGCCTTATGGGAAGCCATCATTTAGATTTTGTTTCAGCCTCTTTGCCCAGAGACAGTATTCTTTTGTTCCGCCTACCATGGAGTGCTAAACAGTGGCCAGAAAATGTGGAAGAGAGTTGCAAGCTAAAAATCCACAGGTAAAAATCCATCTCATTATTTGAGGCATCACAGTAATGTTACTTTTATTCCCTGTTTTGAGAATGTGGTCACGCTTCTATTGTAACTGGGGAGCTGGAGTCTCCTCTGACCCCGCGGGACTACTGTCAGTCAGGAGTCATGGCAGCAAGCTCTGTTGTTAGATGTGTTTGAGGCAGATCACTGCTGTGCCCTGTACCAGAGAGAAGAGCCCAGCCCATAATTAAAACTGCTAATCATAGCTCATTTTGGAAACAGCAGATAAAAATAGTGTTATTTTAATTATTTAAATGCAAAAATTATTTTTATCTTCAAGATCTCCAACTTAGTATTCTGTTCCCTCTCTTTTTTCTCTAGTTGTGTCCCGCCCCCCCCAGCTCCTGCCAGATTTGATTCTGTTTCTGTGTCAGTGCTCTGACCCCGCCCTAAAGCAAAGTTTTGCCAATTCCACTTGCTGTTAAAAGCCAGGCATTTCCACTGCAGGTTAAATGAAGTTTTCCAACTCTTGCTCGTTTTCCTTTCGTCTCCTCCCTCTGCACACAGCTTCCCCTATGCCTTGCCTGCTGGTAGGTGGGAAATGATGGTTTCCCAAATTCAGTGCAGTCCATCAGTGGCCTTCCTGCTGTGAACCAGTTTTTTTGCTTTGGCCTTGCTTCAGCTGGGGTTGGCCATACTGCTGCTGGCTGAGTCTAGCTGGTCAAAAAGGGCTTACCTAGTCTGCCCTCTTCTTTCCTAGCAGACCTCTCAGTCATGGCTGAAGAGTACGTAGTAGCTCACACAAACCTGAAGAAAGCCTGTGGGCCCCGCCAAATCATTCTTTCCCCTCAACTCATAGGTGCTGCTTAGTGATAGGATAGTTTTCAGGGCTGTACGTGCATCTCATTGCATTCACAGTTGTATTCTTGTCATCTGATAGGTGTGACTTGCATTTTTTTCGTATCATGGGCAAAAGCCATTATGTGACAGGGAGAAGCCATGACATGCATCTACTCCAAGTACTTTGCAAAGAAATGTGTTCACAAAAAGAAAATTATTTTGGTTTTTATCCTTTGCTGAGCCCCAATGTGGTCTGATCATGCACAGAAGCAACACAAAGGTCCCATTTTGCAAACAAGAGTTCAACTGGTACACTTAAAGGCCCATCTTTAAGTACTGGCTAAGGCAGCTGTTTTACTCCCTGGTCATCAGTGATCTGTAACTAAAATCGAGGCTGAAAGATTCTGCAAAACAATCTGTAGGAATGTGGTTTTTCTGGAGTCCTGCCACAGAGATAGTTCAATATCTGGTGTGTTAAACATTCATGGAACCTGTTTTCCTCTGACGTATTTTAGTTATATGTAAAAGATAGATCTTTGGCTTTACAGAGGCTGTTCCAGCACTGTTGATAATCGTTGTTGTTAATAGAAATAGTCACAAAACCATAAAAGTCCTGTACCCATGGTAATCCTGCTGGGGTAACTCACAGTTGAGACAGGACTGCAGCCCAAAGCAGTGTCCAAGACAGTATAAACTATGTGAGCTCATACCCACATAGTGAGTATGGGAGTATGTACCAGTAATATTACATTTCAACTCAGATGGCATTACGCTTACAGTTGGCAGATGTAACTGAAAAATTGAAAACATGTATTCCATAGGGTTACCCTGACAGTGTTACGATGGGAGTTACAAGTGTTGCCAGCTCCCCTGATTGTATGATGAGTAATACAATAGCTGACATATTTCTGGAAGATCAACCTCGTGGATTCCAGTAATTTATTTTTCTTTTTATTTTTTCATTTTTTAGTTAGACAGTAATTCCAACCCTTCTGCTTATGGCCAAAGTTTCAAAACGTGTCAAAAAGCACTCTTAGAGTACAGCCAGTGACAACAAATAAAGGAGAACCTAGCAGTTGTTTTTTGATTGCTTGGGGCTTTTTTGTTGTTTTTTCCCCCTTCCTTTATTTCCATGATCTGTCTGGCTAGTCTTGTGATTTTGTAACTCATAATTTTTTTTATCTTCAGGATTGATTATGGTTCAGTCTTTTCTTCCTTGTATTACAGCACTAAACATAATCAGTATAATTAGGAATAGCCATCAGGATATATCCAGTCTCAAAAGCAAGCTTAGATCATACCTTTTCCTTGACTCCTTCACTCCTGCAATTAATTCATCAATATTTTTAATGCAAAGAATATGCTTTTGAACCATCACCTCTCCACTTTCATGTGTCTCCATCACTGTCAAAGTTTGTTGAGATTATAGATTGTGTACTGGTAGTCAAAATGTAAGCCAGGCTGTGCTTAGTATTGTTCCTGGCAAAACCTGATGTCTTTCTGTTGGATGAGAAGATCACACAATTTGGATTTTCTTCATAGCTGCTACTTGCTTTCCAATCACTGAGATAATGATATCATGGAGCCGTGCTCTTTGGGAGAACAGGGGCAATCTTCTTCAAGACTCTCTGACAAAGGTGTTGTCCTCCTTGCAGATCTCCATGATGTAGTGGAGTGAAGTCTAAAAATTCAAGTCGTTTCCATCAGGTGGAATTATTTCACGGCAGCTGAGTAGTAGAGTTCCCATCCCAATATCTCTCTCATCAATTTTTTGAAAAATTTTTTAAGGAGTGGGATCTGTCTGCTCGGCAATGTTATTTTATAAGTATAGATGTGCCAGAGACACTGGATGAGGGAATAGAAGTGTGGTGGCAGCATTTTACAAGACAGGAGTAAGAGAAATTGGCTGCTCTTTCTGAAATGCATCCTAAGACATAAAATGTTTCCTGGTGTAGATATTCCCTATATATAAAAAGACAGTATCTTGGTTTGAGCTTTATTTAAATGTTGCTAGCTTGTGAGAATTCTGTAATGATAGTAAAAAAATAAGAGGAAAGTAAACTGTTGCCTTAAGCATCAGTGAAAGTTATATATCTACAAACAACAGAGGCAAAGCAAACAACTTCAAGACGGTCAATAGACTTTGGGTAAAGTGTACTGTTTATAATGTCCTGAGAAATCATAAATAAAGATGTGAACCATAGAGTAGAATTGTTGTCCTGCAAGCCTGGTTCCACCACAATCCATGAGGTGGATATTTCTTATGTGTCCATTCTACTGTCTCCTCCATAATATGAAGCCCACATGGGTGCTTGCATGTTCCATGCATTTTAACCATGGTGACTGATCTGTGCAGAACGGGTTGGCTGAAAGCTTCATAACCAAGAAACTGCAGTCTTTATTTAGTGCCCTCTCCACGGACAAAGAAGCAAGAAAAGCTAGAATTAAGCTTCCTGTAGAAGTCAAAAAAAGAAAACTAACATTAGAGAGTAGGTGGCAAATTCAGATTTTAGCAGACAAGCACACATTGTAGGATGGCTTCCTTCACATGTGCAAATCTGTGATTTCTCTATAAGTCCCATTATATCCACTATTTTTCTAATGCAAAATCAGACATTTCTACTGTCCTTGGTGTTTGAGTGACTTTGGAGTTGGCTCATGGGGCATGAAGCGTGCAGCAGGATAGTCAAATATTTTGAGAGATGAACATTTAAGTGACTATGAAAAAGAGCAGCCTTGCTGGTCATGAGCCACTCCTTGCTTGTGGACCCCTCAAGGAATGAGTGAATACACTTTCCTAGGGAGGAACCCCACCAACTTGTTATTCTCCAGGCAGGATTTTGTTGATTAGAGATAGGGGTGAGTTCATGTGACTTGGAAGGAGTCCTATCTTTTCAGGATTTCTAAGTCCTCAGTCTAGTACCAGGCTGTGATCAGAAGAGTGATATTGAGGTTCACATCTGACTCTAGATTTCTTCTCAGGCCTTTTGCAGTGTTTGGTTTCAGCATCAGATAGAAAAAGTCAAACTCAGCTTTAGTTTGTAATTAGATGGGTTATCACAGTGGGCATGGCCAAGCTGCAATAATGAACAGCACACCAACACCTTTTAGACCATTATGTTAATATTAGGAAAAGTAAGCTGCAGTCTCACTTTAAATGAAATGTTGAAGCATGGAATAGAGTTTGTCCATCTGGGCAGTTTATCCATTACCTTGAACTGCCAGAGGCATGAATAGAGAGGCACTGAATTGTCAGCCTCTGTTACAAGAATTCTGGGGAGAAAATACAGGTGTAGTCAGTTCTGGAAGTCCCAGAATCCCATTAGTTTTTCCCAGTAATTTTATCAGAGATTACCTGGCCCTAAATGCCCAGACTTTTGCTACTGTTGCTAGTGATTAAATTAAGGCCTACCACACTAACTTATAAACTTAAGGTTTGTGAGGTTTGTGACCTCACAGTGGATTGCTGATTTACAGTTGGCTTTTTTACTTTTTTTTTTTCCCTTCTTGGAAGAGGTCCAAAGGTCTTTTCATCCATTTGTTCAAGTGGGTGAGTCTTGGCAGAACTTGGCATAGCCAGGGACAGCATAGTAACAAGCCCTGCCTCTCAACAAATGCAATGTTGCTTGAACCAGTTTACCTAAGGAGCCACCCTCCTGTGGCTTTTGGCTGCAGTGTGCAGGCATTAGAGAAAACTGAGTCATGTTTATGGCAGAGGCATCCATCACAACACAGCTGCCCAGTGAAGTACAGAGCCATGTGAACTCAGAGCTGAAAGCAGTGTAGATGCAGAAAAAGTCTTTGCTGTTTGAGCAGCAGATGTCTTTCCCCTATGCTCAGTTGTGAGATACTTGGCATCCTGCCACAGGTTTTCTGTGTAAATTGGGTGAGTCACTTATCTCTCCCTCAGTTTTGGTCTGTATTGTTCATCCAGGCTTTTAAGACCATAGATTTGTTTCTTTCTGGGCAGAGGGACAATCCTTCACTATCAGGTTGTTTCAATCATTACTGCAATTTAGGTAACTTTGATACAGCTATTAGTTTCTCTTCAGCTTGTGGTGAATACGAGGTACCATCCAGAAGAGATGAACAATTTACCATAATGAGGATTATGTTAACACATATTTCATATAGCACTAGATTCAAGACTTTTTGAGATCCTACCACAGCTACTTCAGTGAGGCTTTGTTCCTCTGCATGGCTTCTGAGAGTTGTTGCAACACATATAATTAAGAACAAGAAATGTTTACCTGGGGCTTAAAATTCTGCAAGACCATAATATAGTATCAGCATTCTCCACCCATGTAAGTACTCCCAGTGTTATGAATGGAGCGACACACTTCCCTTGCAGGAGGTAACAATGTTTATTGACATAAACCAGAGTTTTAACAAACTTCGATAGTAAATGTGACAGTGCTTTAACGGACAGGGCAAGGTACACTTGATTATTTACTGCACAGAGGGCAAGGTGAGACAAAACTGTCAGAGAGACCCTCCAGTTGAGTCATGAGGTTCATAAAGAACTTCCTTGTATTTTAAACCCCTTTCTGAGACGTTTCTGTGTGTGGCTGAATCCATCCAATCCTAGTTCCAGGCTTTGTCAATGGTTTATGTCTAAAGGATTATATGTGCACAAACAATACGTTATCTCACTTAGCTTTCAAAGTTTCAATGTGCTTATTCCCAATTCACTTACTGAGTATTTAATGCAGTAAGGATTCCCTCAACCTCGGGGAGCAATATTAAGAGGCATCCCTATTCAAGGGGAGATCGTGGCGTGCAGCCCATTGACGCGCAGGAGAGCTCAGCGGACCCTGGGCTGTTCCCTATTTATGGAGCAAGATGATTGACTTAAAATAATATTTGCATACCAGCTGTATTTTGGTTGGCACATGCTCAGCTAGCCCTTTGCTGTTGAGTAAGTTTTATGGCCCTCAGCTATTGTGTTCTTATCTGTCTTCGGAGAGTCCAGCTTAAGCCAGGTGCAGCTATCACAACCACTGCTGTTAGCTGTTACTTAAGGCACAAACAGGGGTGGGGGAAGTGCCACACCCAGTGAGCTCACCCTCACCATCCCTTCTGTGTAGGACCTTCTTCTATATCAATAAAATAATTGGGAGTTTTGCCACTGATTCCAGTGGCAGTAAGATCAGAGACTTTAGGTCAGTACCAGAGCATGCTAATGATGAAAAAGATGTATGATTGGATGGAGGGGGAAGACTTCTATTTCAGTCCCTCACAATGGCTCAGAAATCCATTGAATATGTTAGCAAGAGGCCTTTTTATTTCATTCTGGAAAAATCATGTATATTTATTTCCTGTAATAAAATATTCTAATGGTAGTAAAGAGTGAAGTTCTAGAAGGAAAAAAATTATTTCTCAGCTAATCGAGGAGAGAGGGGGAAATTACAAATCCCTGGTTGCCTATTACTGGTTGACTAGCAACATTTGGCCACACAAAGCAATATGAACATAGTTTTAACATGCAGGTGGCTACAAGAGAAGGTCTGTGCTATATGAAGCCCAGTATCTCCTTAAAGTCATCCAACCTACTTTTCAAATTACATTACAAAGTGAGTCAGACTGAAACCGTTGTTGATTGTCTGCGCCACTTCAGATAGTTGCATATTCATTTTAGCTTTAGAAAGAAGTTTGTGCCAGCATTTTCTGTTCCTTATAGTCACACTGGCTTTTCAAAATAGTTTTTGAGCTAAAAATATGTTTCCTGAAATTCATACACTGGTACAAAAAATACCTCTTTCCTAACTGCTGCCACACTGAAGCAGATGGTGAGTACTAGGACTTGGAATCCGTAAGCAAGTAATTATTCAATGTCTGGGTGCAGAAATGTAGCTGTTGGGTCAAAGTAGACTTCTACAAGACAAGTTGTCATTGCAAGTTAGTCTGAGTTCAAGTCTCCTGGAGTAAGCCCAGTAAGACTCCTGTAGTAGATTACATGAGGGGCACAGATGCCCTATTGCATATCCAGCTTGAGTTTCACCTGCGACCTCTAGCACATCATCTACCTTAAGCTGAAAGGCAGTTCCAGTTCTGTGTTTTTCTATGTGAACAGTAATCAGATTAGGGATGACACCTATGTTATGCCTTAGGTTAGTAAAGACAAACTTGCAAAATTCATCATGATCCATGTTATAATATGTGACACACCTAACATGTATTCTCACTAAGGTATCACACAGTTACTTTGGCACACAGACCATAATGCAGTTTTATACATGGGGATATGGTGCCTGTGAATAATGCCAGTTGTTGAGTGAAGAGGAGCTATTTTAGTGCAAAATGGTCTTGGAAAAAGTTGATTCTGCGAATTACAAAGCAACTTTTGCTCCCTCTGAAGTCAATAGAAGTTTATTTCACTTTTCAAATTCACTTTAATTAACCTGGTCTTGACATTGTGGCACTTGCCTTGTTGTAAAGAAAATTGGTAGCTGTGAAAGATCAAAGATTTTCTAATTTAAAGTGAGAGGAAATGTTTGCTGCTGCTGAAAACCTTATCTTTGTAATAAGCAATAATGCAACCTGATAATTT
This sequence comes from Pachyramphus minor, assembly GCA_013397135.1. NCBI lineage: Eukaryota > Metazoa > Chordata > Aves > Passeriformes > Tyrannidae > Pachyramphus > Pachyramphus minor. The sequence goes on along the minus strand of VYXB01002958.1, from coordinate 292,493 downwards.
ACCATTATTGAGTTTCCTTCTCTTTTTTTTCTTCTTAAGCGGAATTTATGTCACCTGTAGACAGAAATAAGGAAAGCGGATTGAAAATGCCAAACCTATGCAAATTTTGTGACATTAAAGTAACAACCTGCTCAAATCAACATCAGTGCAAGAGCAACTGCAACATCACTGCTATCTGTGAGAAGACTAGTGAAGTCTGTGTTGCCATATGGTAAGTTATTTCATCATACAGGTGGGGATGGGAGCACACCCTAGTTCACCATTACTGAGTACTTTCCTTAGTTGCTTTGATATTCAGAATGTCCCCACTCTCTCACCAGGCTTTGCTCTGTCCTTTCCAACTCACATCTGTGGTCAGCATACCGAGAGTTGTTTGAGGTTAACAATTCTGATATGAAATGTTCTCGGGACTTTTTTTCTTTTAAAACAGTTCTGTTGCAGCTTATGCTGTTATTGGAAAAGAGGCATGGTTTTGTTCAAACCATTAAGCTGCATCCACCCACAGCACTCTGAGTAGAAACAGATTTGAAACTCAAGAGAGGATTGTGGTGACATTTGCTGAAGAAAGAATTCTCTTAGGTTTCAAAGTGAACTAAATTATGTAGATAGGAGGAGCCTTTGTAGATAGAATAGGAGGTTTATTGCCATGTATAGGTAGAAATATTTTCTCTTGATGTTAAAAAAATTCTGTGTATTTAGTGACTTCGATGTAGGCATGATGCCTTTTACATAGTCCATGTCTTGATTCAAAGAAATCAAGAGTTTATGAAAATGAATTGTAATGCTTTTTTAGGATTTTTTGACTCTAAACTTGTGTTCCAGTCTAAAAACTGAGGTTTTGCCCTTCCATAAATGGGAATCCAATCCTACCAAAGAAAACAAGAAACACTCTTAACGAATTCATAGCTGGACAAAAGGAACAGAACTGAGTGTTTGCAGCATTGCTGCTGATTTAGGAAATAATTAGAAGCCCTTACACAGAGACATAATTAATTCATTTATTGAGGGATTAGTTGTGTCCATTGACTTGATGTTCAGCGTAATTGGAAGTAGACATTTGATATGCAGGATTCAGTCCAGTGTGCTGTTCTATATTTGTCCTGTGCTTCTTTAATAAGTGATCAGTGTCTACTATTGCTGTAAAAAGGGACTGTAGTGCAATTTAAGATATGTTCTGGGTTTTTCATGATCATTTATCCAAAAGGCAAATGAGTTGAGAACTGTATTTAAAGAGCTCTTTGCCTTTCAGTCTTTTGTCAATGCAATGAAATCTATGGACCAGGACAGAATACAGGAATATGTTCCAGATTATCGGCTGTATATATTTCCCTGATAGTGAGGCAACTCTAGCTTACATTAGTTTTATGATTGGTATTGGGGTGGGAGGTTTTTTTGTTTGTTTAGGTTTTTTAAAAATATAAAGATAACTCCTTCAGTGCAGGAATTGTCCTGATTGTAGGCTTAAAAAATAAATACAAGGCCAACTCAATAGAAATTCCTCAGATTTTGAGGAAATAATTCTGTTTTTATCATAATTTCGCACAGATTTTTACTGTCTGCTCAGTGACCACAAAAACCAAAAGTATGTTCTGAAGTTCACAGCAGTTCATTGAGCACTAGCTTAAATAATTCTGGATGAGATTTTCAAAGGCACTCTTCCGAGCTTTGTGGTAATTTGATACAGGAATAGCTGATACATTGTACAAATGTGAGGAGGCCAGACAGAGCCAAATCTACCCCATTCAGGAAAGACAGAGAAGAATATATGATACTCTTTAAATGCCATTTATGTTCTCAAAAGAGGCAACTTCTGGGCAGGTGCAGTCCTGTCTGCTCCCTTTGTAAAATATTCCTTCTTTGATTTCAGTTTTCTCCTTTTCATTTTTAGGAGACAGAATGATGAAAATGTAACCTTAGAAACAATTTGCCATGATCCCCAAAAAACACTCTATGGTCACATTTTGGATGACTACAACTCGGAGAGGTGTTTGATGAGGGAAAAGAAGGAAGATGGGGGATTGATGTTCATGTGTTCCTGTACAGGTGAAGAATGCAATGATATGCTCATTTTTACATCAGGTAGGTTTAATAATTTACCTTGCATTCCTACATTCCTTGTAACTGTGTAATACCAATGTACTTTGGAATTGCATTTTGTGGAGGAAAACTCTTAGTGGCAGGAGCTATTTTTGTCTCTTTTGAGTCTTGCAAAATCTCAACCTCCCTTTTGTGTGTTCAGAGGATATTTCTTTCTGCCAGGTTGTCCTCCTTTTGAAACAAGTTTGATAGCTCAAGATATTGCACTTAAAAGCTGGTGAAAGAGGAAAGCAAGATGTTTACAGTTGTTCTGTTGACACACCAAAATGCAACGTATGTTAATTACATTATAAAACCTAAACTAGAGGAAAACGCTGTATTTAAAGTCTTGGTGTATTGCCATAGTGTGTCTTCTGCACATATAAATACTACTGATAACTTGATAGGATGTGAAATTCAAGTCAGCTTCTCTGGTGTAACTGACCATCTGCCCTTGTTCTGTGGTGGGCGTGAAGTAGCTAGGAGGTTCCTTCACAGGGGGATATGTTACCTCACACTTACTATGATACAAGGAAGTGTATGTGAGTTCAGTTAAACCAGGGAAATCTGAGTGTAAGCCAAATCACAACCTGTCCCTGTTCTACTTCGGGCCGCTGCAAATACAGTAAAGGCAGTGCAGGTGTGTATAGGGCTGACGGACTCAATGCTGCACACACAGATGTGCACGGGTCCGCACATCCACCCTTTGCTTTATTTTCTCCTGCCTGCTGGATCCCATAATGATTCTTTTACTGAGACAAAGTCAGGTTGCTTGCAGGCAAGTTTGAGGCCTTCTGTGGAGAAACTTGTGTACTCACACTTCTAGAAGAGTGCAGCACACAAAACCCATCCTCATTGCCTGTACGTTCCTCAGAACAGGATATAATCAGATCCTCGTTGCTTGACATAACAGAGGGTGGAGAAACTGTTTCTACTCCTGGAAAACATGGTGCATGACTGCACTGAGGTAGAAAACTGTATGAGTTACTTCTAGCTCTCACTTCCCAGTCCTCCAAGAAGGCGAATTAGTTTAGGTCACAAAACCACAATAAAATAACCAAGAGAAAGCTAGCAAGTCTTTGCTTCCCTTGGCCCAGGCTATCCATATCTGGTCCTATGGTCTTCCTCATACTTTTCCCAAACCTGATTTCAAACCAGACAACCTGACTGCTGATCTATGGTTGTGTGACCAGCCCTTACTTGGGTGAGCTTTAAAAGGATTGGAGTATATACTGGTATTGATGTGAGCACAGGGGGTAGACCCAGGACTTAATTCTAACAGATTGCCTTGTTTTTTTTTAAGAGAATGTGTTCCCAGTGAATAGATCTTACTCTGTGTTAGCTGTCTAGTGTTTTTGTACAGCATGAACCACACCCTAGAGGATTTTGGCCAATTTGTTATGAATTAGTCACCTTAGGGCTGTTTCTTCTGGAGCTGTGTAGCTGAAGGCAATCACTGTGATAAATGTGTGTCTTCAATGTGTATGTTTATGAAAACCATTCTAGAAATTCAACACCAAGTGCCTTAATTCCCAGCAACTCTGCAGCCCCACTCACACTTCCAGACCAACCTAAGAGGAGTAGTATAAATTTAAACCCAGTCTTTTTACGCTAATTCCTTTCACTGTTCTGAGTGGAGTTTTTCCTTCTAGGTCACGTGCTGTAAGCACTCTAGGTGACTCATGAAAACCATGTGCTGCATTCATATGTATTAAGTGAATAATTACAGATAAAAATTAAAGTCATGTAAAGCTTCACTTTGTAACATTTCCAGTTCATTCACAAACATGGGCATTAACTCCAGTAGGGAGGGGGGAGAATTGAGGCTTTGTCATTCCTTTTTTATTGTTGTGGATTAGTGTTTCTTTTAAATGAAAACAGCCCCTTTGGGTTGCTTGCCTGGTTAGCCATGGCAGGAAGACAAACGATTTTTACAGTATCAGACATGCGGTTTCCTGTCTGTGTTTAACTTTGAGCAGAACATCACAGCCAGCTGGTCCATGGCTCCTCCAGACAACTAGATAATAGCCTGTAATAATTTTGCCTTTGGAATGACTGTCATCCAAATCTATTCCGTACATTGTTCTTGCCTTTTTTTTTTTTTACTCTACATTTCTTGTCCACCAGAGAAAGAATTTTTTGCAGTGGTTTTGCATATTATGTAGTTGTAGAGAGCAGACAAAGGCTACTCTAAAAAAGCCCGATCAAACGGTGATTTTACTCATTTATTGGCAGAAATGATAAAAAAGATTGTAATTTTTCGCCTGTTAATCACAGCCTTTCCTTTCAAGCTGTTGTTATAAATGATTAGTGTTCTATCTCTTCTTCCTGCATGCACATTTGAGGCAGACCAGATTTAGTTTGTTTCTGATGTTTCTGAGGTAAGAAAGAAAATTGTGGGTAAGGCAACAAGTTCTAATTTCCACCTGAGGTTTGTCACTATGTTCCAGTGATTCACAGCTGGGCTGTTATTGCTTAGGGAAGAATTGTTTTATAGCAATGTTGGCTCATATCAGCCTTGAAGGTAAAGGGCAAATCTCCTGACTCCATTTTTAGACACAAACACTGAAAGGTTTCGGGTAGTAGGAGGTATTGTGACTCACCCAAGTGTGGCTTTAGAAATGTTTGAAGTAGTTACATCCAAATCAAATGCCTGTTTCTTGTATGGACTTTCATTTAAATGGTCAGTCTGCAAAATAAGCAAGACACAGTCAGACATGCACTTAAACATGCCTGTATTTCTGCTGTATCAGGGGGCTGACCCTGATTCAGGTCCCCAGTGTTTCAGGCCACAGGCACCTCATGGAAACTACTGTGTGCGGAATCACTCCAAACAATGTTCGGTAGATCTTGGAGAAATAATATACAGGAGACAGGTAACCATTGTAAATCTGACTACTGTATGTTTGTTTGTTAATAGGTCTCCTTTTTGCCAAACAAAATTGTGGATGACTGGCAAGCAGCTTACAACCCTGTGGTGGAAAAATGCTCCTCACTGCAAAACTCAATACCAGTTTGTTGTAATCGTTATTTATTCAAAAGTCTAATGTCAGTGTCACCAGAAGGCAAAGCCAGGGAGCAAAACCACTGGAAAAGATTAACCAAAATCAGGGTGAAAAGGCCCTGGGTGGCTAGAAGTTGACTAAACAGCAGACAGAGGCCTGGTCCTACTGTCATGGAAAAAATGAGCGCTATACTGTGAGGGTTTTTTCCTCCCTGATGTCTGGTTTTGTCTAGTGAATCTTCTACATCTTGCTTTACCTTCTTATGCTTTGACTTACTGTGATGAACCAGGTCTGTCTGTAGTTGTTTGCACAGTCTCAGTCCTCCCTTGATGTCTGGGAAGCTCTGTTCCTTAGCCTTCCCTTTGCCATACCATCTTCCAGCCTCTATTCATCAGCCAGTGCAAGCATGACTAAACTGTCTAAAAAAGTTGTTTTTTATTAGCAATCCTGAGCTCCTTGACTGAGGTCAAGGCTTGTTTACCCAAAACGACCAAGGGCCTGGCCCTTTCTAGTCCCACATCTCACCCATTTTCCATGGGCAGAGATGACCAGGCACTCATTGTAGCCAAGGAAATGGGATTCCTGCATATTACTAAGCGCATGACCTACCTGTTATGCCATGCAACTTCTTCTTCTTATGCAGCTCATTCAGGCACATTCATTCAGTGACGTGCAAAAGCGTGATCTAGCACTGGAGATTGCAAACAGGAAAACAAATCCTTTAAATACTGTTGTCAATAAATATGCAATTGTTACCCGGGCATCAAATTCAAATTCAAGCAACAATGCAGAGAACTGAAAATCTGGAAACAGGATTTTAACACAGTTCTATTTGGTTTATACTTGTTTCATTCTAATAGCTTAGGTGGTGGTAATTTTTTATCGTCACCTGTCTTGCCATGGTATGCAGATCTTCATGCAGCTTGCAAACAAGGTATCTGTGGGATTGTTCAGGTAGACTGTGTTTATTGCTCATGTCCTGCAAGATGAGGTCATTATTTTGGGCATTCCCATCTCATCCAAATATGGGAGAAATCTTTAGCAGCAACAACGTGTACAAATTCTGAATCATCCAAATAGTTGCCTTGAAGTATCAAAACTTCAGTGATAGACATGAATGGCAGGTCAACAAGAGTTTGTGAGAATAATGAAGCTAATTGGGGAAGTGTGCCAAGGGAGAGAGAGTGTTGTGCTGCTAACAATCTTCACATTGATCACGGTTTCACAAAGTTGGCTAATTGAGAGTGTAAGAGATGTAAGTATTTGATTAATCAATTGTGGGTGAGTCATTTGCCTGAACAAATTACAATCTATGGATTTGCAGTGTGTCAAGTGCTGTGATTGCTCACTGTGTATGGTTGTTACCTGGGAGAGCTAGTGTTGTTCTGCTGCCTGAACCACCTGAAGCATGCCTGTGCAATGCCTTGTCCAGACTGCAGGAGATATGGATAATGCTTTAGAGTTTCCTTAATTTGGTATCGCTCACTTGTCTCTAACATGTTGCCCCTGTCTTTTCCTTTCTTTCTTTCTTTCTTTCTTTCCTCTTCCTCTCCTTACTAGAGTCAAAATGTTAGTGATTTTACTTGACTACATAGGAGGATCTCAGACTTAAGAGCAGACTTAAGATCTGTGCACAGTCACCAGACCATAAATACTCACGTGATGAGTTGTCCGGTGCTCAAGGAACAACAGAAGGGAGATGATTACAGCTGGACTTCTTCCGAGTGGATATTAACAGAGGCTTTCATTAATCTTTTTTTCTGTTATCCAACTAACATGTTCAGAAGGTAACTGTCTTCCAGCTGCCCCATAAAAGAGGTCAGTAGCATTACATAATGTGTCACACAGCCTCTCACCGCTTGTATATTGGCTTTGTTCTCTATGTTTCCTCTTAGGTATTTGCAGGCACAAGAGTCCCACCCAGTGCCTGCAGCTGTGTGTAACCAAAGGAGAGGCTGTCTAATGCTGAATGTCTGAATCACTTAGCAGGATAGAAAGGAAATAGAATGGAAAGAGGCTAAAGAAGCCAAAATTTTGGTTTGCTTTGTATTATTTATATTGTTTGCTTCCTAGGAAAATAACCACCCCAGCTTGGTTACAAATTTGTATAAAAACAAACTAGGCAGCGCTCTTCCAGTTTGGTTGGCATATTTGTTACAATTTGCATCACTTGTGAGCTTAATAAGTGTGGGAATGTGGCCAACCTTTTATCAGGTTGTCATGGAAGAGACTTTAATAATTACAGACAGAAACAAACTATAACTAACACTGGCAACATAATATTTTGGGAAAGGTTGGAGGGGTGAAACTCAGGCTGAGAATAAAAATAGTGGTTAATGTGTGGCATCTGTTGGAACCTATTGAAACCGGAGAGATTGATTTGTTCCAGAAAACCACCAGCAAACAGCAGCAGACACCCAAGCTGTATGGCTGAGCCATGTATCACAGAAAAACAGTCACATCATGTAAATTTAGAATATGTCAGCTCTCATATCACTGAGTAGGAAAACTCAGCTACAAAAGTCAAAATTTGTGAGAGATGCCATGTAGACACAGTGAAGTGACCTGTTAGAATGGGAGAGATAAGAAGGAAATGCATCTGGGGTTGGGAGATTTTAAGCAAAGGAGTGACGTGCCAGCAAATCAAGGAATTATACTTTCTAGCCAGCAGTGAGGGAATAAAAACAGTAACAAACTATTTGTTCTGTCTTAGAGCTTAAGAGTTTTTTAAACCTCCTGGGTGCTGAACAGCATGCTTGGCAATCAGTTGAAAAACGAAATTCTGCTTACAATAGATGAAATATCCATTACATCATTGCTGCCCAGCCTTTTTGCTGAAGTAAGCCACCCAGAGGCAATCAAGTTGCTTGCCTCCCACCCCTGTGACTAAGATGCAGACATTCCCATCAGGTGATGGATGCATATGCATGACTCTTCCAACATGTAACACATATAACTGGGTCATGTAACTGGGGATTTTCCCTGGGCGTTACAGAGAAGTCTTGAGTCCTGATCCCGTGGGTAGTCATGTGCCAACGGCAAAACTGCTGGCCTGCAGGGTAGAGCAGCAGTGGGTGTGCCACAGGTCTCAAAAACTGCTCATGCTTTTGCCTTACTTCTTCTCAGGAAAAGAGGTTAGTGGTGGCACTGGGCAAGGGCATGCATTAAGTGCTCTGAGAGCTGAGTTTGGCTTGCCAGCCATTTATTAACTGCAGAGCAACATTCGGGTGGCCAAATACCCAAAAGATCAAGTGAATGAGTTCCCACACCTTTGAGTAAAATCCTTAGGGCAAAAATTCTGGACCATGTGGATGACAGTACTTTAGATAAAGACAGCTTTAGAAACAGGCTCTAGGGATTGCTTTACCTTGTTAATTCTACTGAATTTGAGGGAAAGGCTATATGTGTTGTCTACCTAGACTCTAGAAAATTTTTGACATGATTTCTCCTGGAGAAACTGGCTGCTCATGATTTGGACAAGTCCACTCATTGCTGGGTAGAAAACTGTCTGGATGGCCAAGCTCGAAGAGTGTGGGTAGATGGAACTACATACAGCTGGTGGCCAGTGACAAGTTGTGTTCCTCAGGGCTCAATACTGGGGACAGTCCTTCTTAATATCTTTATCAATGACCTGGACAAGGGGATTGAGTCAACCCTCAGCCAGTTTGCAGATGACACCAAATTGGGTGGGAGTGTTGAACTGCTGGAGGGTAGGAAGGCTCTACAGGGGGATCTGAACAGGCTGGATCTATGGGCTGAGGCCAATTGTATGATGTTCAGCAAGGTGAAGTGCCAGGTCACAGCAGCCCCATGCAGTGCTACAAGCTTGGGGATGAGTGGCTGGAAAGCTGCCAGGGGGAAAGGATTGTCCCTCTGTGCTCAGCACTGGTGAGGTCAGACCTCAAGTCCTGTCTTCTGTTGTTTCACGACAAGAAAGACATTGAGGTGTTGCAGTGTGTCGAGAGAAGGGCAACAGAGCTGGTGAAGGGTCTGGAGCACAAGTTTGATGAGGAGCAGCTGAGGAAACTGGGTTATTTTATCCTGGGGAAAAGGAGGCTCAGGGATGACCTTATCGCTCTCTACAGCTACCTGAAATGAGGTTGTAGTGAGGTGGGGATCAGCCTCTTCTCCCAGTTAAGAAGGAATAGAACAAGAGGAAATGGCCTCAAGTTGCAGCAGTGGAGGTTTAGATTGAATAGTTGGGAAAAATTCTTCACCAAAAGGGTTGTTAAGCATTTGAACAGGTTGCCCAAGGAAGTGGTTGGGTGACCATGTCTGGAGATATTTGAAAGGTGTGCAGATGTGGCAGTTAGGGACATGGTTTAGTGATGGACTTGGCAGTGCTGGGTTAACAGTTGGACTCAATGATCTTAGAGGTCTTTTCCAACCTAAACAATGCTATGATTTTGTAGCAGGCCAGGCAGACCTATCAACTATCGGAGGCAGTGCCTCTCCAGGAGACAGATGCTGTTTTGGATATCCTGGTAATATTCCTTTTAGACTAAAAGATGAAGACATACACCTCAAGCACAAGTTACTGGTCTTGATAGACTTGGTTTACCTAATCCAAAAAAAGCTCTTGTAAAATTCAGGAATTTGCTGAAGGAATTTAACTTTCAAGAAAGACTACAAGAAATGTCAGGGTTTATATTCCATTGGATAGTGAGACAGAGCCCACTCTGATTTTCAAATTTAGTAATCTCTGCCTTCCACCATCAGTTGGTTCAGCATAGAGCTGAGGGAGGGGTGGAACTGATTTCCTGCTCAACAAAACTGTTAAATTAAAAAACAATATCTTCATCTCCAGCAAGCAAGGAAAATTAAAATATTTCCAAGAAACTGTCAAGATATAGAATTGCAGGTTAGTTTGAGGTGCAGCATTTGAGTTTGATTATTACCAAGTATTTTAAGTCAGGATCAATGATTTTCCTAAGGAAACACCCTCTCAACCCTCTATAAAACTCCCCACCCCCATTCACAAACCCTCCAAAACAATGCCTGTAAAACTAGCAGAAGTTTTTAAAAGTTAGATCAACTTTCAGACCACTTTCTTCATTAAGATAGGGGTTTCAGTACAGGAAACCCCTGTAGGATAGAAAAAGTACAGGCATGTCAGAAGCAGAGTTTCTGTTTTAAAAATCAACATTTTCCATCGAAAAATGTTTTGCTGAAGATTTCCAAGCCATTTTAATTCTAAAAATACTAAAATCAGGAAGGTACAGGAGACACAGCTACAGAATTTTATTTTCACTTGAGGATTCTTCAATAGAGATAAATTAAGTTATCCCAAACAACTGTTCAGAGTAAATTTCATTTCACTGAAAATGAGGCATTTTGTGGAACTAGCTTTCATCCAGAAGCACTAAAAATATGGGCAGGCTTTTCCATGTTTTACCAGTTTATGCCTTGCTCAGAAATCAGTACACATGTAAGGTTCAAACTCACATTTTGTCTAATTCAGAATACTCAGGGATGAAAAGCTCTCTCCTGAACCAAACAGAGCTGGTCTTGAACTTGAAGCTCCTGTACCCCATAGTAGTTTCCTCACTGGATGGGATTCAGCACTCACATACACTTCTTGCCAAATTGCAACATTTGAACAGAAATTCTGTTTAAGCAAAAACATTCAAAAAGTGTTAGTTTTCATTCCAGTGTGGAATTCAAACCAAACTTTGAAACCTCAGAATTGCTACAAAATGGAGTTGTCCTCCAGTCAGCTCAAAGGGCTGCTTTGTGTCTTGGGAGCTTGCAAAATAACTAGATCACAGTCCTGGGTCTGGGACCAAGTTTTGTGACTTTGTGCTTCTGGGGATTTTTAAGACACTGGACAAGCTTGCAATGCATCAGTGTTGATATGTATAAGCTGAATTCTGCTAATATGAAATATATTCTTGCCCGGCTGTGTGGCTTTGACCAGCAGTTGAATAGGCAGCAACTTTAGAACTCACAGGAGCAGCAGGCAGCAAGGAAGTAGTTCTGTCATACTGGCTGGGCATTCTGCTGCCCTGTGCATTCAAGTGCGTGTCCTCATTTCGTTGCCATTGTTTTATTTCTTGTTTCCAAAGTTCAGTGACACTAGAGTTCAATCAAAGGCACCCAATCCAACCTAAAGATTTTGCAGGCTCTTGTGCTTTGAAGCTTCCTGACCGAATAGAGGCTGTACAGTTCTTCCATTTTCCTTGGCACCTGAGTTCTGTTCCCTTGAGGCTTAGTTAGCATTAAGGGTTGTGCAGATGGCTCCTGCTTAGTTTAAACCACATACAGGAAGCTTTCTTTTAGCTCAACTTCTCTATTGTTATGCTGTATTAATAGGCTCTTTTGAAGCTTAAGAAAGGACTGATCCAACTAAATAATAGTTCTGGGTGGGGAAAGTTATTTAGGAGCATGTTTGCAAAACATGAAAGGCTGCTTCATTTAACCATTTCCTTGCCTGTCTGTGCAGCCAGGTTTTGCTCATTCCATGCTCAGAAAAAGGAAGCTGCACACCCATTTTTTAAATTATGGGGTTTGAGTCGTGTGTATTTATTTATAAGCAAATGAACGTATTTATTCTTAGATTCCTGCAGTTAAGCCAGAAAATGTTGGCTAGCCACTATGAAAACATACAGCTATGCTCTGAATTTCGATCCTATCCTGATTTTGTACACAGATTCAACAGAGAAGTACCCCATCCTTAGCTTGTGCTGGAATGGCTGATTTGATTCTTCTCATACCATCAGTCAAAATCAAAGGCAGTTCCAGAACTGTCTTGCTCAGGCCACACCTCAATGCCACCAGCTCTTTGCTCCTGCTATCCCCTTTAATTCTGCTGTCAGGAAGCTCAATCGCTTCCTAAGTTCAGACTTCACCCTTGTCAGTCTTGACACCCTGATGGGTGCTCATTCTTGCAATTCCCAAACCTTGAGTGGGACTTGCCTAGTGTCTTCAATGCAGAAAATTAGCAGAGCCTGCTGCTTTAGGTGGGGATGTGCAGCTGTATGCTTTTCAGGCCCTGCTTCCTCCAAGGGACGGTGCCAAAGCGGATGTGTCACTTTGCAGCAGGGGTGCAGCATGATACAGTGCTCAGGGGAAGTGGCCAAACTGCTCAGCTTCTGCTTTGATTAAATTTTTTTCTCATTCTTTTTCAAGTAACATTTGCAACATCAACAGTTTTTCCCCTTCCACCCAGAAATCCCCTTGCACCACAAGCAGAGCTTTCTCTTGTGCAAAAAAGAGAAAGAGCTGAAGAGGCTGTGAAGTCTGCTAGAGAGTTCTCAGATGTAGGCCAAAATAACACAGCCTGCTCTAGGGCCTTACAGGAATGATCAGAGATCCTCATGCAGGTAGCCATAACAATAAAGGAGTGAGGGCTTTGGGTGAGTTGCTTCTCAAATCTGAAAATGCTTCCAGCTACCTCCAACTGCTTCAACTCATGGGGAGAAATTTGAAAAAGAACTAATACATCTTCGGGGTTTTGTCACTCATTTAGAAAGACATTTGTTTTTCAAATATCTGGTCTACATATTGCAGCCCTGTGACTAAGAAAATGGGCTTAAAAGGCCCTAAAGAAACACGTTCATCTCTGTAAAAGAGTATACCACATTATATAGATGGCATATTACTCTGTTCCAAGAGCAGAGCCCAAACTTCAAGCATGTTTTTCTGTGGTTAGTAAAAAACAAAACCAAACCAAACCCAACAAAACAGAACCCTAAACGTTCAACAAAATCATTTTCTCTCATTGATCAGTTGTATCATGCAGTTGTGACCTGCTTGCAGCCAAAACTCCAAAACTGCTGTCCCACAAAGCAATCTGTTCTACTCCATCAGGGTGTTTCCCAAGTTCTTTATAAAGCAGATTTTCTGAAGGCAAAGAATGCACATGGGAATAAGCAATGCAAATCTTCTGTTTACCGACAGTGACACTGGACTTTCTAAATATGTTCCTCCTGTAAGGGCCATAAAAAACCTGAGGTTTCTTTCCCCGCCTGCAACATGCTGAAAAGCAGAAATGGTGCCTGTAACTTGTGATGAACTTTTAGGTTCAGTTTCTTTTTTTATTTTAAGTTTAATAGTTTTTAAATTTGCTAACATCTTGTTGCCAACAGAAATCACTGGAGAATAAGGATTTGTGGTTTGCATAGATCTGGAAGGATAGATGGACTTAAAATAATCTTTTGTATAAATGGAGGAAATACATTCTTTGTAGGTGCTGCTAGTGCATGCCATTGACCTGTGCTAGACTGGGAATGCCAGTGTTAGAAAGGCACTTCCTCTTCCCTGAAATCCTATGAGAGAGTTTAAGATTAATTACTCAATCTACATCTGGTTGGAGAACATTTTAAACAGAGGAAGCACATCCTGGTTCAGGATTCAGGCTTTTTTCCAAATAAAAAAAGAATACACTCTTCAGATGTCCTGTCACCTGCCTTTGAATAGCTCATGTTTCCTGCTGCTTGCCAACGGGGTTTACAATGGAAAAGTGATTACAAGTGAAATTGGAGGGTCAGAGGTACCACTTGTTCTAATTGTAAACTCTTTTCTCCCATCCCTTTTAGCGCTGCTCACCTTTGTTTTGAGAGGCACTGAGCAGGGGAAATAGAGGCTTGTGGCTAATGTAGTTAGTGACAGCTTCCCTTCAGAGCTTTATTGAACTTTTCCTTTTCATATTGACTTATTTGGCCTGATGCACAGCACCTGAGTCAGTGACATGGCCATATACATCCACCAGAGCACCGTGCTGCCAACACAAGCCACTTGCTTTACTGCAGTTACAGCTTCAGTTGTTTTAGTCCATTCAGGTTTGACTCCCAGGACTTCTTTCAATCAATCCCCTCCCTCATGCAAAAGATAATATAGTACATTTTATCCAACTCAAAAGGAAGAAATAGACTGAGTCAGACTGAGAGAGACATTTCCGTGTGTTTGAACAAATCAGGTTCAGGTAAATTCTGACCCACTTTTAATCTATTTTTGGAATAAAACTGTTCCCTTTTAAGCTGTTTATCTTCCCTTAGAAATACTGAACTAGAAGGTAATTTTTGGAGGTGACAGGGCAGTTTCCATCTCTAGGGTAATGATCCGTACTTTTTCTGGAGTATCTCCTTATTCTAGAATAGGTCCCTTTTGTTCTTCTCTGTCCTATGTGTCCCAGAACGTGTTAGTGTGTGCACTGCACCAGGTACGGAGTTTGGAGTGAACCATCTACTGCTTTACAGCAGTACAACTAGTGTACAGTCAGCAAGTGACACACAGAGGAAGTGTTCAGATACATAAATCCGTGCAAAAGTACATGGAGGGTGGGGTGGTGACAGTTCTGGACATATCTGTTTACGTGCAGGTGTTTGAATTTGTTCTAGCAACACTCTTTCACATACATCAAAGTATGAGAATGAGCTTTTTCTTTTCAGATAAGTATGCAGGCATACCTATTTTGCCTGAATATTGCCACACATATTGTCAAGTTGTGTGTGAAAAAGCTTCCTGAAGATAGCTTTACATGGAACCTACTAAAATATATTAAAATGTACTAGATTTGAAGTGGGAAAGCGGGAGTTCACAGGCTGCATTTTCTATTTGTTTATATTTGTTCTCTTTTAATATTAAATATTCTATTTATCTTATTTATTTATATTATTTCTCTTACAAAAAATAATGTGTTCTAGTAATGACTGGTTAAATGAGTAGATCTTTAGGAATACATTGACAGAGTAAGTGTAAGAAACTTTGGCTATTGTATTCAGGAAAGTGGAGGTTTCATCCATAATGCATTAAAAGCCTGAGAGAAGAACAAAGCTACTAAATTACATTAGGTTCTTGCTCATTCGGTTCTGGCTTTTTATAAAATAAGCAGACAGGAAAGTCCTGGTAAGCAGAGGCCTATATATAAAATAACATTTTGAAGCAAGAAGGCTGTGACAATTTTTATTGCTTACTGTTAGTGGAGAAGATAATGTATTGCATTCTGGATAAAAATTATAATTATTGTCAGTCTTCTCTTTATATAATACGATGATATAATTCAATGTGTGCCTCTCTTATGTTCTTTACAGATGACCCTCATAAGCCAGAGGAGAAAGACGAAATTTCCAAAGTCACAATCATAAGTCTTGTCCCTTTATTGGTGATTTCGGTTGCTGTGATTGTTGTCTTCTATGCCTACCGCACTCATAAGAAGAGGAAACTCAACAAGGCATGGGAAAAAAATGTTAAGCCCAGGAAACATAAGGACTGCAGTGATGTTTGTGCCATTATGTTAGATGACGACCGCTCAGACATCAGCTCTACCTGTGCCAACAACATCAACCACAACACAGAGTTGCTCCCCATTGAGTTGGACATTGTTGTTGGCAAAGGAAGGTTTGCTGAAGTGTATAAAGCCAAATTGAAGCAAAACACATCAGAACAGTATGAAACCGTGGCAGTCAAAATTTTCCCCTATGAAGAATATGCCTCCTGGAAAACAGAGAAAGACATTTTTTCAGATGTAAACCTCAAGCACGAGAACATCCTCCAGTTCTTGACAGCAGAGGAGCGTAAGACAGATCTTGGTAAACAGTATTGGTTGATCACTGCCTTCCATGCTAAAGGAAACTTGCAGGAATATCTCACACGACACATTATCAGCTGGGAGGACCTCTGGAAACTGGGTGGGTCCTTGGCCCGAGGGATTGCCCATCTGCATAGTGATCACACACCCTGTGGTCGTCCCAAAACACCTATTGTACACAGAGACCTAAAGAGTTCCAATATCCTGGTGAAAAATGATTTAACCTGCTGTCTCTGTGACTTTGGGTTGTCCCTGAGGCTGGACCCGTCTCTGTCTGTGGATGACTTGGCTAACAGCGGGCAGGTAAGTTAGAAGTTTGAAGTGGTGGGAGGGTGTTGTGTTGTACCGGTTAGTATGTCAGTTCCCAGGATGAAAAGAC
Source organism: Pachyramphus minor (assembly GCA_013397135.1). NCBI lineage: Eukaryota > Metazoa > Chordata > Aves > Passeriformes > Tyrannidae > Pachyramphus > Pachyramphus minor. Next base: position 276,505 of record VYXB01002958.1, on the reverse strand, counting down.
AAAAAAAACCATAAGCTGCTATGGCAGCTTTTATTTAAAATCATTAAAAACTAATGTGAATAGGTTTATAAACAAAGAGGCTCTAAATACAGAGAGAAGCGCAGTGTAGGTTTTGTTATGATTAGAGAGCTGCATATGTATATGATGCAACCATCATATACATGCAGTGAGCACATGTGAGCTTGTTAGTAACTGTTCATGGTGCTGCTGCAGTGCACAAGCACACACACATGCACGCACACATGCTCAGGATCTGCTTCACATTGTGAGGTTTTGACACAGTTTTCATGCCTGATGGCATTATACTTTTGTGTGAATAGACCCACTCCAGGTGTACCCCAGTATATGTGAAGTCACTCTTCTATCCTCAAAAGGTGTAAGCAGATAAGTAGTAATAGATAGTAGTTTTAAAAGTCAAAAAAACCCAAAACCTCTTTAAAATTATGGTACATTCTCTACATGCAAGCAAATATAAGAACGTCAAATGAAAATAGTTTCCCTCTTGTGTTTTTTCAACTGAGTAGTGTGGATAACACTCATCTACTTGACAGGGATGCCATGGGGATGTTTATGAATGCTTACAAGACTACATATTTCAAGTATATCTCTAAATATTGTCTCTTCTAATGCAACCTTCTGTAGTATAAATTCAGAGCATTTGTTAACTTAATTCATTCTAATAATATAATTATACATATATATATATGTGTGTATTTTTATAGTTATATTTTTATATGTAAGTCACATAAAAGCCTGTCCATTTACACTGACTTTTGCCTCATATTGAACTAATATTTTGGTTTAGAACATTTTCAGGGACAATTCTTCAGTCTGGTTTTAATTCAAATCAAAACCAGCTTCTGCATTCAGTATCTGTGTGTTTCTTCTCCCAGGCCTGCATGTACTTTCCTTTTAAGCCTACTATGAAAAGAAACAGCTAACACTGTGCAAAACAATACAACATGTTTATTGCTTATCTGAAAGACACTTGGCCAGCAGCAATTGCTTCAGGCCCAAAGGGCAGAGTTTATCTGTGAATAGACAAAGAGTGAGAAAACTTGTCAGTGTCAAAATTTTTTGATTAAGGAATTAAAAAGGGCTACTTTCTGTTTTTCCTTACCAAGAGAGGTGCAAGTAAGTTGGTAGTCAAGACAATGCCAGATTCCCCTGGCAGCAGAAAATACGGCCTGTGCCAACTATGGCCTGAGTTTTTGGATATATGTCAAATGGCACCGTTTTCATGAAAGCTGAAGTTAAATCACAGCAGAATCTAAAACATGAACTACAATTCCAGCTCATGAGCTCTCCTTGATCTCTTCTTCTGTAGGTTGGCACAGCAAGGTATATGGCCCCTGAGGTTTTGGAGTCCAGGATGAACCTGGAGAACATGGAGTCCTTCAAACAAACAGATGTGTACTCCATGGCTTTGGTCCTCTGGGAAATGACATCTCGCTGCAATGCTGTTGGAGGTAAGTGCCATCTGTTTTCTTATCTCTAAAAGTGTGTTGAGACAGACATGCTCTTGTGGTTGTCTGGCAGAGAGTAATTCTTCTTAACTCTCATCAGTTTTTCCAGTGTATCTGGATGCTGTAAATAAACAATCCTTTGGCAGAATGAGATGTACATGTGCATGAGCAGGCTTGAAGGCCAAGCACCTGAGCACATGGGAAAATTGCTCCTCAGTTGGTATAAGGATAAATCTGCTGTTAGGTAAATCACTTTTAAGGATTATTGAAGTCTGGTTTTCCTCTAACACCTTGAGTAGCCATGGAGCAACTCAGTCTACTTGAGGTCATCCGAAATGATTTGAAACATAAATCAATAGGAAATATTTAAACCAAGAAGCAATAACTGCCTCCTATTTACCTTCATAGAATGTTAATTCTCAAATGTAGTAAGGGCCAGTTAAGTGTCACAATTACTAACTGATAAATTCAGTAAGATACAGAAACTTCCCTGCTTTCCCAAAATCACCAGCTGCTGCACATCATGCTTTGTGGTGTCACAAGAGATCATCCATATCAAGGGAAGTTTGCTGTATTAAGTGTAGTAACAAAATAAAAATTATCGGAACTGACTATCAGAACAGCTCCAGGAAAAGCTGCTATGCTTGTTCATATTCTGAGTTTGTTCACTGAAACAAAATCTCGATTTCTCCTTTGCCTAAAGCTGCCCCAGAATTCCCAGTGTTGTATGCACTGGAAATCAGAAAAGTTGTTGTTGAGATACCTGCATTACATATGATATGTTTGAAGACTTTCACCTTACTTTGGGAACTAAAATAAGACTAAGTTACATATGCAATTCTTCAGCCTGCTGGAATTGTCTAACATTTGTTCTAAAACAATTGCTGCAAAATCCAGGGCTTACACAGGCAGTCTAAGGAGTGGGACTGTGAAAGATAACACTAATGTGGATATTATAGTAGATATGCAGCTCTTATTTGATTTGTTAGGCTTCTTCCAAAACCACAAAGGCTCCCTTTTCATCTGGCTCGGCTCAGTTCCACCTTGAAGGGCTGCCATAGACGCAGAGACAGGACAATCTTACAGGCTAGAGCAGTATGCTGTGAGGAACATAGTGTACAGGAGGAAACCAATATCCCAGGGGAAGAAGTGCATAGCTGCTCCTAGTTTCTCTACCAACATCTGTGGGATACCACAAGGGAGGTCTCTGAAGCCACTCTTCACAGTGACTGTGCGGCTGCACCACGATGTCCATGTGCCAGGAGGGAGGAATGCATCCAGCTCAGTCTTCTGCTATGCCTGACCAGCGTTTGGTCTTGCTGGGTGGGCTGTATTGTGGGCAATAGATTTGCCCCTGTTTGCACCCTGCCAGGAAAGCTACAAAGGGAGTATGTGTGCAGAAAGTGCTAGCCTAAAAGCATGGGGGGGAAAAAAAAATCTTTTCTAGTCAAACATTTCAGTGAAAAAACATGTGGTGCTTCGGGAACTGAACCTCAGCCTGACATATTCCAAGGCAAACCTATCCATATTTAACAGTCGTGATCGTGCCTGTTTCTAAGAGCATTGGCACAGACTCAGCCTTTCATTAGCACTTTGTAAATGTGGCTGAGGAGATTTAAAACCTGAGAAAAGGGAACTTTGTCTCTTGAGCTCTCTCTGTTTCTTGCATTTAGGGACTCACCTTATTAATATAAATATGAGCTGTTCTCTGTGAATCTTTTATCTTTGATGATGCCTGAGTCCCTTCCTGTTCATATTTGCTGAGTATGGTAAAATGGAGATTGTGGCAAAAACAAACCTTATTGCTGCTGTTCTCAGAAGGCAACTGCCTAAAAGAGGATATAAAGGGAGTTTCATAAGGAAGGAAAATCACCAGCATGTTTAGCTAGAAGAGACTGACCCACTTTAACCTTGAGAAGAAGAGCTGAAGTTAGGAAAAATAAAGATTTCTCTTACCCAGCATCCTCTTAGCTTTCAAGGTGATAGTTAGCCCCCACCCACATCCTGATTTTCCCTATTCATTTCATCCCTCAGTCATTCTCATCTCCAGAATCACATTTCTTGAATTTTGTTTCCCTGTTTCTGTCATCTTTTCAGAGGCGAGGTCCCCAGCAAAACCCCAGGAGGAGTACTTGGGCAGATCTGTAGGGGGTGGAACTTGAGCTTAGCATCTCCATCTAGAGCACTTATATACAACTCCCAGGGTGTAGCTACCTTGACTTGTCACTATTACTGAGCTGCAACAACATTGCACCATTACTCTCATTTCCTTCTTAGATTTTCCCCTGTTTTCGTGCAGTCTGGCTACCTTTGCAGCCAGCTGGTGAAATACCCTTACAGTGATTCATGACTGCAGCTCCCCCCCTGCTTTCTCTCTCCCATCTGTCACTTGTGAGACTCCCTCCTCTCCTCACAGCCTTCCCAAGGAGCTGCCTCTGCTCACACAAACCCCTCTTTAATTCCTAAACTGTTAGGCTATGAGAGAAATTACTTTGCATACACGCCGCAGTAGGCTGACCTGATTACAGACAGCCTTTCCAAAGATGCCTAAAACATCTAGGCACCATCTTTGCAGGGCAGGTTTGGATGCAGTTTAGAGGGCAAGATTGTCAGTCTAAGCAGAGGCAGCAGCATTAGCAACTTTAGTTAGGGAGGGAAGCATGCAAGGAAAAGGGGCTAATTGCCATTCAGCCAGGTAAAGGTACAGTGACTTATTTCTTTTACAAAGGGAACTCTTGAGATTCATTTGTCTGCATGCAGGTGCTCAGTGAGTGTGGGAGGTGATGGAAGCAGGTCCTTTCACTACAGCAGCTTTGCCAAACAGTCTCCAAAGCAATGCCAGGCCTTTTCAGTCAGCAGACATTTCAACAAAAATACCCAGCAGTACAATCCATACTGTGAAGCTGCTGTAGTAAATAAGCAGGTGGGGATCAGCTTTTGAGAAAGGCCATGCTGTTCATTGTTACTTTGTTGTGCTAAATATGGAGAAGCAGAAATGGGGCACGAGGGAAAGGGAGACAGGCAAAGATTGAATTTGACTGATTTTTCACCAGAGTATAATTTAAGAGGCGTATTTAGAAACTCAGCAATACTACTTTGGGGAGAACTTCGACTGCTCCACGCTGCTGTTAACTTGGTATTTCATTCAGCACAACAGCTGTGCACCAGATGCTGCACGTTGCAAGAAATATAATTTTCATCTCAACCACTTGCTTTCAGAGTGACACAGCTTTGGTGACTGAGACAAGTGTAATTTCTCTGACAGCCTCCTAGAAAGAAAAGAAAACCATCTGTTTTGTATCGCAACCGCTATGGGTGAGGGACTGTTGGGGGTTGCAAGGGAGAAGGAGAGGAAAGGGAACTTCTGGATACACAGGTCTGGTGAAGAGGGAGAAGAGAAACCCTTCAGAAAATGGTGACGTTGCTCATGCAGTATTGTACTGCCTGGAGTGCTGGTTGGCTTCAGTATAGTAGCAGGGCTTTTTTTGAAATGGCAGCCTTGCTTTACCAGAGCTGTGTTTCATGTGAATAAAACCAGGATTAATCTTATGCTTACTCAGAAAGAGTCAGCCAAGAGCCACAGTCTGGCATCTAAACACTTGTGCACCCTGTACCTCACGAAATGTTTAGCTTTCATCATATTGATGTGGAGAGGTGACATTTCTGGCAGCAGGGAGCAATTAGATAGCCAGTACAGTAGGTCTGTGCCTGCACAGTGGGCCCTGAGGTCGCTGCAGCTGGGGCCTTATTTAAATTTCTCCTTCTGTGAAGTGGAACCCAATTAGGGCATGCTTGCACTGTGCTGGCTTCTGGTGGCATATAACCCCAGCTGTAGATCCACACAGCACAGCCTCACCACATGACAGTCACCCATATCCTAGAAATTCTCAGTGTCACCACAGTACTACGTGTAAGGTAGCAAGTGCTATGCTTCAACAAGCCCATGTAGATAAGGTTACTACAGTCCATGTCAAGCACTGATGTGATCTGTGTTCCACTACCTTCCCACCTCAGGATTCAACACACAGTGACTAAACACTGTAACCCTACACTGGTGGGAGACCTCATGCATTCCCAAACCTTTAGAAGGGTGCCTGTGTCTTTGATCATCAGATATGAAGTCACTTAAATCATGTCTGTGGGAGGGAAACATTACAGTGAGTTCACCCATCCCAATGCGTCCTTCACCTCAACAGGAAAAGCTAGTGAAATTTGTGAAGTAAGCATTTGACAGCTCCTTAAACTTGGCCTTGAAACAGCCTTTTGAGTCTCTGCTTTAGGCATTATTTTCCCTTCACACAACTAGTGCAAGCTAGTAGATCCAACACCCAAATTGCTCTAGTATGAAGAAAGACACTATGTGAAGGATATGACCTGTGTGTGTGCATAAGCTCCCACAATAGCTCCACCATCAATTAATTTATCCCTTCTGTAGCTGTCCCCTCTTAACTCTAAAGGGAGGGAAGTTCCTGAACAAAAGCTCAATACTGTGGGCTGTGCCTCTCAGTTGATTTTTGCTGACCTTTTACCTCGATCTTGCTTTGATTCTTCATCATCCAGCATGAGAAGTAGTCCCATAGAAATCAGTAAGACAGATCACTCAAAGAAAGAGAATTTCACTGAAAAAAGGTTGGAGTAGAAAAAGAGAGAGCGCCAAACTTTCCAAGCATTCATCACACAAAACAAATAGATTTTCAGAAATCTCTCTGGGGCTAAAAATCCAGTCCCAATCTTTCTGAGAGTTTCAGCAAGGCCAGTGTCAAAGGATACTGGAGGTACAGGAGTTAGTAGTTCAAGGCAGCTCTCAACCATAAAGATTAAATGCTGGAAGTTAAGGTTGAAGGACCTCTGCAATTACTGAATGCTAAAGGTGCTGTAGTTAATGGTACCTGACATACTTACGGTACTTCATCCAGTTGTCATTTTTAGTGCCCAGCTGGTCTAAAACCAATCAAAAGAAACATATAAGGCATGAAAAATAGAATCAGCATCTGTATACAGCCACTCACAGGCAGCTAGGCCCAAACATCTTAACCAGCCTCAAACTGACATCTGTTACATCTACTGTAGCACGTAAACATGATCCATGAGCAGCCCCAGCTATTACTGCAAAATGTGTCTGACACCTGAGATTCCACAACATAAGGATGACTTACTGTGAGGATTTAGTGGGCTTTTTTTTCTTTCTAAGGGAAAGAAGAAGTAATAACTAGCAAAAAGATGCCTCATGCTTTTCAACCTGAAGGAAGGCAGAACTGTATTAGTAGAAAGTCATTACAGTGAATTGGCAACTGGCCTAAATTTCTCTTTATTTACCATAAACAAAAACAAAGCAACAGCAAAACAAAAAGTCCAAACATGAAAAACATATTCAAGAGGAATGTTCATAATATATAAACAATTTCTCAAGCAGGGAAAATGTATTATGAACCTGTCAACTCCCAGGAAAGGCTTTCCCTTCCCCCACTTGAACTATCTCATGAACCTGAGCAACCTTCCGATTTAAGTCAATGAGAGGGCACCAGTCAGCGCCACAACACCACCTTCCCTCTGTTGGACATTTAGGCTCCTCTGACTTCTTACATTGCAAGATCTCAGAGCCTTGGCTGGTGTCCATGACTGCTACCACAATTAAACCATGACTGATGAAGATAGTGTAGGAAATAGCCACCTAGGTCATGCTATTTAAATTTTCCCACAAACGTTAATATTTTGGTTAGCTCTGAAAGTAGAGGTATCTGCACTGTTGTAATAGTTGTGCATCCACTGCATAGTAACTGAGGTCTGAGCAGCAAGATGGCAACTTCCCAATTCGCTTCTAGGGCTAAAGTCTTATAAATTTACTTTGGCCAAGTAATCTCAAACTCAAATTAATGTGGGTGAAACTGGTATGCCTTCCTGTGCAGGAAAGAAAGCAAAGCAGACTTTGGCCCTTAAATCTTAAAGAAAGTGATTTATGTATGAGAAGATAGGAGTTGTGTTTCAGGACTACATCCATTCTCCAGAGCATTGTGTAGACAGTAGACAGCACCAGGTAGTTAGGGAGAAGGAAAGAGATCTCTGCAGGAGGCATCTGTGGAGTGATCTGCTGCACAGTTGTTTGCAGATGAATCTTTAAGAGCTGAATATTTGAAACACAAGTTTTAATATCCCTTCCAAAATGTTTGTTATTGTATCTTGGCACTAAGGTTTTGGAAAAAAGTCCGAAGTTAGTTATCTTCAGTACAACCTTGCTTTTATCATGGACATGACAGAAGGATCTGAGCTGTGTTATCTTGTTCATTAGTTATTTTCAGATATGATCCCATCCTTACCTTTCTCTTCAAAGTAAATAAAGCCAAGCTTTAGAATTCCTTTCCATTTCTTCTGAGCCTTTAATCATTATAACCTTTCTCAGAGCTTATTTTTACACCTTCAGAGGAGTGAGCAACACTGGACACTGCAGCTGAACTTTGGTTGTAACATTATGCAACGGTACTGTGTCTCCCAGCTCGTTCATCTCTCTTCACACATCATCTGGGCACTCACATGCATTTTTGGGACTGCTTTGTAGATTACACTTCGGTTTTTCTTACCCTCAGTTAATTCCTAGAAAGAAATAAGAGGCAGCAGAACAGGCCAACTTCATAAATCTTTATCTAAAACCAGCAAGTCATTAGGCCTGGGAGTAAAGTCTCCATCTGTTCCCAAAGAAACCACAGCATTTTCTACACTGTGTCAGCATCTACTATAACATTTCCGCTCTCAGAGATTTCTTGAGTTTTCTCCAAAGGTCCCATATGTCTCTTTTTCCTTTCTCTCTCCAAAGAAAAGCAAAGAAAATATGCAACATGCAAACAAAAACTAGAATGGCATCAGCGCCTTCAGGAAGCTGTGCCCCCTGCATCATGAGCCAAAACTGACCCATTTTGGGAAAGAGGTCTAAAATAAGAGCAGATTACTACTTTTTGCAAAGGAATGTGGCTCAGGAATAAACAAGGGTAGTATGCCAGCTTCCAACATTGCTCCTTACTGTATCTTTGCTAGGATGAAATAGTTGCTTGAAAAGGACAATCTGCACATTAACATCTATCATGACCTAGACAGATTTCAGTTTATATTTCACCTGTTGATTGTGTGTGGACTCCAGGTGAGGGTGACCAGTGGTGACCAGTTCTTGCAAGCCTGGCTCAAGCAAAACTCACCTTAAAGATCCCGTATGTTTTACTTCAGCAGATTGAAAGGCTCACAAACCATTATAGGTTACTCTGCTGCTTGAACTGTTGCTAATATGATTATGTGCTAAAGGGTTTAAATGAAAATTGTTTTGTTGGCTAGGAAACAAAAGAGGAGGGAGGGGAGTGTGGGAGAAACACATTTGAAACATTTTTGAAAATGCCAACTGGCTTTGCTTTGTTTGGAGCTGGTCAAGCAGAACAGTGGCACTGAGCAGCTAATCAGCAGCTCCTACTTCTCCAGAGAACAGCCAGCTCCCTTCACTCTTGGCACCAGCACAGCCCAGCTGAATACCCTTGTGTTTTCCTTTTCTCTTGTCAGAAGTGAAAGACTATGAGCCCCCATTCGGCTCCAAAGTGCGGGAACACCCTTGTGTAGAAAGCATGAAGGACAATGTCCTAAGAGACAGAGGGCGACCTGAGATCCCCAGCTCCTGGCTTAACCATCAGGTAAGAGCACCATATGTGAGTGACTGGGTGCTGCACTGTACATTTAGCTGCTGCCTGAATCCTGAGCCTTAACTCAGTGTCCTGCCCAAAAGCTGGACCTCTCTTTTGCATGGGGTAGAGCTCTGTCATATGGTGACACAGGTGCTGCCGTGCCTCAGGCGCCACAGTGCTCTGCACCGTGCCTGCCCCAAAGCCCTGGGATTCCTGCTGCCCACCAGTGTAATCTAAAAGTGATCAAAAGAGAAACACTGGAAGCCTGAAATCCAACAATCATCCAGAGAGCCACAGAATAATCAAACCCTTAAAGCACACTGTGTAGGTTCTAAAAGGTCAAAGAGAACACCTTGGTATCTTGTGGGCAAAATGAGATCTTCAGACAGAATTTATTAGAGAAGCCCTCCCGTTGAGTCACAGGGAGCAGAAAGGATCCCCTTGCTTTCCAAATTCCTTCTCAGAGAGGAGTGTTGGTGTGGATGGATCCAATCTTAGCCCCAGATTTTGCCAACAGTTTATGTTTATATAGGTGTAATTGAACCATTATACAATTTTGTTCCACAGGATCAAGGGTGGCAAAACAGATATATTTATATAAATGTAAATTATTTATTATGATAATGACTAAAAAGATCTTAGAATTATTTATTACATAGTATAGAAGTACTAGTATAGTATGGTGCATTATGAAGCAATATTGAAGCAGTTACATTAAAAAAATTATATTATAGCTATCAAAAACAATTAAGTAGAGATTGATGTCACCCACCCATACCAACAAACATAGGCAAATGCCTTCCACTCAGCCTTGAGGAGTAATCTTGAGGAATGGCACCACCCAAGGGATCTCCACACACTCTCCAAGAAGAGCTACGTCAGAAGACTCTGCCATTAAAAAGTGAATGGAAACAAGCCAAAGGCATGCATTTCTTCACATTTACTCTCAGCAGTTTTATTGGTAGAGATAAAATGTGAATCTTATCAGGGAAATGCTGCTTGGTTATTCCACTTGTCTATAAAATATGCTGAGTGGTCTTTACAGACAAAAGAAAAGTATTACAAACATTTATAAAAGCCCAGGCAAGCAAGATCATCTAGTATTTCCATCAGGAGCAATGTAACGCTCTCTTTTTCATTCCAGTTGGGAACTTGAAACCAGTCTAACATCTGATTAAAAAAGGCCAAGTGAGTGGCCAAAACCAATTACCTTTCCAACCACGAACACCTGCCACCTGATGACTATGGCAGAGTGTGATCCCTTCCTGGACTCTAGGGTCTTGCTCCTTATGTACTCAGCTGTGAAGACTAGGGTTACTGAGGAGAGCTTTTTAATGAGGGAGTAAACTGTATTTTGAGGGACACCTAGATATCTGATACTACCAGTACCTTGACATTTTTAGAAGCCATAGGTACAACTATCTTCTAAATTACAAGTTTAGATGGGAAGGAGAGATTTCAGAAAGAAATAACTTTTTTTCAGAAATTTTATTAAAATTGTCAATAAGCTAGTAAAAGGGTTCATGAGTTGACTGCAGTTGTATTTTTCCCATAAAGGCAAAAGAAAGTCCAAACTGATAATACATATATAGTACTTTAGAAGAGCTCAATTAACAAAGCAATTAATAGAGCCTTTCATTTGGGAGTAAAAAAATTAAATATTAGAAAATGCTTAAAATTGGGAACAGTGTGAGACATTTCTCAGGATATTCAAAAGACATGGTGTTACCTGTGAAAAAAATGAGAGTAAAGTAGGTTAAAGAACTGCTTAAGGAAACAGAAGAACAACAGGAAGATCTGTGGTCAGCAAACTTGAGGATAATCAAAGTTTTCTCAAGAGCAAAAAGAAGTCTACCTTAGTACTGATCTGCTGCTGGATAAAAAGAGAGATATTGAGATATTGTGTATGCTAATGCAAGGGCAGAAGTGGTCAGCAAATATTTCTGTTCTGTGTTTGGTCAGAGTCAGATGATGTACATCTAACAGAAGCTGAGGAAGGCCCCTAAAAGTAAAAGTCGTTGAACCTAAAGCAGGTCTGGGGCAGTGTTAAGTGGCTCAGAGACTTGTTTGCACTGGGAACAGGGCTACTCCTGCAGGCACTGCAGGGCACTGCACTTCACAGCAGTAGAGCCAGGCAATACTGCTTTGCTGGTTAGGCCTTGAAGAGAAGTGTCCAGGAGCTCACTGCATGCACAACCAGCTGTCATGGCATGCTCAGCTGTGCCAGCATACCCAGGGCACCTGGCTAGAGAAACACAGGGCTCAGGATCCCATGGTGCTCAGGCACAGGGCAGACTCGTGGCTGCTCTCATGGCAACAAAGCTGAGTGTATGGAGGGCTGCAGCTCAAGGTACTGGAGTAGAGCAGTAAGATACACTGTGCATTTCATCACCTCTGTGTTTATATAACAAGTAAAAAGATCAAGGATTTGGACCAAGGTATCCTGTATTCAACTTCCCTATATAAAACCCAGACCTCAGTCTGCCCCCAGTACAAGGCATCGCATCAACCTGTGCTTGTGTGTCACCAAGGTGGGCACAGCTGGCTCCAACAGAGTTCAGCTAAGAGCTGAAGGCAGGAAACAGATGCCTAATAACACACACGGAGGGCATTTAATGAAGGTGGATTTAATTCCCTTTGCCTGAATCCCTTCAGTGTTTCACATTGTGCTATCTAAAATGCAGTGATGCATCAGTTTGCTCAGGGCTGTGACAGTTTGCAGCAGCTGAGGATCTACTTTGAACTCATAGAAGTTGCTCTTACTGTAGTAGCTCTTCCATATTCATTTCCTTCCTCTGCAGTCTTGTTTTTGTAATGAACTCATTATTCATCATGATAAAATTCTGGAATGGATTTACATATTACAATTACCCCCACCCCTCCCTTAATGAGATTTGCTGCACTATTGATTTCAAGTTAATGTTTAATATTTAATTTAATTTACTGCTAGTAATTTCAATGACAGCATAAAACTAATGTTATTTGTATACAGACAATAACATTCTGCTATTAACATTGACATCAGTCAACATCACCAATTAGGTAAATTATGCAATTAATGCAGTGTTGTGAAATGTTTGGGGGTTTTTTAAATGAGAAGTTTAAGATAAATCCTACTTAATGGGCTTTTAGTGTCATAAAGCAAAACACACAGTTTCCTGGCAAATACCTCATGTTTATAAAATGCATTACAGATATGCAACTGGTTTTTTACTCCTGTAAACATGTGAATCAGAATTGGAATGAAAGTTAAATAGTTATAACTGTGAGTGACGTGTTTAAGTGTTTGTGGGACTGTGGCCCGTATTTGCACATAGATTTAGATAATCCATGAGGAATTCATAAAAGCTGTTGTATGGTCTGATATTGCCGGCAATCAGAATTTCGTATGAGAAACCCAAACAGAATTCAGGCACTCAAAGGCATGGATTAAGCAGGAAGTCACGTTATCAAAGAATTCTGATCATATTTATTAAGAAACCCCCCTACTTGATTCTATAGCAGTAGTCCAAAACATTATTATTCTTGTTATAATATATCAGAACACATGCCCAGAAATGACAGTACCAACTAAAGTGCTGAAAATATTGTAGTAGGGACTCTTTCTGGAAAAAAAAAAAAAAAAGAAAACAATGCCTCCATGACAGACAGAGCAGAGACCATAAAGAACCTGAGAACACACATGAGTAACCCCCTGAACTCCTGAGGGCACTCAAGCAGCTCTCACACACAGGCTTTGGCGGTGACTGGCCCCACCATGGCTGTTCTCTCTGTGCTCCCTGCAGGGCATCCAGATGGTGTGTGAAACTCTTATTGAGTGCTGGGACCATGACCCCGAGGCCCGGCTGACGGCACAGTGCGTTGCAGAGCGCTTCAGCGAGCTCAAGCACCACGACAGGCTCTCGGGAAGGAGCTGTTCAGAGGAGAAGATCCCTGAAGACGGCTCTGTGACCACTGCAAAGTAGTATGTACCTGAGAGCTCCAAAATGGAGGGAAGTCACTCCTAGACGTGTTCGCCTTGGCAAAGGAAGAAGTCTTGATCAGTGCCTTGACTTGCTTCCTGGAGGACTGAGGCTGTCACTACTCCCTTTAGGCTGCAACTCTGGACAGGGAGATGTATTCTGTGACTTAAAATCTGGGGAGTAGCTGTCATACACTAGCATTGGCAGCCGGCATCATGTCGTAGGAGGAGCTATGTATGTTAGCACTTCCTCAGGAAATGAGATTTGAAAATAGCCAATAACATTATGCACTTTATTAATGCCTGTATATAACTACGAAATTGCTATTTTTATACATATATATATATATACATATCTAAAAAATGTGTGTGTATGTATATATATATCTATCTATATATCTATAAACAGCCATGGTCTGAAAGAAAAAAGTGCTTCCAGGAAATTACCAGTGCATTAGAAATCCCTCCCCTTAGGGAAGGAGCCTGGAGAGCCTGGTATAGCACTACACCAGCAATTGTGCACTAAGCGCTCTGCCAAAAAGATAGGAATAATATGAAATAAAAAGATGACTTTCAAAGCATGTGCTGTGACCACCTGGCTGTGGCCCTGCAGTCTGCAGTTGCAGGAGCAGTCTCACAGCAGACAGGCCAATTTGACTTTGCAGTTGTACCTACATGGTCCTGTCTGCAGCACATTGTGGAAAGTTCTGGGATGCCTTTTCCCTCTCGCCTTAACCCCAGTGTCCTCACAGTGTCCCAGAACAGGAGTGTGAGGAGGTTTGGTCCTTCCCACATGTGTGTTTTGATACAGAGGTCGTTAATGTTGATTCGTTTGTGTTTTTTTGCTTTGAATTCATGGTGTTTGCAAGCAAGTTGCAAAATATGAGCAGGATGAGGTTTCCCCTCCTCCCATCCCCACACCCAAACCATACAGAACACAATAGGGCCAGCAACAATCCAAGCAGATGTTTTATATTTGCTGTGCATTCTGATTGTGGGCAGTACTATTTTTTTTTCCCCTTCCTTTTACCTTGATTGTGTTCCTGTAAGAACAAACTTTTTTTTTTTTCACTGTACCGCATGTCTAATTGCTTGACACACCACAGTCTGACTCTGTTCCATACTTTCTAAAGTAAGAGACAACAGCTGGTGCCAGAAGACCTTGGAGGTAAGGAAAAGCTCCATAGCAATATGTTAACAGCATATCCTGCCCACAGCAGGGCTGCCTCAGCAAGTCAGCAATTCACAGAAGAAGGAAAAAAAACCCCCAAAAAAAGAAAAAAACCACAACCAAAAACCAAGAAAGACTTTTTTCAACAGGATCCCTTCGACATTGCTTACATTCTTTCAGTTCCCCAAAATATTTAAGACAGTTGACATCACATTGGGCCTATATAAATGACAGCAATGTTTTTAGTAAGTGCTAAAAATTTTGTCTTTTGGTGTTTTGCAGTGATTTATCCACTTTTTTTCTTCCCCACGGGACATCAGCAGGCCTTGGAAGTTAGAAATTCAACCAGCATAAACCAGTCCTGGACAGATGTATCTGGTGTGATTTATTAAACACATCTGACAGATAAACATCAATATGTCACTAGAAGATGTTGCATTGCAAGTCAATAGGAATTATGCTTATTCAAATAGGAGTTAAGATTTATGATGGAAAATATTTTATTTGAAATAGTTTTGTAACTGCCTTTTTTTTTTTTTTTTCATTTTAACCAAACTACTCAGAAATATTTAAACAGTGCAGGGCAAAATGTCCACATCTACAGTGGAATTCAGAGGATACTATGTCAAATTTTATAGGGGGGAAATGTTCTTGTAAACTCACAGGGCCACAGGCAAAGGTGGGGTCTGTAGGAGGGGGACATATCCAGGCAGGTAGAATGTCAGGGCCCATTTCTCTTCCTCCATCCATGCTGAAGGTCAAGGAATGGCATGTGGTAGTTCCTGACAATACTGACATTTTTATGGGGTTTTTTAACACTACGTGTAAAGGGAAATTTTTATTCTTTTAAGGAATATTTCACCTGTACGTCATGTATGAAATAGGAATGTGAGCAATATATACTCTTGTATATCAAAAGTTTCAAACACTTAACTTGATTTGTAAACTGTTTGAGGGGTTTTACTGTCTTGTTTTGTTTTGTATAAATCAAATGTTTATTGGAGCAAATAAAATAACACCAACTCAAGCTTGTCTCTCATCTCTGAAGCATCCAGAATAGGGAGAGGGTTCTTCCTAAAATGAACCCTATCTTAAAGTGATTGAAGTGTATTCCTTCCTACCAGGGGCCTGAATGTCATGCTTAAGTGTGTCCAATGTGCATATATCCTGCTTTGCTAATGACTCCTTCTCCAAGTCACCATACCGCCCTTCAGCAGATCAGCAGTAGCAGATACCCAAACCTGCTGCCCCCTTAGCCCCTGCACTGCTATCCCTTCACTAGTCTCAAAGGAGGTGAAGGAGAAAAGTGTTTACAGCTGATGCTGTCCTACTTGCAGATTCCTCAGTTCTCAGTGTGGATGTGGCACTTAGGGACATGGTTTAGTGGTGGACTTGGCAGTTTTGGGTTAACAGTTGGACTCTATGATCTTAAAGGTCTTTCCAACCTAATGAATTTTGTGGTTCTGTGAGAGGGCAGTAGTTAGTCCTCAGTCATTTTGATGCGAATGTTAAAATGAGCCAGAAGACAGCCCACTGTGTCTGTGTCACTGAGAAGTGTATGATTAATGTGTTTGTGCCTTACAGCTTCTGCTCTCCACTCAGAGCTTTCACCTTTTTAAGCTGTTACCCTTCCCATGGAAGATGTGCTGAACACAAGCACCACATAAACAAAGAGCAGGATACCTCCCTCTGCCCTCTTCAAATTTCCTTGACTTTGGTTGAATCTAAGCCTTTATATAGAGTATAGTCCACCAGTGGGCATCTGAGGTACTCTGATGTGGGCATCTGAGATACTCTGGACAACATCATTTTTTTCACAGATTGTATTTTGGTGCCAAAACCTCCACCAGCATTCGTGCTTGGCTGCACTGAGTATCTTCTTTTGAGCCTTCAAGTGAGGCTGCCTCAAACAGGCACCCACATGCTTTTGTTCATGAGTCAAGCAAAATCACAGAATAACTGAGGCTGACAGGGAGATCCAGTTCAGTTACTGTCCTTGCCAGTCCTGTGGTCCAGGGTCATATTCAAAACATGAAGCTTAAATCAGTTTGCTCAAGACCTTGTGGAATTTTGAGCATGTTCAGTGCTAATGATTTCACAGTCTCCCTGGGCAGGTGTGGTGCAAAGCACAGTGGCCACATCTAGCCTATAATTGTCAAAATGGGGACTTGGTGAAGAAGGCCCTGACTAGGTGCCCCTCAAGCAGACAGCTGCAGGTGACCAGCTCTTTCTTCAAGTCACTACCCTCTGCCACAGGTATGAAACAGCTCTCAGCTTCCCTACAGGCATGCAGAGCCTCATTACCCACACCTCTGTGTTCCCAACAGCGCCCTGCTGAGGCCTAGGTAAGCCCAGCATCATTGTGGTTGGCCCCAGCATGTGCCCATCACTGGCCACGTATTGGCAAAGATCTTCAAGCCCTGACATCCTGTTTACACTGGCTCAAAGTCTAAATCCTTTTGGCATAACACAGCAAGTGTTGCTAAACCAGGTATAAAATGAATTTTAAAAATGCAGCAGGCGAACTCCACAGATCTTTCAGACTCAAAGTACATGACAGTCTTGAAATTAAGTACACTATATACTTTCAACAATTTTTTTTCACTTAAGGCTTTTGTCCACCTTTCTTAACCTAAATATTGTGTTCAACAGGCTGCTATAAGCAGCTCTTAATTAGCATGTCAGTCAGCATTTTATCACCAGGGTTCACAGCAAGGAGGCTCCAGCTGTGCAGTGCAGAAGGCAGTGGTCTATACTGGATAGTGAAGTTTCCCGATGTAGCCTGCCTCTGTGTTACCAGTTCACGTAATTTCTAGCATGATGGGGAGCTCACCCCCTTATTCTACTGTAATAGACCTTAATGATAAAAGAGAAAAAAAAATATGACCCAGCTCCTGAGGGGAGAAAAAAAGAAATATAAAGGCATTGAGACATTGTAATTCTGAATGCTTCTGGAAACAAACTGGGCCACATGTAGAGCACCTGCAAAATTGTCCTCTTGTCAAGCCAGCTGTGTTGGGGCCCAAGGGCTTACTTTACTTCCAGAGGAACATTGATTAATTTATTTCCTGATCCTTAGCTCTTTCTCTCTCTCCTGCTTCTTTTTTTTTTTTTTGGCATTATGTTTCTAATAAAGTGCTGCCTGTGGCAATTTTTCCCTCTGGTCACAAAGAAGATGAGTGAATTCTGCTCCAGATTGTCTGCTTATTCATGAATGGCAGTTTGGCTGCCTTCTTGCTGCTTATTACTTGGCAAACATTCCTGCAAGTCGGTGCACACCATGTGCGTATTGAGAAAGCTCTTGCTGGGGGGAATGGCAAAAATTCCAGCCTCATTCCAGGTCAACATAGGTGATGCACCTCATTGTAGGATTCTGGTGCTTGATTTTTTTTTTCTTTCAGCACCAGTGTCCTACTGGGTTACATTTCCTGGCATGACCCATAAGACCGAGTTGTCCTGAGCTCATTTCCTCACCATGCCTTGACCTATTGGCAGGTCTCACCTGGTTTTGACCTCTGGCAGCTGATCAGCCTTGCTCATGGTGGAAAGCTGAGGAGACAGTGGATTGTTGAAATACAGCCAAATTGTAGCTCCTGAGAGGACTGAGCCCAGGAAATAGACTTAAAATTCTTGGCTAATGAATGCTTTGAGCACCATCCAGCCATTTCACGAAGAGGCAAAGGCAAAAGGCAGCTCATAAATTATCTATTGTGAGTTATTTTTTCAGTTATATTGGTGATAAAACCATCTCTTCAGACACTTTCTTTTAGATACCTAAACTCTTAAAAAAATTAGATGGTCACCTGATTGAGTTGGCATGATTAAACCCTCCCTTCTGAAATGTCTCTTTAGCAAGTACACTGCTATTTGAAACAAGGAGGAGCAAAGATCCTTGTCATTTCTTCCAGGGTTAACCATCTCATGTGTGTCACAGGAGAGAGCACTCAGAGCTGAAAACACTTCCCCTCTTTCTCCTCCATTGCAGCAAGGCCTTTCTATTGAAGAAACAAAAAGCAATTCACCTTTCATTCTGTTTTCACCCATCCATGGCTTCAAGCCCAGGGTGTCGGCATCCCCACCCGGCCACTCTCCTTTTCCTCAGCACCTTTAGATGCCCAAACAGGGACTGCAGTGACTTCCCTCCTGCCTGTGGTTTTGGACAGGGGTGCTGGACTTTCTCTCATTGTGTTTGTGTCTCTGAACAAGACCTGCACCAGATATTGGGGTTTAAAATCTGAGCCCGCCTTGCACGACCTCCCAAAGGGCACCTCACCATTGCTTCTGCTCAGGCTGGAGCCGTGCCCTTCCACCTGCACCCCTCTGCCCCCTTGCCTCTTCTTTACCCCAAAAGGGACCTCCCTGATCACTGGGGTCTGTCCTTCTATAGAAACAGCACCTGAGTAAACAAACCCATTGCATACACCCATTTAACACACTGCCACTCTGCTTATTCAGGGCAGGAGCAATGCAGAGGAAGGTAAGCCCAAAAGAACTACACATCAGATGTGTTTCTAACCAGCTTTCATAGAGATGGTAGTCACGTTTGCAGCCATGTTTGCTGTCTTTTGGCTCCATGAGGGGTTGTGTGAGGCTCCTCAGACCATAGTTGTCTCCTTATCTTTCTGGAGAAGAGGATGACCACACTGTTCTCTCCTGGCACCCCTGAAGTGAAAATTCCATCAGTTTGTTATCCGCATAAGCAACTCATATTAGCCCCATCAACTTCACATTCAATGCTCTACCCCCTCCCCATGAATCCCATCCATGAGCCAGGAATGAAAACACCTTTTCAACATTTCCAGCCCTGTGTGAGTAGGTGTACTGTACAGCTCATCCACCCACCACTGTAACATAAGAACCTTTGAAATATCTTGGGTTTTGCAGAGTGCTTCAGCCCCAGCTGTCTGTGTGAGGGGTATAGGGAAGTGCTTTATTTTGAATGAGATGCAGGTCCTGTTATCAGAGCTTATGGTGAGCTACAGAAATGGAGCTCTCCCCCCACCTCAACAAAGCCCAAACGTGCTGCTTTCCATGCTGCACAAAGAGCTCCAGAAATAGATTTCCATCTGTTAGAAATATGCCAGGGTCCTCATGATTCAACCTTTCGGGAGACCATTTAAGGTTAGAAAATGTTTTACAGAAGGTATGGATTGCATCTAATTCCTGCTTTCACTTGAAGGTGAAAACTGTCTTTCTAGTTCTCAAACAGAAACCAGTATAAACTTCTCCTCAGATAAACATCTGTCTGTGGCTGCAAACGTTTGGCTCTTAAGGCTGGTCTTTATCTAACTTCCTTATGTGTGTATGTGAATGCTGAGAGGATCACTGCACTCATCTAGCAAGGCTGTCTATGCTATGACTACCCAGTAAAATAAGATTATAAAGATATCTGTGTTAAATTGGGGATACATTGTTTGGCAATGTATAAGAAATGCCTCCCCAGACCCAGAAGTGCCACGGGTTGTTGCCTGAGACATTGAGATGGAAATACAAAGCCTACTCTGGGCTCTTTCAGTGCATTATCACAGTGATTTTTTGAGCATCATTTAAAGCAAAGCACTATTTTTTGAAATATCAAAGCTTTTTACAGAGCGTCTGGAATGACAAAAACAGTGTTTCATCTTTGATCCAACAAAACTGAACCAAAGGTTGTCAGAGAAAGAATCCAGTGAAAGAAAACACAAAGCCCATCTGCTCACACCACCAAGAAAAACAGCTATGTGGTGCTGCCATCAAGGAGAATTATAATTTGTAGCACATGGGTTAGCAAGCAACATATTCAGGTGCAGCCCATCCATAAGAGAGGCACTTAGCAAATGTAAGATGATAACTGCTAGTATTTGAATCCAGACTTATTTCTGGAAAGGTGATGTTTCCTCCTTTGGTGAAATTAAAGCAAAGGCATCGATTCTCTTCAACCAAGATACTTGCTTTTGATAAACCATCCAGTGCTTCTGGAGGCAAAAGAAAGTAGGTCATACCTTTAATTAGCTAAAAGGTTTTGATAGAACATAAATCTCATACCGACACTTTTAATTTTCCAGTTGTTAAGCCTGGTACACTTTTACACAGATTTGCTCATGTTCTTTGGCTACCACCCCTTTTGCTTAACTAATCCCCATGTGAGAGGCAGGAGAAGTCTTTCTGTGACAGGACAATGTCACCAACACTTCAGCCTCACCAATGAGGAGGAGTCTGCAGACGCAACTTGCAGGGGATTAGACCATTTCTTGTAATGCTTTGAATGGCATAGACGAATGTTCCTGTGTTTTAAGCAAAAGGACATCTCCCATTAAGCAGCAGGTTGCTTAGCTTCTGTACATCTGAAAAGGACATGTATGCCTTATTAAATAATGGGGGGGAGGGAGAAAACAATTTCATTCTAATATAAGAATGTTAACATTAATTTGCTCGACTTGAAATGATTTCTGGAATTGCTTTAAGAACCTAACCTGAAAAAAGCCATAGGAAATGGAGGAAAGAATTTAAATTAACTTGTTTCAACATTTCTAAATTGTTTAGGTTAACCAGAGTAAACCAAACAGGATTCAGTCATACTTAAACACAGCCTTAGCCCAAGTATAAACTGTTTACTATAACCATGACACACAACCAGAAAAAAATTCATTCCTGATCTGGGGAAGAGTCTAATTTGGTTTTATTATTTGGCAGAGTAAGGTTCACTTTTCAACATAAAACAGTCTCAAAATCTCCCAAGAGCAAGCAAGCAATTCAGCAGAGTCTCGCCATCTTCACCACATCAACAGCTTGGCCTAAAGCTGGGTCCTACAGCAGTGCGAGAGTGGGGCTGACCAGGGAGCCAGGAGGGGGCCTGAGCATGGGCAGCAAACGGTCAGACAGCTGAAGTTTGGAAAGAAGAAGCCTACTGCATGTGCTTTCATGGGTTCACATTAGGACCATCCACTAACTCCACTGTAACACTGCTGAGGTCAGTAGATTTGACTTCAGCAATTTGACCTGTTACTGTAGGCAGATTTTTAGTACAGACAATGTGTACAAATGGAGAGTGCTCACCAGCTAGCTTAAAGGCTGGTTGTTCTTTTCTTTAAGTGCCTTCACATTGGTGCTCATAATATACAAAGTATATGGTTCAAAAGTCCAAGCAAGAAATACAATGGATTTTTACAAAGAAATTTTTGCCTTTCAATTTTCAAATGAGCATGTTGACAATCCTTGCTGAGGCCTGATTGCCACATGTGATGGCTAGGCTGGAGCTCTCTATTTTTGCATTACTTGCCCTGATGTGCAAAATCAATCATGTTAGCTCCTAGAGGAGATGGAAATTTATATCATGCACAAATGCATGAAATAAGTTTTGGATACAGGGTCAGACAGGTCAAACAATGATGTTCATCTTTTTCATCTGTTTTTCTGTACGTGTGGCCAACACATTAGCCATTGGAATGTATCAATGCTACCGAGTGAATGTCTCCTCTCACCTTCATAGCAACACACTTCTTGCTTGAGACATATCTTGGCAATAATAAAATTATTAACTTGAGGATATCAAATCCTCTGAAGAATAACTTACATGTGCTTGTGACTCCATTTTGCTGTACTTTATGGAAAGAGTTGCATTTTTAAATAACTACTTTAATTTTCTTCAAGGAATAATTAAAATGAAATCATAAATATTATGAGCCACATCTTGTTCTTTCATTAAGACAATTATGGGGGAAGTGTTCTTAATCAGGCAGGATAAAAGTAGCCCTTTTTTTTTAATGTCATATCTCCTACATGATTACCTCATCAGGCTTAAGACTCTGGGACCAGAGCAATATCTTTGCCTTCCGGTTTTAAAGAAACCTGGCAAACTAAAGGTACGTTTTATGAAGAAAAACATTAAAAAACAAACAGACAAACAAAACCAAAACCAAATCAAACCAAACCAAAAAACTGAGAAAATAAAACCTATCAGGAAAAACTTCTCTCTAGCTACAATCAAACAATAAAAACCTAATTAATGAAATAGCACAGGATAAGAAAAGGGTGGAAAATGCTTAGTGTATTGTATTGTTTCAGGCTGACCAACCTGGGTGAAATTCATCCTCACAATTTCAGATCTATTCATGCTTCTCTTTGACTACTCTGACTTCCCTGCATAAAATGGGAGTACATGTCTAGCTCCAAATCTAAATGCATGTCCCAGCACCATCATGACTCTGTACCAAGACAAGATTTGGTGCTCCCCCATCTTCCCCTTCCCAGACCCTTTATTTCCTGTAGAGTCAGCAGTCAGGCACATGGCCTCAACAGGCCTGCCAGCACCCTCCAGCCTCAGCTCCATCCACAGCCAACCTGAGGTTCAGCCACTTAAGGACCAAATCCTCTGAGCTGGAACATGACCCAGCGAGGATTTCTGAGGATGCACAGCTTGCTCCCATGTTGTCAAAGGAGCAGAAGTGACACTTAACATTTGAAAGGGTGCAAAAGGAGCTGGAGAACCCATTCAGTTTCCTGTATCTCAGAAAACTACAAGGGGTGGGAAGAATCAAACTATTTGGACAGAATTGGAAAACAATGAGAAAAGAGTAGGAGTCAAATGGATTCATCACAATTTTTTTTCCTAGAAAGCAGTAACTCTTGTAAAATGAAGAAGATACAAAAAACATTGTATGTCTTGATCTTAGAAAGGTTTTTCACATCAAGTGATACTCTTGTTCACAAACTAGGGAAATGCTGTCTGAATTCAACCAGAGTTGGCACTGACTTGAAAGATATAATAGTTACTATATAGATCCCCAGGCAGCATTGAGTATGGTTCTAGAGCTACTCTAGTCTAGTTCCTATTCAGTGTTTTAAGTAGTGGTCTACGTGATGGACAAAAATATATGCTTTGGACAAACTGCATCATGCTGTGAGAGGCTGCAAGTGTGCTGCAGGACAGACTGACAATTCAAATTGTTCTAGACAGATTAAACAAATTTTTTTTAAAAAATATTCTCTTTAGTGGGCCACTTAAAAAGGAGTAATTCAATGTACAAATATCTAATGGGGAAAAGCCACTTAAAGCAGTTGGCCAAAGATGCACTCGTACTCAGAGCAGATCACAAACCTGACAAGAGTCAATCGCATCTTGCTGTTACAAAAGAAGGCAAACATTACACTGTATAAAGAGACATACAAAGTGATCCTACCACTCTTTTAAAACCCGGTAAGACTACAGAGGAATGTTCTGTCTTGTTTTGGGCAGCAGAATAATCAGCAGACTTTCAAACATGGCCTCCAAGGTAACAGGGAAGGAACGACTGTAATTTAGGACTAGAAAAGAAGACAAAGGTTAGTAAGATTATAATCTTTGAACATGTAGAAGTCACAAAGAAGAGAAATACGTGCTGGCTCTAATCATGGTGGAGATCAAGCATAGAAGGGAAAATCTAGATTACCCATTATAAAATAATGGGAAGGCTGCAGGTTTTCTAGCATTTTTGGTCATGAATTAGAGACTAGGCAAAGGTTAGACACTAGTTCTCCAGTGCATCACTGATCCTATCTCAGGATGGAGGTCATATCTTCTCAGTGACCTCTTGAGATCTTTTCCTGCTGCAGGAGTTGCAGGGTTGCGCCTCCAAAGGTCTGAGTTCAGAGGGGTCAAGAAGCTGGAAATTTTGTTCTATGAGAAATTCCAAAATATTCTGGAGCACGAAGGCAGGACATCCTCTTCTGCAACTCTCTATAGAACACTGGTATCTCTCATGGAAAGGAAAATATAACAAAAAAAAACAACAGATGGATTGCTGCAGAATAAAGGTCCCACTCTACTCTGCACTCGCCTTGAGCCCTGTGTGCAGTTTTGGGCACCACAATATAAAAAAGACATTAAGCTATTAAAAAGCATCCAAAGGAGGGCAATGAAGATGGTGAAGGGCCTTGAGGGGAAGCCATATGAGGAGCGGCTGAGGGCACTTGGTCTCTTCAGCCTGGAGAAGAGGAGACTAAGGGGAGACCTCATTGCAGAGTACAATTCCTTGTGAGGGGAAGAGGGGGGGGCAGGTACCAATCTCTTCACTCTCATGACAGGACTCAAGGAAACAGCATGAAGCTGAGTTGGGGGAGATTTAGGTTGGATATCAGGACAAGCTTTTTCACCCAGAAGGTAATTGGCACTGGAAAAGATTCCCCAGGGAAGTTATCACAGCACCAAGCCTGCCTGAGTTCAGGAAGTGTTTGGACAATGCTCTCAGGTGCATGGTGTGATTCTTGGGGTTTCCTGTGTGGGGCCAGGAGCTGGCCTTGGTGATCCTGATGGGTCCCTTCCAATTCAGTATATTGATTCTATGATAAAATCAAGCCTGGAAACTGAGCACTCAGAGGCCATACAACTTACAAGAGGCTTGTATGATCCTGACTCCATTTTTAGCCTTGGTAAAAAGAAAGGGTAAGGAATTACTGCTCGACTGAGAGGCTCAAAATAGGCAAAGTGAATTTTTCATGTCATTCTGTGTTCTTCATTGCTCAGCTTGGATGCCCCACCCCCCCCCCCCCAGTGTCATCATGAGTTACACAGCATGGAAATACATTCTGGTCACTATTTAGGCAGGATGACAAGAAATAATCACAGGTCTGCATATATTTCCCTAAAGTCCATTGATATTCAATGTTTTCACAGGAGACTGCCTAAATCAAAGCAACATTTTCTGACATTCTGGTCATTTTTGCCTGACAAATCCCAAGCAATTTTACTTCCAATTCCCTCCTCTGCCACATGTGAGACACCCCGGAGTGCTCTTTGGAAGAGACATCCTGAGTGTGGAACAAGTTGGTTACCTGAGGATACACCAGTAGATGGAGCACATGACGGCAGCACTGTGCTTTGGCTCTGTAGCACCAATTAATATTCTCACTGTTCACTGCTCACAGCTTGAGAAAACAGAGCTGGACCAGTCACTGAGCCTGCTGCCCAGCCAGTGTTTCCTTCCTGCTATACTCCAGATGAGACAGCAGATCTGCTTTGATGTTTACCACTGAATTTCTTGGATGGCTGACTTTATTTACATGTCATTTAGGCTTAGCTCATACACTGCTATTTATGCTATCATTATACTTAAGTCCCAAATTTTGTGTTTTGCAAGTGTTTAACTTGATCTACCTCTAACCAAGAAATTCTTGCATATTTTTGCAAGTCCCCAAAGATTTTGCATTTTGTTTGACTTAGTTTCCCCTGCCACACATTCTTAAAAATCACCTAGTTCTTCATGCATGTCAAACTCGAAAATTTCCAGCATAGCTTCATCAGCAAATTTCATGAACATATGTCTGATCTTTCTGGAAGGGTTAGTGTTAAAGTATGAAGTTAGATTAGCTCAGAATCAATACCAAAGTATCTTCCTTTCTTCATTATTTGTTTTCATCTTTCACTAGATAGTTCTACACACCTTACATTTTCAGTCCTGCTTCCTACCTTATGTAGGTTTTCCCAAATGATACAATAGCAAATACTTTAAGAGTCCAGTCTAGAAAGTCAATTTTTCTATTCCCAGAAATCTCTCTGGCTAGTCCACTAGCATCTCCCTCTGCTAAGCCCGTATCACATATGCCCCATTTTTTTACTCACTACTGTCTCCTGGTAGTGACTCCTTCAACAATTTTTCTAAACCCATGACACAAGTTTTCGCAAAAACAGAAGTTTTAAGTTCCTTGTGTATCATTCATCTGTAAAACAGAACAACTAACATTTCTTTCTCCCACTCTTTGTCTTATTCAGTTTCACAAGGCCAAAATGGTCTCCCATGTGAAGTCGCAATTTTGGTGTTACCATAATTCTGGTGGAAGTGAGTGATCATCATCTGAGCATCTAGACAAATCCATTGCTGAGAAAAGTAAGGCAAAACATCACATCCGTATATCAACCTGACCACTGCTTTTGCTTCAGCTTTCAACCTTACCCTCTTTGCTACTCTGACACTTTCCCTATAGCTCCCAATACTGAAAAATATCTCTCTGAAAAAATGTACAGGCATGAGAGAGGGCACAGAAACAGAGGAAGAATAAAATCCGTATCACCTGGTATGAAAGGGGAGTATGGATAAAGCTGCCAGTGTCAATGCCTGCCAGATTTAAGGAATCACTTCCCAGAACGACAAGCTGGGTAAAAGTCTCTTGGAAGAACAGTGTTGGGCAGAGGACAATATCGACTGCACAGTCCCAAAGGCAGATGCTATGTTCCATGGGCCTGTGCTATTTCATGGCAAGTGTTTTCAAACTTTCTATTTTTAAATAGTTTCATGCAAGTTACTTACATGAAAGAAATTACTTCATCAAAACAGAACATCTGTGTTTGATAGAATTAAGAGTCCATGTCCTTCACTTTCTATTATTTGCCTTCATCCTTGATAAAATAAAAATTTCACTGGTTTTCTTTAAAAGATTTTAGAAAGGTCATCGATTGTACTTTAGTTGTATATGAGCTACCAAGGCTTAAAGTGGTCATCTTTGTTGGACCTTTTAAAGATTACCCCGTCAGTGTCACTTTTATTATTGAGACTGCTTTAAAACAAACTTTACCCTGATATATAAAAACAAATGTTAACGTACTACCAAGTGTCCAGCCTTCTGAAAGGGCTTCTCTAGGACAGTGGGTGGACATGGCATGCTGGGGCAGATTGCTGCAGGGCCAGGGTACATGCTTGGCTTGGTTTGGCTTCCCCACTCCACTCCCACAGCACAGCCACACGGCACAGCCACGTACAACAGACACAGCTGAGGTTAATCCTTCACACGACCATTGTTTCCTTCTGTGGGTTTGCCTTGAAACCTTTGACACTCCCCTTATTGTACCTCTTGCTGCGCAAATTTCCTTGTTTTGTTTTGTTTCTCGAAGTAATTTTTGGTTGATTATTGTGTAGTTACAGAATTAGAGTAATAACATCTAATTGTACATCTGAAGCAAAACCATGTAATTGTGGGAGACTAGATTCAATTTAAAGAAAGAAAACCCCTCCACCAGGGTTTCTTGTGCTCACAGTGCATTTGCCAGGCAGTGCTGCTTTGATTGCATCTAACCTGCAATTAGCATGAGCAATTAAGACAAAATTTATGTGCGCAATTGCATTATTTCAGGATTGTAACAGTAGTAATATTTAGCAGTTACTGAACTAGACACAGTGCTTATAAGCTCAAGTAATTATCAGCATTTTCCAGTTACACCACAGAAAGGAGGGCAGGTGTGAGTTGGCCCTACCTACTGCAACTGATTTCCAGGCTGAACAAGCTTTATTCTCCTATTAAAGCCCATGGAAGTAGCCAATGGGAAAGAGAGGTTGGGCAGTTTTGGCACCGTTGAAAGAGTGGGACTCAAACGCCACTTTCAGCTTACTTTTGGCTTGTCACAGAGCTCATGTGGGACATAACAGAGAGAGCAAACTTAACATTTAGTATTTCTGAATGCCTTCAGCATTTCATATCAGTTTTGTAAGTCCTATAAAGGTACCCAAGGATTTAAAAGTAAAAATTACTTAAGCATGAATTAATGCTGTGATCTGTGTGTATGAGAAAGCCTCAGGCACATAACAGACTTTTATGTACTCCTACCATTCTGGGAATGCAACTCTACCAGTTCTACCAGGCCTTTCTCAAAGGACATTTCTTGTCCTTTAGGGACAAGGTCAAATGCTATTTGAAAAGCATCTTAATGAACCATTGAAGAATACAAATGAAAATACATTTCAATTCAGTCTTACAGAAAAAAAAGATGAATCTGAACCTGTAGGCATGAACCTCAAGTAGATAAACTGAGATGTTCAGAGTGCAAAACTGCTGGTATTAAAATGAAAGATCCCAGTCATAAAACTCAGAGCCCAATCGAGGAAGAGTTTCCAGTTACACCAGTGGGAGTTAGAAGCACTAAAATCACACATAACCACAGTCTAATGGTTAGTATTAATCTATCACAGAAACTCATATTGGAAGTCCTGAGATGGGGTCTACTGGCTATAGGCAAACTGATTTATGTGAGTGATTTTTGCACATGGACCCATCACAAAATGCTCAAAGGTCTCCCAAGATGCAGCCACAAAACTATGAGCAAAAGCTGCCTCAGCATCCCTTCTGTCTAAATATTTCCTTCTTTTTCAATTGAAAAAATTACTAGACAAGAAATTACAGTCAACCAATGGATCAGGTTCTACACTGATTTAGGCATGAACTTCACTACTTCCAGAATTTGGTTTAGCATCCTGAGAGATGGTGCTTGTCAATAATTAGGAGCAGGAGTTCATGAGCCAATCTCAAACAGATAGAACAGACAAAAAAAAAATCAAATGCATTTCTGTACAGACAACTTATCTTCTGCATTTGAAAGCACGAGTAAGATAAATTGTGACATGTTTTCATCCATAACATTTATTAAAGATGATATGGGCACAGCACACAGATAAACCACATCCTGAAACAGGGTTAATCCAGGTTTCACATTTTAAAGCTGAAGTGCTATTTATCTGGAGTGTTCAAAGGTACCTTCTTTATATATATACCTCTGCAGGTCCAGATTGACAAATGACAAACACAGACTATACTTATAAGGGTGTCATTTGCTTCACTTTTTATTAAAATCACCAGCTACAAAATAGACATTTTGTACATACTAGTCTTAAATAAGCAACAATAAGAAAATTATATTAGTCCTGAAATATTGTGCACCTGGGACATGATAAAGGGTCAGAAATAATAGAAATTATATAGAGATTAGTTAAGGTACTCACGTCACGCTGGAAGGTTATCCTATAGCTTTCAAGAAATCAGTGTACCTGTTGATCAGAGACCTATTATCTGCAAACAAGAAAAAAGTTCCAGCTTGCCCTCATTTAAAAATACTGTAGCCTCTACTGCTACAGAAAGGAATCGTGTTACTTCAGTCTGACATCTGCCATAAGTGTCACAATATCTGGAAACAGAGAAATGCACTAAAAACACGGAGAAACAAGACAGTAACACTTTTTTGATAGTGGTGGTGTCACAAGACACCATGGACCAAAATCTTAGCTGATGAAAGGTGTCATAACTTCTTCATGAATCAAAAATCAAGTACTCACCATAAACAAAACATCCTGACACTGTATTGTCTTTCCCTTCAAGGTCAAAAAAAAAAAAAAGAAGAAAGAGAAGGGATAACAATCCTGTCTAACTCTGGAAGCAACATCAAAGTCATTCCATCCATCCAGCACTCCTTGTGTACTTTGCACTCCACCCACAGTAACTGGGAGGCGACATAAACCTTATGGGCCCTGATTTAGGTACAGGCTTTCCAAGATCCTGGTAGCTGATACAGCCAGAAGACAAGTCAATTAATGATTGCGTGATTTGTGAGTATTAAAAGGCAAAATCCAGGGGCCATATTGTGATACTCATTTTTATATTACTATCAACATGGGTTTGGCTTAAAGTTCAGTGGATCACTATGATAGCAAAATTGTATTCACCTCCAGGACACTGTTAAAGGCATCTGTCAGGGGCTGCAGAATGACTATTGCTCCTAACTACTGCTCTGATAGTGTGACCTCCTTGGTTACCACGAGCTTGCTAAACTTTTCACACCATCATTTTGAAGACTGGAAGTAGGAATTTCATGCAATGTTAAATCCTAGTACAGTGCAGGAAATGAAAATGAAGAAGAGTTGTGTTTAAAGACAGCTTTCAGGACAGAAAACATTATAGCAGAAAGGTTCATGTTGGTCAGTGCTACCTCAAATACAGAATAAGAAACAAACATCAAAACACTGAAGTTAAGTAGATGTTGATTACAGGGTGAAAGACATGGCTATTTCCATTAGTTTGCTGCAAGAACTTCATCTCAAGAAATACATTCCTATCTTTATAAAATAGATCATTTTTATAGAATAAAAACAGATGAAAGATATACTTTAACTCTTACACAAAGTGCAGAACTTAGTTTTCTAACCTAAGATTGACCAAAAATGTTCAAGCTGTTCATATCCTAAAATCACAGGAAGACCTTCTCTGATCACTACTACTGTAATTTCAGAGTCAAATTACAAATTATACACTGATAACATAAGATCAGGTCATCTTAAATCAGTAGGAAAATACAAACAAATAATGACAAATAAGTAATTTTGCTATATTATTAATATATAGTCACCATGCATAAAAGTATGCATCTTTTGGGTAAATATATATTTTTTCTCTCTTATAACTTTAAAGTGCATCTAACAGCTTCTATATAAATCTTTACACTTTAAAAATAGAAGAAGGTGAACAGTAGTTCAGAAATGACAGGTAACTCTTGTTAACAAATATTCTCAGCTGTGCTAAAGCTGTGGTGATATTTTGGGTACACAACACTGGCAAACACTGACTGGACCCAATGACTGTGTTTCCTAGAATCACAAAATCCTGTAGGTTGGAACGGACCTTAATAGATCACCTGGTTC
Source organism: Pachyramphus minor (assembly GCA_013397135.1). NCBI lineage: Eukaryota > Metazoa > Chordata > Aves > Passeriformes > Tyrannidae > Pachyramphus > Pachyramphus minor. The sequence continues at coordinate 245,843 of VYXB01002958.1, read as the reverse complement.
AACCTGCAGGGTCAATATTGGTTACTCAGGACTTTGTGCAGAAGGTTCCTGCAAACCTCCCAGTGTGGTGACTGTGCTGAGCCTCGTTCTACTGTCTGCCTGTGCTCACAGTGGAAAACCTGGGCAATTCACTTAGTTAGGGCCCTTGAGGAACGCTTCAGATAAGTTCAAAATTTCCAGTCTTATCAGTTTAATTACCAACCAAACTAAAATATTGACAGAGTAGATAATTAACTAGCATCTTAAGGCTCACTGAGCTAAACCACTCCTCACAGCAGCTTCAGAGGAATATCGCCTGCGTTATGTGAGTGACCAGTTTGAGCTACACTGTGCAGAGGCACCCAGTAAACAGCTGCCTTCCCTGGGACGTAGATACCAGTTGCAGAAGCGTTCCCTTCTTGAGGAAACACTTCTTAGAATGGCAGCAATGGTGCTGCAAGCACCAGCCTGTCCCAGCCCCCATCAGCAAATACTTTCAATGAAGGGGTATTCTACCTGCAAAGTTCTCAACATCAACCTATAAAATGACAGTTTCCAAACTATATGTCAAGCTTTTTACTACCTTCCACAGAATAACACCAGAATGCTGCTGCCACTCTCTCTCCATAAATATCACATATGAGCAGCACCTGATGTTGTGGATCTACAGCTACAAGTCCTTAGCAAGAAGTTCAATTTCATCCAGCAAGAAGTCCATGTCCTCTCGGCTAACTTGTGGGCTGATCACCACCTGACGGAAGAAGTTGACTTTGCCCCGATGAGGCTGGTACCCAAGCATCATGCTGCCCTTCTTCATCATCCTCTCTTTAATTATAGGAGCAACCTGAAAGTAGACACAAAAAAAAGGTTGATGTCACTCTCAGAAATAAAGCATTTTTGGGGAGGAACTGTATTTTGTGATTTAAAAAGTTTTTTTGAAGTGTCTGAGTTTTGCACTTCTTGCCTGTCTTCCCAGTGCCTGCTCCAAGTAACAGCAAAGCTCAGGCCTGCAGGTTTAGAGGCAGACTGCACTGAGACCCTCAGGTTCTGGGACTCCTGAAAGAATCAGAGCAATATTTAAACCCCTCAAATGCCTGCTGTTTGAGGCATTCAACTGTGGCATGGGAAAGACTGGGTTAAGGTCCCTAGTCTTCCTGATTTAGATCAAAGGTTTGAACCCAAGAAGAACATCAGTCGCAGCTAGTTAAAAGCAGGGTCTGTCTCCTTGTACTAACGAGGCTAAGAATGACTTCTCCCCCCTTGATGGCCCTTCTCCAACCACATCTGCAAAGCAGCTGCCCCCAGAGGACGTTCTCAATCGAACCCTTGTGAAACTTTATCTGCCAAAGAAGTCTATCAGGGGACAAGGCCTGATCCTGAAGCTTAAGATTCCATCTCAGATTTAAGCATAAGTAGCATTTGGCTACACCACTCTTGCATGGGATAAAATCTCACAGGTGTCTCAATGCAGATAGAAACATGAGTGAGATTGGCAGAATCAGGTCCTTATAGCTGCGCACTTGATCTCATCCCAGCAGGGCTGTTAACTCTGGCCAATTAATCTTGTGCTTAACTTTAGTCTGGCCAATTAATCTTGTGCTTAACTTTAGGCATGTGAGTAGTTCTGCGTTCTCACGCTTGAAATAGGTCATAAGCTCAAATGAATTGCTGGGCTAAGTATTCTATTCCTTGGAAGACAGAATTCAACAAATTCAACAAATAAGTAATTTGACAGAAGTAGTATTTTTTAAAAGGTCTTGCATTTTAATATAGTAAAATATTTAATATATTATTAAAATATATATTACAATATATATTTAATATATAATATATGTTTAACATATTAGTAATAACACCAAGGTATTTCAGAACAGTATATTCCTTTTCTTCTTTCCGTGATGGTTTGACTTGGAACCAAGAAAATAGGCATGTGACCTAAAAGTTTGTGCCAAATACAACCAGCTGATTTGCAAAAGAAAAATGATGATGTCAACCTTGCCTCAAGAGATTTTTATGGCATATATTAGTCCTGTACAATTGGCTCAGATAAAAACAGGTAAGGTTTTCAACACTAACAGCCTAGCTTTCCCATATTTCTTTAGTGGTACATGTGTAAACTACAATTTTTTCAAAATGTGTATTGAAATTCAGAGGAGGACCGTTTATGGTTCCTACTTGATTTGTCTCTCTGATTTTTCTTTATCTTTGTGATAAACTTAGGTTGTTTATTTTGCATTTGTTTTTTAAACTGTGAGAGTGATGGAGTCACAACTCTAACTAAAGTCCAGTGTGCAACATCGGTATAAATTGTTCTGCCTCAGGGTCACCAGGAGCAGGTCGCATCCTTGGTACCACAAGGGGTAACCCACAGCAGCTGTGGCCTGAAACAATCATGATATTGTGACATTGTGCCCAGGAGGTGTTGTGCTGAACACCATATACATATAGAAAAGAAAAAATTCCTCCCCCTCTATACTCGATAAGAACCCCTAAGTGACTTCTGCTCAAGGAATAAAGACACTAAATGTACAAGGGGAGAAGAGAATTCCTCTTAATACACTTTCTCAGGCTCTTCTTTAAGATTCAAATCCCTGTGGCAACTTTTAGCCCTTATTGATGTTCCATCAGAGTTATTTCATCTTTTGTACCATACTATTGATTCTCTTCATCTCTACACCCGGTGCTCTACAATCCATCATCCCAAAATGTGCAGTAGCAAAAATGGAGACCATGAAAGCAAAAACATTTATGGCTTCAGTAATTCGAGGACTGTAAACATGCTGCATTTCAATAGGTCTTCTCTCATCAAAAGGAAAGGTAGAGAAACCTCACTTTCATGATCTCATCTATTATTTCATTCATCCTTCATGCTAATGAAGCTGTCCCCTTAATTTGAAGTTTGTCCATCCCTTTTTGAAGCCAAAACAAACACTTCCTACACAAAGAAATAAACCAAATCAAAACAAAATCTTGTGAGCTTTTGACAGGATTACTTTTGGAAAGATTTTCCATCAAATATTTTGCATGTTCTATTTGCTAAAGTTGTGCAGTCAGTGTAACAAAACTTATCTTATCCACAGAAAGCAATAAGGAACAGAATCTGTGTCCAAATGCCTAAGTACATGTCTCAAAAAAGAACGATTAAACGACACATTCGTGCTAAGGTAGGAGCACAGGGTATGACTGCTAACAGAAGGGAAAGGCAACTACCACTTTGCAGCAGAAAAATTAGACCTATAAGAAACTAATTGCCTAGTGAGGAGTTCAATGAGTTTAATTCCCAGCAAAGTCAATGAGACCTGGGGATGCTCAGATATCAGAAAGAGCTGCACAGGTCCATTCAGGATAGGCTTCTTGGAAAGCAATTTAGTGAGAGTGAGATTGCTTCCCCAGTCCAATTATTTTACTACAGAACTTACTTCAAATTGTAAATCTAATTCTTTTTGTGGCCCACCAGTGGAGCAGTCTCAGAATTTTAAGTGTAATATATCCTAAACCCAAAGTTCTCTTCTCTCCTTTGCTCCCTTCACCTTTTCCTTCCCACTGCTAGCCTTCCCTGCCAATCCATCCTGGAGATTATCATTTCAAATGCTCACTACAACAGCATAACACCTATCAGGCAGGTCCTTCTTCCACCTAGGAAGGTGGGGAGAAGGTGCCATGTGTGGGAGGTCATCCTGTAGAGGAGCTGCTCACATTGCTATGCAGCCAAAGGCCCATGGAACTGCTTTGCCTGAGGACTGATGGGTGCAACACACTCTCCCTGTGGAGACCGACAGAGAGGCTGTAATAGCTCTATTTCCCTTACTATTAATAGCAGAGGTTTTTTTTAAAAATAGACCAAAAATTACAGAGTAGTTTAGCTCCTTCTCTACTGACCTGAGTGACAGGATAATCTGGTCTCTCACTCTCAGCCAGCACTTAGCTCTACTAAAAGCAACAAAAAGTCTAAACCCTAAAGCTTAAGCTGTTTCTATCAAGAGTCTTGACTACAGCTGATCCTCCTATATATTTACAACAAAGATGCCAATGTTCCTTCCCAGCACATATACACACACACAGAGCAGTGCAATAAGTAGCCAGGACCAGCTTGGACACTACAGATGAAATCCTAGTGCACCAGGGGCATCAGGAGAGCAACATATCTCCCTCTCCATATCTCAAGTATCCTTGAGAAAAGTGATTCTGCACAGTCATACCACAGGGCAACATCTTAAAACCACTGGGTCCCACTGATTGACTCATCAACGACACTGAATCCAAGTTTCTCCCACACTTTAAGAATTTCCATCAGGCTCAGGTCATGACAGCATAACACACTTCAGCAACCATCCTTAAAAACTGACTCAAAAAAAGAGCTGAGCACATTCTCAGCAGGGGAATCACATACCTAGTGTCTCAGAGAGCTAGTTCCCAAGTTTGGACAATAAAAATCTTTTCAGAGGATTTGATGAAACACCTATTTGAGATAATTTCTTCTTTCAGATAGCAAGACCTCCAAAAGAATTCTCAAAATGGTCAAACTCTGTAAGCCTGGTTCTTATACTAAAAACAACCTCCTAGCACATGGGTTTCTTGTGTAAGGTGAAATTACAGAGCAGCTCTGTTAAATAGGTGGTGTTCTTATTCCATTAGTCACAGCACAGTATTATGGTTTGGTATTCACTCACTGTTATCTACCTCTTTTTGAACGGCATGGACATTTGTAAGAAGAATTGGTTTGTAAATTTTATTCTAATAACAAAAACACAAAAAAAATCATAAGGTAGCCAGGTGCCTAACTTTTTCAAATCACATAATCCCATTAACTTCTAAAATACATACCCCACCTGCACTAGTGCTGTTGGGTATGGATAGCCAAATAAGTTGTCCTAAAGGCAAGGAGAATTTCCCTACAAATAAGCTACCTTGTTCATTTTGCTGAAATAAAGAAATCAGCACCTACTGGTTTTAATTAGCCTCTTATTTTTCTGCACTAATGTTGTCTCTGACAATTGCAATTACAGATATGCTGAAAAGCAAGAAAGCTCAGGTTGGACAACTGCAGAATAGCTTGCTGATAACGGAAGACCATGTCAACCTTGATTATAAGTTTCTTTCTTGATGCCCTCCTTTAATCTGCAAGCGATCTCATTTTAGAGCTAATTCAGTATTTTCAAACTCAGTCCCACTAATATCATAAAAAATTACATTCTATGCCCCTGACACTGTATCTCTGCTACCTGAATGCTCCCTGTACTGCCATCATTCCCACATCATTCTCACAGTTGGATAGTTTAGTCATACCTGATGTTACCTATCACAACAGTTTTTCCAAACCGTAGGCTAGGGGTTATAAGCTTTAAAAGCAACATTCTATAATTTTTTTATTTAAACACTAAGGCAAAAGGAGTGTTGCAAAACACTAAGGCAAAAGGAGTTGCAAAATTGCTAAAAATGCTGGGTAAAAATATTCTGCTAAGCAATGAATTTATGAGAATACATTGCTTCAGGGGGAAAAAAAAAGTCATGAATTTGACAAATATCCTAAGACAGCATTAGCCAGAAAAAAATAAAGAAACCAGAAAAGCCTAAAGTTTTTCTAAACTGTGGAAACAAAAATATTTTGAGTATTTGTTTCAAAACACTGTTTTCAATTAAAACTTAAATTCAACTGGAAATTGACCCATTTTTATTGCAGCCAGTAGAAAGGAACAGAGAAAATTGAAACTAAGCAAATTGCTTCATTTTAGCTTGCCTGAAAACAAAAATTCTTTCTGATCAACTGAAACCAAGAATTGCTTCCAGTTTCTCAATTCAATGGCCAAACCAAAAAATCCATTACTTGTACGACCGTAAATATGTGGGATTAAAATCCCTGACACTGCTTAACTGAAACAGCTGTAGAATTTTGTCCCTCAGAAAAGACAGAAAGTACAAGAAAACTCATGGGACTGTCTGTTCTGTTGGCAAAACCTGTCTGGACATCCCATGTGAACAGCTTTGAGTATTGTGGATGACTAAATGTGCTAGCCCAGCAAGTACTACAAAGACAGAATGCTTACAAAAACTAGTGTTAATACTGGCAACTGCTATTCAGAAACATTTTTCCAAATCTTTTGAACAATTCCCAGGTCACTGAGCATCTATGCAACATAAAGCTAAAGAGCAATTCCAGCTGCTGGCAGCAGCAACTCCCAGTCACCAGACCCCATTCTGCTTCTGATATTAATTTCCAAATTGCCATGGACTTCAACAGAAGCAGAATGCAATTATCTAAATTTCGTTCTTATGTGTCTGCTTCAGGTGGCAGTTTGCAAACAGCCTTCAGCTTTTACTAAAGAAAGCCACACTCACAGCAAATCAATAACCTTTCTAGGGATCAACAAAAGCAGGCTAGACAGTGTTGGAAGGACAGGAGCATATTAGCAGCTCAAACTATTTCTCTTCCTCACATACAGCCTTGATTAAATTTTCCGAGGTACAGAACACTGCACTAGAAACTGGCTCAAAAATTGCAGCTAGAAGACAAAAAAGCTGCCCTTTTGACAAAATGGAAAGATCACATTCTCACAATTTCACAGATATGGAAAACACATTTTATGTTCTTGTCTCAATTATTCCTTGCAATGGAAGACAAATTTATACAGAACAGTCCCTCTCATCTGACCAAAAAAAAAATAAAAATCTATTTTGGCTTCCCTAGAAGGGGCAAACACTTTCATTTAGAAGTTCATGATTGTTACTTAAAAGGCAACTTATTGGCTATTCAAAGTCTGACAAGTTACGCTTCCTGCTAGAAATGAGCAGTTCGGATCCATGCATACTCATAAGAAAACAACTATTGTACAACAATTGTCACCAAAACAAAAAGTAAATAAAACCCCAGTTCATGAAGTATTCAGACACAATTTTAAACTTTTACATATGCGCTATTAATTACAGTGGGCCTTCACAATATTGTTTCTTATCTTGCTTAAAAGACAGAATGATGGTTTGAAGTACTGGATACAGACTCGACAAATAAGACTGGTCCCAAACCCTCCGAGAGGCTGTTTGGACAAATAACTACATCTCTTTTGGGTAATATGTTTCGTTTTTCCTTCAGGGCAGTGAAGTCTTGCGTGTTCCTACATCATGTATTTGTGGGGGTTGGTCTCTTCTCCCAAGTAACAAGCAATAGGACAAGAGGAAATGGTCTTAAGTTACACCAGAGGAGGCTTACAGAGGACATTAGGGAAAATTTCTTTACTGAAGGGGTGGTCAAGCACAGCAAGAGGCTGCCCAGTGAAGTGGTAGAATCACTATGCGAGAGGATATTTAAAAGCTATGTGGATGTGGCACTTAGAGACACTGTTTAGTGGTGGACTTGACAGTGCTGGGTTAATGGTTGGACTCAATGACCTAAACAGTCTTTTCCAACCTAAATGATTGTATGATTCTATCTATTGCAATTGGCCCTGAAACAATGGTACAGAGCACCCACAAGGTATGATATATGTATTAAAAAATTTCTGTGTCAAATAGGTCTCACAAGCATACCACAATATGTCACAACACATCTGCTGCATTTCCCAGAATGGTTAGAGAAGATAAGTTTGACGTCAATGATACCGATAATTATTAAGTAAAAACAGTAGCTGGCATCTTAATATTGATCATTGGATTCAATGCAAACTAACAAAACGCTTTTGTTTGGCTGTAATTATAAAACTAGCTAAATACTATAAATATTTGGAAGTAATAGTGCTTTCAACATATTTTACACTGAGAAATTATATTCCCCACTGTTAAATATCTTTTCTTGCTTTTTGCTGCAACATCAGTTGCTGGCTTTAAAACAACAGGCTTTTTCCCTTTTGGTGATAATTAAAAAGAAACTCAGACCATTTGTCAGCTGTCACAGCAACTGGGACAATCGAAATACCAAATATTTGCACATCGAATCACAGCTTCATTGCTGTAGCCAAGGCGTTCAGTAAAACCCAAACATGTTTTTCTTTTGTCTAGAATTTGTTCTGGGCCCACATCCCTAAACCACTAATAAATTATTGCCGTGCACTATTGCGCCAGTGCTCCCTTTGTGCCACGCCAGGCAACAAAAGCAGAAATAAGTGCAATTGTCAAAATAGCAGTAACCACTTCCACATTCTTCAGAGCAAGTAACATATCAAAGGAGAACAGATGCTCTTGTATTTTTGTCCCAATGCCAACATTCTCTGTGCACCTTCAACTCACACTCAGGGCTGCACAGTATGTCTGCACTACAATATATTGCACATCGTCTTCCCATCCATTGCTTTCTGCCAGAAGACACGTTAATGAACCTCACAAAAAACTGAAAATTACCTGAATAATAGGAGTTGGTGGGCTTGCTTTGGATTTTGATTGTCTTAAGTGACTTCTTTAGTTGGGAATTTATGCAAGAAAAAATAGCCTTCAGACAAAGGCTTTTACACTAATGGTATTGGCCTCTGAAAAGGAGGAGCCAGGACAGAATAGCCCCCGAACAGAATCAGCACTTAAACAAGTGCTGATTGCATGCTATTTGTATGTATTTTTATTTACAGTTAAAAAATCAAACTGGTGAACAACACAATTTTCCAGATGCACAGTCCCATGTCTTTTTCTGTCTGAGCACATGTGGCTTTCATGACAATTCAAATGGAATTCCTATTATTTTTGTCATTTCTGTGTTGCTTTTCCCAAGGTCTTATTAACAAGCCATATGGAAAGTGCATGCATTAAGAAAACACCAGAGGCTAGAACTAGAGTTCTGATCTGTTTAAAGATAGTTGAGTGCTACTAGGTTTATAAAAATAATTATTTTAAAAGTTTTCATAGTATACACAAGGCTTTTCTGTGCACCATTTTATTAAGTTCCCCTTTTAGTGACTAGGTTTTCCAGTCTTTCAATCCTGCCAAAGCTCCCTTTCTCCATCTAGGATGAAAGGGTAGCTTGCCATCTTGAAAGCCAGAGTAACCAACAAAAAATCCCTATCCTTTTTGGTTTGTATGCACAGGAATGAGCTTCAGTTCTAGTCCACTGAGGGAATAAAGAAATCACAGTGCAATGGGAATGTCTGGGGCTGGGAGGATCACTTTCCAATAGGAAACGGCTCCATTATGTGGCGACACGAGTTCAAAAATTCAACATGCATCTAGTGCAGAAAAAGGAATGTCACTTCAGAAACTGGGAATGATTCCCAACTGTTAAGATCTTATTTACTACTTGCACAAGTAAGCTTCTGGCATAAGGTAGCAGCACCTTCTGTATTTGCATTACAGTAAGAATTAAAGAACAGTAATGCATGTTTGTTTATATTCTTTAACCAGAACTAAAGAAAAATTAGTATTTCAACAAAACTAGATACCTTTGTCTTGTTTTTTTTTCTCCTTAAAAACATCCTACTGACTTCCTCAGAGGCTTCTTACAATGTCTTGGGGAGCATGAGGGGATGGTGTCTACCATGACCCAGACTGCTAACATGAAAGGAAGGCAGTTGTCTAACCTGTTCAGCCAATTTAACAACAAGTCCAGCAACTGTCAGTTATTAAAACTGTTTTCTTACATGAGAATCACTTATGTAACTCCCAATATGGATGTGAAATAAAGACCACAAACCCTACAACATGGAGCCCTATTAAAGTCAACACAACACTTTTCTCATGTACATCTTTGCCCCAGGACAATGTTCACTCCAGTTCAGCCTTGCTCCTCTCCTCATTCCCAGTGAGCATGTTTTCCTTTTTTTTTTTTTATCCCCAACTTAAATCAAAATACGTTACAAACCATTAACAAAATATGTTCATGCATGGACAACCAGGAAACTGAAAGAACAAAGCAGGATTTCTAGGGTTTCAAAAAGTGCAAATTTTATTGCAGTCTGAAAGGGCGAAATATGAAAGGAAAATAATGATTTGCACCTACAAGTATTTGCAAACTAAAGACAGAAAATATAGGTTATTATGATTAATAACAGTGTTAGGTAAATAGAATTAGACTGCAGTCAATTCCTAGATAATTTAAGTTCAGTTGAAAGGGGAACAACAGAGTCAGCACAAAATTTAGAGTTTATTTTGCAAGAATCTGTAGCCTCAAAGGAATATATGGAATAAAAAACTTGCTAACCTCCGGCCTACCCTACATCCCTATAGATATGGCTCAGTATTCAGAGGCACAGACAAAATCCTCTAATCTTGTACACCAAATTGCTTTGAGAACCTTATTCTTTCACCAGTCTGACGAGGTATTCACACCCTACTGTAGCAAATGCCACAACTTCCTTTAGTGCCACATCTACCTACAAATAACACACAATTACAAAGAAAATAAAAGCAGGGTGAAATACTGGCACATTTTTGCCAGGCTTCTGCACCAACACAGATATTCTTATGAAAGAAAGAGAGAGAACAAGAACAATCTTTAGATCTTTAAAAGCAGTTATGATCTGTTGTACTCATATATTAAAGTCTTCTAGATTTCACTTCCTTTATTGAAAAAAAATTTCGCAGAACTTGATATATACAAATAATCTTCCTACAAAAATTCATAAACTCTCCGATTGGTCAGTGTGTCTGGAAAAAAAATCTCTACATTAGTCAACATTCACCTACAGAAGTCTGTCATTGAAGTACATGGAGTTTTATAACTAAATTCACCTGTGGTAGAGTTAGACTAACCCATATTTTCTTATAACTCTATTAAATTTGAAAGGACGGTTTAACGGTTTAAATATCTGCTGAATGGATATCAATCTCAAGGATTTTCTACTGCTTTTAGAGGAACCCTTCTTCATTATAAGAAATTTTGTAAGACTTGTAAATATTTCTGACCACACTGACCCCTTTGGAGAGTAAAAAGAAATCCCTCCCTTGTAGGCATGAAAAAGAAACATATTCTATCTCATTCCTCTTGAAACGCCTACAGTTAGAAAGGAATCGGTGCTTAAATATCTGAAGCACAAAATGAAACTGAAGTCTTAGAAAGTACTTTGTATCTCACTACACATGAAGGAGATGGATTTCCTCCCACTCATCCCCACAGATATTTTTGACACCACTCACATCCTCACACAAATATAAAGACTGCTTAATTGAGCAGACGATGCAAGCTATACACTTTTTCTGTGGCATTACTAGTAACTGATCTTTTCTGAAATATTTTCTGAAATTTGTTATAAAGCAACAGCAAGGAAGGGTAGTTTAGGGTCCCACCCTTTTTTTCAACTGTCTGTAAATTCAATATTTACCTTCAGTTTCTTAAAGAAGTGTTTGATGCAGCAGGAGGGAAGTGCAGCTCCCCTCTCCTACTACTGAAGTTGGTGATAGGAAACAGAAGAGTGTTAAAGTAAAAAGTGGATACTCATTTAAATGGAGGTAAGCTTAAGATTTATTGACCTGAGAGCAAGAGGTCAATATTTATTCAGAGAACAATAAATCTTGATACTTCGTTCTAACAGATGTTAATCCAATGTATTATTAAATCCATCCTATTAAAGCTAATTAGGTTGTGTCCTCATGAGCCTTGTTGCCAATAGTCATTAGTATTGCCATGGATCGTAATTACTGTGCTTTGATAATTAAATCATATAATATCCAATAAAATTGAATATATGGGGATAGAAATACTTGTTTTTCTCTACCATGATAATATTATTGTACATTTCATTGGGTTCTTCCTTCATCATGTTGTAGACCTTCCTTACACTCTTTTGCCAGGATCAGCACAGCTAAGGAATCAAAAGCTCTCCACGAACCACACCATTTTTTAAATTTTCTTATTTGTCTTAAAAACCCAACACTCTCAAAGCCACATCCATCTACTATTTATGCACTAGGCAGGTAAGGACTAGTGTATGCAGTAAGTAGCTGCTGTTAGGGAAAAGAAAAAGAGAAAAGGAAGAAGTCATACTCCTAAGTGTAAGATAAAAATTCCTTCTAATGTGGAGTTTTACATTGCTTTCCATCCTCACATTTCAATGTACTTCACAGATAAGAGGAAATACTATTATCTCCACCTTAATCTCTGAAAGGAACTGAGGCACACAGAAAGGAAATAATGACTGAAATCTTAACCACAACTCTGTGCCAAAGCTAGACATCAGTCAGGTACATTAGTGAATTAGTGACCAGGACGGTATTTTTAGCACAAATTTGCCTTGCAAATACTCTTCCAAAATACACACACACTCATCCCATCTGGATCAAAGAGGTTTCCTTCCTGGAGGAACCACAGCTGAACTGCAGCATCAGGATGCAACGCAGAGTGCCCCACTTGCAGTGCAGGTGTCAACTCCTCCAGTCCTCAGCACTCCATGGACTCACAGAGCACACCTAGGGCTGCTGACTGGTGACAGCTTCACTGGTGGTGCAGACTTAGTGAGGACACAAGGGATCACAGAAAATCAAATCCTGGTCACTCCATCTTCTTTATACCACACACATCACTAACACAGACTACAATTTCCCAAGTTCCAGCTCTGTATATTGACTTATATTGATCCTTGGCAGTATTTTTCCTTCAGGACCTGCACTGTTTACAGACTGTAGTTGCTTATTTTTGTAAGAGTCTCACACAAAAGGGGAGTAACAGCTTGAGAGGAAGTGTTAGGTGCACTGAACTGTACAACATGTTTCCCAGAGACACAGCCTCCAGCACTGGAGATAAAATGTGGAAAGCAGGATTCAACTCCCATCATTTTGGCAGTCCATAAGTTAGTCTAAAAGCCTAAGCTAGTCATCTAGGCTTTGCCCTTAATTAACAGAGAAAAAGAGGCACCTCTAGGGAGTGATTCATTTCATCCTAGAGTAAGATAGGCCTTGAGATACATGGACTCAATTTAGGAAAGCTTCTCTCCACCGCCATGGTCTTTAGTTGAAGACCTCTGCCTAAGTTTTAGATGGCTGAAGCAAGGTAAGATGAAGTCCATGCAGACAGTTTATCTTGAATCAAAGGTACCTAAAATCCACGTTCCTCTGGTGTTTCTAGGCTACGGAACTGCTGGATAGACCCAAAAGCTGCACTGGGCACAGTGTAGAAGGAGGATATCCAGAGTACAAGCAGAATCAAGAGGAACCAAGTGTTTCTCCATGACTAACACGGTGAATGTGCATTAAGTGATGTGATTAAAGACTAACAACAGAAAACACAAAACCTCAGCCAAGACCAAAGGAACAACAACGCACAGAGGAACTCTAATAACCTGATCAGTGAAAACAGAGAACATCACATTGACTATTCCTCTGACTATCAGAATAGGATATTTGCCCCTAGCGTGAAATACACAAAGAGAAATAAATTAAAAACTCTCACAGGGGTGCTAGGAAAGAAGTAGATTATTTCCTAGGGGATGCAGATGGAAGAAAATTATGGGACTGTAGAAAACATATTCTGCGATGATTAGGTGAAGGACCAAAGGTGCAGACAGAGAGAGGTCAGGAGGATGGGGGCGGAACAAGATGGAGAAAACCGCACGCAGCACTACAGGCTGGGGGAAGAGTGGCTGAATCCCAAGGTCAGTCACCTTCTGACATTGTATTGAATTGCCACTGCTCTGAAGTCTTTTCTGTGATTGGTAATCCAACCAAACCATTCTATGATTCTATGTTTTTCACTGAAATGCTAGGGACATGTGCTTTGAATAATTTTCTATCTATAAGAAATCATTTGTGTTTGAACCGAAGAGCATCCCATTGGTCCAACAAACACATACTGATCATTAGAAAACTCTCTTTGGGGTGGAGGTTCATCTGGCATGAACTTGAAATGGAACTTCAGACTAGGATTAAATGCACGTATGTTTTTACCTCATTGTCCTATTGCACAGAATGAGACAATGTGAGGCTTGCATTTCTGATGCTGTTTGAGGAAGAGCCATCTTTAACCAAGAACAGTTGTGAGAATACGTGCTAACACCATACTGAGGGTGTGCCTCAGCTCTCTTGACGCTATTTCCCTTCTATGTTCAGAGCCAGTTTTTATGAATTCAGCAAATTCCTTTCATGCACTGCTGCCAAGCTGGCCATGTGTACATGCAAGGATCAATTTTTCATGCAAGCACAGATTATTTGCATGCATATGTTACATCCATGCAAGTGTATACATGCAACTGTGTAGGACCAATTTAGATCAAAGGGCAGGGTTGCAGTGGACTCCTCCAAAAATTACAAACACAAAAAACAAGCCAAAGAAAAAACTCCATCTTGGTCCATGGCAAAACCTCCAGCTCTCCAACATGCTACAGAACAAATGGTTCTCTGCATCTAACATGACTATAAGCTGCTGCCCTCCTACAAGCTTCAAACTGTTGTTATTTTATTTCCCTCAGATGATTCTCATTATAACTCGGATGAGTGCTGAGTTAAAAAGTCAGTGTATGAATCATATCATCAACTCAGTTGTCTGGAATCTTGCTTTTCCATGAGTTTCCTCATTGCTACACAGATCACCAGTGTAAAACATGTTGTAGCTGCATCAAATTTCCTTTTGCTCTTTTAACCCTAAAATTGCCTGTGAGCAGACAGTTAGTTACTGTTATCCAGCTTCCTAACCACTGATGACCTGTGCGTTCACTGCCTGCCTCACAGTAGTCACAGAGTTACTGATATTTACACTGAGGTTAAATCCGAGGGCTATCTCTTTATCCAGTTTCTGGGATAAGGCCTCAGCATTGAGTGCCTGTGTTCTGCTCAGAAACAAGAAAACCAACCCAGAACCTCAGTTTAAGCCTAATTTAAGCCATGCCATTTCTCCATGCACCATCAGATCCCACCCATCTTTCCATACATGAGGGTGGGTCCACAGCACTGTAACTTTTGCCATAACCATCACCCATGGGACCTACTTCCACACTGGAGTAGCATGAGGGCTGTTTCCACCAGCTTTTAACCTTGCCAGAGGAAGCATGTAGGCATGCAAGTGGCTCTGAGCACTAGTTGCGAGGCAGGGTTCTGATGCCTTACCTACAGATGAGTACAGAGGACAAAAAAAAAGTTCCCAACTATTAACATTTACTGCTCATGTGATACTCCCCTTCTTTCAGCTGTTTATTTGAACTATGCTGTCAGTCTATAATCCAGAATACTGTACAATGACATCTTACAGTCCTGTGAGATCTACATTCTAAACTATCTAAACTACTGCACCATTGATATATTCTCCCTACAGTTACTCTGCACAGTACTGTACTAGATTTCCCCATATCTCTAATCTGTCTATCTATCAGATTCCATTCCCAAATATTATACTTTGTTTGTTTAGTAAAAGGGAATATTTTTGACTGATTCTGTTCAGTGGAATGCATTTTTCCAGTTACAGAAACCAAAGTACATCTTGCAATCTTTCCCTCTGAAGCCAGTAGTATTCTCAAGGTACAGGATTAGAGCAGGTTTTATAATTTCAGAGTGGGTAGTACAGAAATGGTTTCTCCTTGGTTTGTTTTTAATCTTACAAAAATCTGTAATCATGTTTTTCAGTGTAGTGCTCTCCCTTTTTCATCACTACCTTGTATTAACCAATGGTAACCAACCTGTACATTCAGGGATTTGAGTTTCAGTCCACAGCAACTATTTTAAGAAATAATATATATGAATTCCTGTATTGTGGAAAAAACACTAACCCCAGCTTGAAGTTACAGGATATTTGATGAATATTTCATGATTTCACAGACAGAAACACTTCTTGTGTGTTTATCAAACAACTGATTTAAAAATCACAGTTCCAACATGATATATTAATTTAGCAGAATCTCTACCTTAATCTTTAAAATGATTTTACTAACTAGATTAATCATTCATGGACAGCTTAAAAAAGTTTAAAAGCTTGGCAGGAAAAATGGTCAGTCTCATGCTTTCATTTTCCACTGTCAACTGTGACTTTGGGAGGCAGAGGAGAGCACACAGCTTGGGCTGCTTTTGATCACCATCTAGTGTGCAAATTAAAGAACTGCACAGGTTTAAGAAGAGAGTTACCGATTTAAAGTTAAGCAGCAGTAGGATTAACAGGTTTTTTCATCATTCTTAGAAGGCCTCAAATAAGCTTAGTGAACTTGACAAACAGGAATTTCCAGATGCCTCTAGCTGCCTGATGAAAGTCAGATGTCTCATGATGACACTGTGCCTAGTAGTCTGTGGCTATGATGGTCTAGGGATATAAAGAAAGTAATACCTGCATAGCGAAGTAGTATCTGTTTCAGGCGGAGTTACTTAGTGAGAAAGAACAACATGGTTTCAGGCAAGGAATCCTTTCATTATGTCTCTGTGTCTTTTCCAAGTGTCCAAATGCTACATTCATTTCATTGTTTTCTGATTTTTTTTGTCAAAATAGTAAAAAATAATATTTGCAAAATTCTCCACTTACAAGAATTAATTGTGTGCATTGTTATAACTAAAGCCTACATTCTAACTGTAATTCAACGTTTATCCATGCAATTGAGACTTCAAGGTTGGTCAGAAGAGGAGCACCAGCACCACTGGAGATGAAACTCTCTCGCAGCTTTAGGTTTTGAACATTGCAGATCATTCAGGACAGCTTGGACTATGCTCTCCAACATCACTGGCCTTGCTTTCCAGAAAGCACGCTGTGACTCGACACACAGAAACTCAGTATCTTCACATTGATGAACTTACTTAGAAAGACCAGAACAAAACAGAAAACACATCTTTACTAAAACAGGCTCATACCTTCAATATAACTTATAATAATGTGAATTTTCAACAAAGATTAGCAGGAGGAGTTTCAGGAGACACTTCGAAGAAGCCTTTGCCTGTAGACAGCAAAACAGTCTTCTTTTCTAAGGGGAAAATTATGACTTTCTGCTCATTTTATTATGAGGCCAGGTCAAGGAGCAGTCAAAGATACTTTGACACCATGAATTACCACTAGCCTATAGTCCCTTTTACACAATATCCACCCATGCCTCTAGGTATCCCTTTACATTAAAAAATTCATACCACAAGCTGAATTGTCACTCAGGGAAAAAAAACAATCTCAATGCTCAACTACTGTTAAAACTGCATACTAACTCCTCAAATATTACTGGGCTCAGACCCTATATAGGACACTCAAATGCCTAGGAAGAACTGTAAAATCTTGACAAGTTTCATATTTTATTAGACACTGATCTGTCAGTTATAATTAGTCAATATAATTTAATCCAAATAACTTTTTAGTTTAAACCTTGTAAGCAGTACATAATTTATATAAAGGTTTGGGGGGGGGGGCGGTGCAGGAAGAAAATAAAAGTAAAAGCTAGTGTTGCCTGGAAAGAAGGAGATAGCTCGTGCTTGCTACAGTTTATGCTTTAACAGCTCGTGCCTTCAAAACAGAGCTGGCAGTATTACTGAGGAACTTATGTTGATTTAAGAACTCGAAGAAATTTCCTTCCCTCCTCAAACACAGGGATTTTTTCCCCTGAGAGCGCCCAATAGCCATTAACAG
This sequence comes from Pachyramphus minor, assembly GCA_013397135.1. NCBI lineage: Eukaryota > Metazoa > Chordata > Aves > Passeriformes > Tyrannidae > Pachyramphus > Pachyramphus minor. The sequence continues at coordinate 228,445 of VYXB01002958.1, read as the reverse complement.
CCTGAGCACTAATTAGCAGTTCCAACACATTACTGTTGTTCTGGTGCCCCCCAATGGTCCCTGGCTTTACTACCAGCTGTGGCTTAAAAACCTCTTGGAAAAGCTGTGCTCCAGATGTGACCCCCAAGCACACCTGTAATTCTTCACCCAGCTGGGCCCAAGCCCTGACAGAGCTACCAACACTGCTGAGCTTCCATTCGTGGTATCCAGAGCTGGGTACCCAGGGCAGGTCCTCCAGCCAGGTACTAACCACCATCCCTAACCACTTCCAAAGAACACTTTAGCAGCTTCAGCACTGAGCCCTCCAGGTCAACACAACTGCATCACAGCCACTGCTGACTGCAAAAATTAACCTGATTCACAAGCACAGATGCTACATGGGATCATAGAATTGTTTGGGTTGATCTTTCAAGGTCATTTCATCCAACACCCCTGCAACGAGCAGGGACATCTTCAACAATGTGAGGTTGCTCAGAGCTCCATCTCACCTGATCTTGAATGTTTCCAGGGATGGGACATCTGTAGATTTTTACATTATATTAATCAAACTGAGACATTGTTCAAGCAGCTAAGATGCACTGATACCCAGTACTGGCTGTGTTTTCCCTCCCTTCCCCAGTTACCGCATCCTGTTACACAAACACTGACCTAGTATATCTACAGTCTCCAACTCACAGAACAATCAGTTTTGCACATCCTGTCCCAACTCACCAGCAGTTGTGGTGCGGTCCCAGTATGATGATACATCTTCATTTCTCTGTGACACAGAGAAATTACTCATTGGTCTATAAATCAGCACATCCTCCTGAGTACTTATCACAACCTGACTCTACTCACTGCAGCCTAAGGAAAAGGATAGTCACGATCACAAAGAGTGTTTCAAAAGACTTAATTTCCAGAAAAACTTCAGGTGGAAAAGATAGATGAAAGCTTTAAGAAGAGCTTAGATAACCAAAAGCTGCAATTCTTCAATCAAGAAAGAGGACAGCTTTATCTAAAAGCCCATCCTGGTTTATTGGCAAAGGGAAGATAGCAAAGCAATATTTAACAAGTTGAAAGAAGGAAGCAGATCAAATAGCAATCAATACAAACATGACATGAAGAAAATGTATCAGAAGGAAAAGAAAACCTTGACTGACAGGACTAGGAAAAGAAGAAACAGTTTAGTATGTACATTAGGGATGACTGAAAGCTTACCCATGGTTAATCATTAAAAATGCAGGCAAGGCAGAAGTGCTCAATAAGCTTTCAATTTCTGCTGGGAGGGATTCCTACCACAAATCTGATGAACTTTCCAAGCCATCAGCAGCTATTGGAATGTTAAAGATCTGAAGGCAAACTTTTAGGTACAATCCATCCAGGCCTGTAGACCAAAGATTAAAAATGACTCACTGAATCTGTGGATAATTTTTTAGTATACTATGGAAATTTCAGAAAACAAGAACTACTATTCGAAGTGGTAAGGAGATAGACCTAGTGAAATAAGGATACTTAAGTCAATATGAAGATAAAGTTAAAAAAAGAAACACTCATAATGGATTTAATTTATAATGAGTTAAAGGGTAAGAATATATAGAAACTCTAAAACGGATAGAAACAGATTCAGAATTTAGTCTTTTGTGTTCAGTTACATTTATATCTTTGCCAAACACCATTGTTTTGGGTCAGCTCACTGTCATTATTTTGCTGATGCTACAAGTTTTCTTGATGATTTACTTGCACTTAGAGCATTAATAAGAAAGCCTTACACAAGCCATTTAGATGAAAAATAGCAGGAACAATTCACACAGGAACAGCACAAAAAATTAGGACTACACAACAGCAATACAGTAGAACTAAGCAAGATTTGAATAACTAGCATATCTCCACATGTAGGGAAAATAGGATGTCAATCAAACATTCCCGCTAGTGAGCCCCCACAGAGACCAGGATTAACCTTGATGCTGATCCTCACTGTTAGTTTTCTGAAAGTCAATAGATGACAGCTGACACCATTTGCAAGTGCAGACTCACAAAGAGAAAAAATACAAGGAAGGCAAGCCATTGCACAGACCTGAAGTGCTCAATGACTTCAATGAAGTCAAAAGGTAAGTTGCACATGTAGGAAAAAAACTACCGGCAGCTCAAAACGGACGACTATCCTAAAAACAGTGACTCTGAAAAGCAGTTGACAATACAACAAAATTCAAATGAGCTTCCAGAAACCAAAAGTCCTTCCTGGCAAGCAACTGACTTCTCTGCAATTGTTTTCACTCTACATCTGAGCCAAAATCAGCTTTAAAAAGTTCTGTCAAGAGGCAGAAGTTTTGCAATTAGATCATTTATGTAGGTGCTTTAAAACAGTCAGGGCTGCTCTTAAACACAGATCCCCAGATCCTAGGACCACTGATTAATCTGGGATGTCACTGTGTTTCCATAGGCCAATAGGAAAAATAAAACCCACCCAAGACATCTTGACAATTTATTTTGTACTTGAAATAGTCATTTATACACACAAGAAAACTTTTCATTTCAGCATTCACCATCGCAATATACATATATTTTACAAAGCTTCCCAAAGAAATACAGTTGAAGCAAGAAGTTAATATGATCCACAGTTTTATAAACTGTGCTCAGGCATTAAGGAGGCAATTTTATCTCCTCATGGAGTAGAGGAAACACAGGTGCCGGCAAGCAATACATAGTTCAGATGTTCTTTTTTTATTAACAATAATGAAAAATAGGAAGGATGATGATGACAGCCACAGAAATGATTCAATGGCTAATGAAGACTTAAAGACGTGAATCTATTTAGTTTATAAATAAGAGAATGGAGAGGTGACTTGATGATAGCTTATGAGTATGTGAAAATGCAAAAATAAATTAGAGAAGGCTATTTTAGGGTGGAAAGGCATTTTTTCATCATAATTTTTCCTTCCTTCTTAATCAGTGGGGATAGATGGCTGGAGAGCAGCCAGGTATAAAGGCACCTCGGAGTTTGGATTGACAGGAAGCTGAACATGAGCCAACAGTGTGCCCAGGTGGCCAAGAAGGCCAATGGCATCTTGGCCTGTATCAGGAACAGTGTGGCCAGCAGGAGCAGGGGAGTGATTCTGCCGCTGTACTCAGCACTGGTGAGGCCACACCTCGAGTATTGTGTTCAGTTCTGGACCCCTCAGCTCAGGAAGGACATTGAGGTGCTGGAGCAGATCCAGAGAAGAGCGACCAGGCTGGTGAAGAGACTTGAATACAGGTCCTATGAGGAGAGGCTGAGAGAGCTGGGGTTGTTTAGCCTGGAGAAGAGAAGGCTCAGGGGAGACATCATTCCTCTCTACAACTACCTGAGACAAGGTTGTAGCCACGTGAGTGTCGGTCTCTTCTCCCAGGCAATCAGCAGCAAGACAAGAGGGCACAGTCTTAAGCTGTGCCACGGGAGGTTTAGGTCGAATATTAGGAAAAAATTTTTTAGAGAGAGATTAATGAGACATTGGAATGAGACAGGGAGGTGGTATATTCATCATCTCTGGAGGTTTAAGATGAGACTGGATATGGCACTGAGTGCCATGGTCTAGTAAACACAGCAATGTTGGATCAAGGGCTGGACTTGACAATCTTGGAGGTCTTTTCCAACCCAGCTGATTCTATGATGAAGTATTATGAATTAATATATTGCCTTGCAATCTCATTTTCTACAGAAAATGACTAGTTAGCCATTAAAAGAAGATGCCAAGGAAAATGGTAGTTTTGCCATTCCATTATGTTTTCCAGTCAAAAATAGGTGCCTTTACAGAAGATATGCTTATACAAAAGTCACTGCCCTACATAAGAGTACCCAAAATACAGAGCTGGTCAGTAATTTCTTCTGTCCTTAAGTTCTTTTTGATGATAGGCTTCAGTTTTACAGCTAGCTGCAAACCAGATGCAAACACGTAAATTAGTTTATTCACTTATTTTCATAAGTCACATGCAGCAACCTGAAGTTGTTAAAAAATGGATAATACATTCCTGTCTGGCAAACACAATTCAGTTTAAGTGTACTTTCAAGGGACAAAGGTGAAGCCAACTGATGCCTTCCAATGGACTTCTGGAGCGACTGCAGCTGGCTCATCTGGTTAGCCCAAAAAAAGGGAAATGGGAGAGGAACTGCATCCCCTGTTCAGACACATCTCTCACAGCACACCTGGTCTGTTCAGAGAGTGAAAGCACAAATATTGTATGGGTAAAGAGCTAGAGGATGCAGGGAAAAAGGGCAAAAAAAGAGAGGGGAATAGTAGGGAAAGTACAACACCTTTATTGCTCTTTGACAGAATGCATGCTTTCCTGTGTAGTACTTGCACTCTAATTTCAGTGCCAAAAAAAAAAAAAAAAACACCAAAAACAAACAAACAAAATCACTATCTTTTGGACTACCAGGAGCAAAGTAAGGATGCTTCCATAAACTACTGCTCTTTTACAAATTCTGAGTAAGCTGCCCAACATAAGCCAAAGTGTAAAGCCATAAATGTTTCATTTGTACCCTAAAGCAACTACTAAAAAATTCTTTGATCAAGTATTTGTAACCCAGGTATGTTTGTAATTCTTTTCTAGAAATGCTGTATTTGCCAAATTACCCACATCCTTTGCAACTCCACCCAATACGGGAGTTCCCCACTTATGCCTGATATGACAAATACAGTGAAAAAATATCTTATTTTCCATCAAATACATAGTAACTCTTGCTGTAGCAGTCTATTAATTGGGTGAAACTCAAAAATTTTATTTTGCTTCTGTCCAACTCCGTATAAAATATAAAAAAAAAATCACTGGGCTATTTAACTTGTAATAATTATTAGTGCACTACAGTCAATTCATTGCTGTTATTTATTAAACATGCAAACCCAACAGACTGGTAGAAGACACTTGATTCACTCAGAAGCCACAGCAGGTACCAGGGCAGAACAGTCATGATGCCACCAGAAAGATTTGTAACTGAAGGAAACTTTACTGTGTAGTGTAGAAACGGATCATTTAAAAAGCCATTACCAACAGACCACACTATCACTCATTATTAATTCATGAGATTGTCATTTAGTCCACCTGCAATTTCTGATGTTCAAGTACCTTTATAAGATACCTAAAGCATTCAGAGAGCCCTGTTACCACATCCTTGAAGAGGGAGAGGCAGCACTCAAAAAGGTGCCAAGAGGGTAATGACTTTTGTTACACATTGCAGTTCAGCTATGTGCAAAAGCAAGAAAAATCATGTACTAACAATTAAACAACTGCCAGGAACAATTTTTGTTCCGTCATGCTCTTTGCTTTCACTCTCAGTGAGATTCATCCTATGCAAAAGGACCAATAGGAGGGGCAGGCATTACTGTTATCCTGTATGTGCCCTTCAGCATTAAAATACCAATTATTAGCAAGGCTAAGGAACATATATAACCATCATGTAACAAGCCAGTGGCTCTGCTGGGCAGTCCCCTCAGCAATCCCTAGTGCACCCTAAAATGTTCACTGCAAATGCTCACCACCTAAAAATCAACTGTTATTCCCTCATTTGTATTCCTCGGTCATCAACCCCCATTCAGTTCAAACTCCCACTGCAAAACAGATTCTCTGAACTGCATACCAAAATCCTCTCATGGACAAGGAGCCACAGTTTGGGCAGCTGCAGGGAGGCAGCTCTAGGAGCATCTTAAAAGCACAAGGTGAAACAATGTGGTGAAACCACAATGGTCCTCAAGGAGCACCATTGACCACTGTGAGATGAGACTGACTGGGCTGCAGAGCTGCCTTGCTACTCTAACCCCAAGGGCTCCAAATCAAACAGCATGTCCCCCCCACCACTCCAGTGCTGCCACAGTCACACAATGGAGCCCTGGCACAGGAGACCCATGATACTCACTCAAAGGTCCAAGGGTCTCAATTTGACCAGGCTTCCTACAGTTTCATTACAAGCCTTTTTCTCTGTCAGGATGCTGCCAAAGTCAACCTTCCTTCCACCACCTTCACAGGGGAAAAAAATTTATCCCCTGTGCAAACCGCAGAGCAGCAAGCCCACAAAATTCTTCTGTGACTGCTGCTTTTCTGAGACAAATCCATACCATCTCCCCCTACCCACACAATACCACCTGTGCAGCTCCAGGGTTGCAAATTATTGCTTTCCCTTCACCAGGAGACCAGTTAGGATCCTTCAGAGAGCCCCTGAGGCTTCTCATATGAATGGAGTAAATTCAGAGCTGGCAGGCAGATCAGCTTCACAGAACCAGAGAACAGGTTCAGGGCCCCTGTGGGACTATTCTGCAGACACCCAGCATAGAGGGGAGATAGCTGTGAGTCAAGTATACGGGAGATACTCTGAAATGCTAATGTCTCTGACTGACTGTTTTCCTCATTTACAGAAAATTAGGAGGTGGAAGGGGTAGAAAGGGAGTTTATTGTTCCCCTGAATGTCAGATAAAATAATTTAAGTCAGTGCATTAAAATATGATTACCATTTCTTATAAGAAGAAAAGATTATACAGACAGCTTTTTTTTCAGGTAAAAACTGAGCACAGAATGAAGCTTCTTGTGACCTCTGGACTCCAGTACTTAGACATTCCCAGAATGCTTCAATTATTGAGCTCCCCTGTGATATATACTGGGTTTCATTTTGATCCACAGGCTATTAAACATGATCTATGATACTTCCAGAAAAGCTCTCTTTTGGAGTTCAACCTGTAACTCGAATATTTTTTTCTTCGATCATTGATTATTAATGTGCATATAGCACTGAGAGAGCAGAAGGAAGGGGTCCACAGACATGCAGGAACACAGTGCTGCTTTATAAGAACACACTCTATAGGGTCAAACAGAACTAAATTAAATGTGTTGAGTGCCTTTAAATTCTGCTTTCTTATTAAAAGCAGTCCTCTTCACAGGCAGGCACAAAAGGCCATTTGCAATATTAGTCAATACGTTCTAACTCTAAAATTTATCAAAGGAAGAATAATTAGTCCTATTTAAGCAAAGGAAAATGCATCCTGTTTGGGCAAACAAGTACTATGTAGTCAAGAGTCTGGATGCAGTAGCTGAAACCAACAAAATATATCAAGAGTATAATAATTTGCTGTAGCTCAGAATAAAAATATTTGATTGTAAATAGGGCTAAGAATGCATACTGTATTTTTTTCAAAGAATAAATCATATATTTTGAGGTTACCACTTCTTGGAAAGCATATGTTTTTGAGGAATAAGGTCGTTACCTTTTGTAGGGTTGTGGGTTTGGCTGAGCTGAGAGCTGGGACTGTTCAGTCTAGAGAAGAGAAGGCTTGTGGGGATCTTATGAATGTGTGTAAGCACCTGAAGATGGTGCAAAGACGACATACGCAGACTCTTTTCAGTGGTGCCCAGTGAGAGGACCAGAGGCAACAGGCACAATCTGAAATATTGGAAGTTCCCTCTGAACACCAGGAAACACTTTTTCACTGTAAAGGGTGATCAAACACTATCACAGGGTGCCCTTGGAGATATGCAAAAGCCACCTTGACACAGTCCTGGACAAACAACTCTAGGCATCCCTGTTTGAGAGGGAACTTGGACAAGATGACCTCCAGAGGTCCTTTCTAAACTCAGGTGTTCTTTGATTCAGTTAACAAATTTTTTTAAAGAATGTAGTTACTTCAGAAATACTATGCATTATTCTATCTTCTCCCTTTTCAATAATAATTTTCTTTTATATGATCCCAATATGTAAATACATAGTCATATACATGTGTATGTATAGCCACACACACACATTTATATTCAAATACAACATATGGACAATTCTAAAAAGTTTCACAGTTTCACATTACCAAATATGGATTTTTCCTTTCTACAGCAGTAATGAACAACAAGCAATACTGTTCTGTGTGGCAACATGACTCCAAGTAAAAATGCTTATCTTTATTATGCTATTTGGAAATGATAAAAGGATGACATTGAAGTGCTCTTAATGGGGGAAAAAAAGAGAAAAAAGGAAAAAAGAGAGATGATAAACTCTTACATTCATTATAAATTCCCTTTAGTTTCTTATAATCAGAAAATAGCTTAATATTTACTCTTTAAAAATGTCATAAAGTTGACATAGTTTTCAGATTAGATTTTTCAATTCTGCACAAAGACACAGAAAAATTTTCTGAGGTATGGCACCAACTGCCTGCTTAACTTATATGAATTGCATCACTTTCATTTATTCCTCCCAAAAAAATTGTTTTTTTGGAAAAGAAACGGAGTTCTTTTACTGTCTTTGTCTTTCTATAGTCTGAGAGACACTTAACAATGGATGCAAAGTTTCCACTGCTCTGGGTAACAGACTGTATCTATTTGAAAGCCATACAAATTAAATAGTACTTTGTTCACACAGACAAGCAAGAAGCATTTATGCAGTGCTTAAGCACCCTTTAGCCAATTGAATCCGTGGCAATAAAGCAGAGAAGCAATTCCACTGAATCTCCACAGCCTCTGTTGATCTTTCAGTTAGAAAATAAGACTTTTTAGAAGTTTTCTGTGTATAAATAGAAAGATTTATTATGCATGAAGCTTTTAACAATGCAAAGGTTTGAAATCAGGTTGTTTGTTTTCTATACCTGAACTGAAATGAAATGACCATCAGGTATAGTGAGGCAGCATGCAAAAATTTTAAGATATTGGACAAGTGGAATCCATGCTTCCCCTGTAAGAAGGGAGTACACCTACAGAAAATATACTCCACTATTATAGGTGATTTGCTTAGGTCCTGAAAGAACAGCCATGTTAACTAACTAGTCTTTGTGAGATCATTTTTAACCTGAATCAAGTACCATACTTAACCTGTGGCCATACAGCTCCTAGTTCCTGAGCTAGGTAAGGTATCTTCACAGAGCATTACACAATGTGATGAAAACGTTTCTTGCATTGATCTCCCTGGAAGGCTCCGTCCTTTACTTTGAATCTGTGAATCTCTTGTGATTTTATTTCCTAACAATATTGCTCTCCACTTTCTCTACCACCCTCAGCTTCATTTCATGCCATTATGTGTACTACCGCATGGAGAAAAGATTGGACCCTCCATTATCCTTAAAAGGACTTAAAGTGTGAAACCTACTTCATCTCTGGAGATCTGAGCAATCTTGCTCTGCAGGTGGCTTGGGGAAGATGAAATCCTTGTTCAGCTTGAATGCAACATATGGAGCTGCAGCAGGCTCCCTCCCTTCAGCTTTGATCATTTCCATAGGCTGAGCACTAGGGATCAATAGACCTCAGTCCCCAGTGGGCCTTGAACATGCACAGCTCAGTGTTAAGTCCCTGACAAAAGTTGCCCTGCATTCTCATCTAGTAAACCGTACAGTGTTAAACTCATTGGGGCTTCTCTTTGTTCCCAAGAACTGAGGTATAGTTTTAGCAGCTGTGCAACAGTGCTCTTAATACAGAGATTTTTTGCTGCCAGATGTGTTATTACTGCTGGATGAGATGTAAATGTTATCAGCTCAAGATAACACCTGATATCACCAAGTCTGGGAAAGGACTGAGAGGGTAGAATAGAAATAGCCATCTGTCCAAAGGATGGTTAAAATTAAGTGGTAGGTAATTTAGTGATGTTGGTTGTTGTCTATTTGCCTCAGTTGAAACAGTACCACTGACCTAAAATATATAAATATTTCCACATGAATAGGACTGCTTTTACCTGGATCCAAGTGGTACTACACACTCCTAAAAAGTCAGTCTGGATAAGGGACAAAGTAGAGAGTTAGAACAGAGTATCTAAAACTGCCATATCACAAATTCCTACAATAACACTCAAGGCTGTTATAGAAAGCATGGGCTGGAAGCAGTTCACACCTTTGCCTTATCTTATGCCATCTACTGTAGCTTACAGTACAGTTATACAAATATAGCTCCATTCTAGCTCCATAAATATATCTGATATGCCAGTCATCCCATGAAAGAGCAATGCGAAATCAGGTCAGTCTCACACACCATTATATGTGGCTGAAAGTTAAGCAGATATACAACTTCACCAATATAAAATATATACTGAAGTGTTCCTAAGACCTGGGTCTAGTGTTAGGGTGAAATGGACACTGTCAGGTAAAATGCATTGATTCCTACTTCTCCTGATGAAGATCAGTCAATTTGGCCCCTTAGTCTACCACTACTGCTTCAGCATTCATGCAAGAATAAATATAACAGAGAACAAAGACACAAACTGCAGTTATGTGCAGATATGCAGTCAGAAACCAAAGTATTCTACATTGAATTTTTTTTTTTTAAAAGTATGTTTTTTGGGGGTTTTTATAACACAGTTCTATAGAGGATACCTTTAAAACAAAGTCACATTAAATATCTTATTTAATTACAGCTACAGTCATTTTTGTACTGATGAGTTATATAAAACTACAGAAAAAGCCACACACTAAAAGAGAAAGTGTGAGAACCCCTCATTAACAAGGTACTGAAACACCACTATAATTTATCTCTGCTATTACATTATACTGTACTGTTCCTTCTTATTTATCAAAGCTCAGATTTCTCTTCTTAACCATAACAGTCATTTATATGCAGTTAAACTACAAAATTTTTATTCATCTGCTGCTGCATATTATGTAGTATTAGCTACAAAATAAAAGATGCTACTTTAACAAAGTAATGATTATTTTAATTTTTAAATCTCTGAGCATCACCTTCTGCTGAGGAATGGTCACACTGCAACATAATTGTTGGTTATTAGCGTATTACTCATCTTGTTGCTTCAGTGCTTGTTGTACCTCTCTCCCCTAATGTCCTTGGCGGCAGCGCTGCCTCCACTGGGCCTCCTCATCTTACCTCTCTAAGAATGCTGCATTTCTGCCCCTCTTGAGCACAATACTGAGAATTCAGCTAGGTTCATTGAATCAGGAGATCTTGCAGCTCTTCTCTCCAGAAGCCTGTGAAACAGAGGTCTAAAACAGCACAGAGCATGCTGAGGACTTAGTGTTAGGTTCTTTTTACTTGTATTTATAAATCACAGGCAAACAAGGATCCTGGCACCCCTTAGGTTCCCCTTATGAATAATGTTCCAAAGGTACTTCTGACTTCAGGTTGCCTAAGTCATTATTTGGGAGCTCCCTTTCTTGTTCTCCACGTTAAAGACAGAGAAAAACTGTGCAGCTTCCTTGGTTAACCACCTCATGTCACATACGATGAACCTAAAGCTTCTGTTGACCTTGAAGATTTCCCTGACAAACCAAATTTCTTCAAACAACCCCTCTGGAGGTCCCCTTCTGATATGTTGAAATGACAATCACCCCTCTTGAGAGTCTGTTTTTTAGACCTGCCAAAGCAATCTCTTCCCCTTGTAGATTTTAGTTTCTCACAGTCCACAACAGATTGGTAGGGTGATTTGAAAGAAAGCAAAAAGATTAAGGGATGGCACTAACAAAGTCTAGGCAGCTGTGGTGGGTTGACCTTGGCTGGATGCCAGGTGCCCATCCAGCAGCTCCATCACTCCCCTTCCCAGACAGGCAGGAGAGAGAGTAAGGTGGAAAACAACTCATGGGATGGGATAAGGCAGTTTATTAAAGCAGAAGCAAAGTGAAAGCATGCACGTGCAGAAGTGGTTTATTCTCTACTTCCCATAAGCAGTGATGATCGGCCACCTCTGAGAAGCAGGGCTTCAGCACATGTAACAGTTCCTCGCAGGCAGCCATTGGAGACAAGGAATGGCTGCCTTCCTGTTCCTTGCCTCAGCTTTTATATCTGACACCATTTTATATCTCACACCATTTGGTCAGTGTGGGTCAGCTGGCCTACTTGTGTCCCTTCCCAGGATCTTGCCCTCAACTGCAGAAGGAATGTCACAGTGCTGATGCTCAGCAGTAGCCAAAACACCAGTGTGCTATCAACACCTTCTAGCTACCAATGCAAGGCACAGCACTGGGAGTGCTACTGTGGGGAAATGAACTCCAGCTCAGCCAGACCCAGTACAACATCCACAACCTTTCTCTCATCCACTAAGCGTGTCACCCTGTCATAGAAGCCAATTATTTAGTCAGCCAATGATTTAGTCAATCTAAGTCCCATATACTTCGGTGTAACTCTCACCATTGATTTTCCTGTCATTTGATGTGGCCCTCTAATGAAACTCATATCAAAGAGAGCTAGATGCTAGAGGCAAGAGGCTGCTTGCTGTACCATAAAAATCCTTCATGTAAGGAAAGTTCACAGAAACATGCCTCTCGCATTACTCTTCAAACACACACATTAAAATATTGTTTAATTGTTTTCTTGTTCAAGTGTAAGAAAAACTCAAAGTATAGCACACAGAGATGCCACCAAATCAAATAACATTTTGCACACAAATCCCCAAGTCGAAATACATTTGCAGTGATATACTTGGGACTTTTCTTATGCATAAACCTGGGCTCACTGAATTTAGTATCATGGTTATAATCTATGTAGTTTTTCCTCTTGTTCTTCCAGAGTATGGTGGGCAAACTTTACTAATATAATGAATTGGAGGTCTTATTTTTCCTTCCCATTCAAAGCTTGTACCCTGGTCAGTAGGTATTTTGAATGCCTAAATACTACTGAATCAGGTCCTTGATTAGTTTTTTATTTATACCACAAAGACAAGATTCAGAGGTTGCCAAGGCAACACCTGTTCACCCTCCATACATTTATGCTTTGATATGAAACCTCTCATTATATAAATGTATCACAACACCAGTCAGCATGACAGGCTATTTTACAAATATGCCTTCACATAATAGACAGCTGTAGCCTTCTCTTAAGTGGTAGGGAAAGGCAGGAATAAGGTTACCTTTTAGTAAGTGGGAGGGAAGAGGGGTAAAAACGGCATTCCAAGCTACATACGATTTAGTATGACATTTTATCCTGAGCCTTCTATTACAGCCACTAAATTTTGTATTACATGGGCAAAAATCCTCAAAAGGTCAGGAAGGAAACAAAACAAAACAAAAAACACCAACCACACCACACAAGTAGAGTCTAAGACTGAGGTGCTGGAATTTTAAGTAACTGAAACTAACAACTGCATATAAAAGCTTTACTGAACCACTGGAAATCTGATACTCCAGTATATGTTTTTTAGAACTACAGACAAGGCAAAGTTTAGGAAATCACAAAAGACTTACTAGAAACCTACTGACACTTTTGAACCCTGATCTTGAGGTCTTCTAATACGGTACTTAGCAATATACAACTAGCCTTCTTTACTGAGCAGTATTCAATATGTAGTACTCTACCTACAGTTATGCTCCAGTATCCTTTAGAGTTTTTGCTCTTGTTCTTCCAAAATACAGAGGGCAAACTTTACTAATATAACCAATTGGAGGTCTTGTTTTCCCTTCCCATTCAAATCTTGGTCAATAGGTATTGTATAGATATTGTACCCTGGGGTCTAGGCTACTGCAGGAGGAGAGATCTGTTAAAGATGGTTACTTCTGTGTCTTCTAAGCCCACTGAGTTTGAGCAGACTACAAACTGATCCAGAATGCACAAGACATGCCTGGCTGGATGGGTTAACAACAGCATGGCAATAGAAGAGATCCAGATGTACACCTCCAGACTCTTCCTTGTGCCCTAGCACCCTTTGTGCTGCCAGGAGGCTTTCCAGAGACAGTATTACTAACAATCAGCTAATTCTATATCATCTGTAGACACTTCAGCATAAGCTGAGAAAGCTGACTTTTCTAAAGAGAAGCTTGTTACAAAAAAGGATATGGAAAAAATACAAAAATCAGAATGCTATCTGCCTGCATTGTTTAACTTCTTCCCTCACTTCCATTTCTGGCTTGCAGTTTCCAGTTCCACTTTTTTCACTGTGACCATGCGACACACTGACCATTCTCAGCAGTACACAAAGTAAATCCTTCAACGTCACCAGAGGAAGAGAAGCAAAATTCCCACTGGGGGGCGCATACAGCACTAGCAAAGCCATCGCTGCTTCATCCCGTCACTTGTGCCAGTTCTAGGTCAGAGACAACCGCCCCCAGACTGCAATGACAAAACAGCACCACTTACAGATATTTCTAGTTGGATCTAACAGCAGCTCCTCAATTACCACAGAGGTCCCGTTTGTACGGTTTCTACAGAAAGAAATCCCTCCTCACTTGTGAGGAATGGCACTGAAAAACATCTTACATGGTCAGATCGTTTATGGGTTATGTTATCTGCTGTGCCCTCAGTGTACTGCTAAAAGCTCAGAGTGTGGACTATCTTGGACCACTGAACTGCATCCAAAGCCTTGCTGTACTGTTTATATAACTAGTTTCACTAAACAGCCACTTCCTGCCGTAATCCCAAGAGGTCAAAGCGGTATCAGACTGTGGATGTGCACAGAATTCCCAGTTTCACTGGGTAACAGACCAACGTACTATTTATGCTGTTCTTTACTTTTCTCATCCCCATGTTAATTCGCTTTCCATTAAGTGTTCAGGATATAAGTCAATGAACTAGCTAGTGGCTGTTCCAAATACTTCAGGCCCCTCTTTCCTACCACCTTTCTGTTCTGAATGTAGGAGACTCTGAAGAGTAAAAATTTTACACCTAAAGTTCAAGGCCAGGCCACAGCATTAAACTTAAACAGCCCACCAGAGGAAAAAAAAAAGAAAAAGAAGACACTTTTTATGTAGGACAGCAAGAAGACTGACATCAGAATTAGGTATCAGGCCACAATCCAGTCAGTCTTAACACATTTCCACATAAAGTGGGCATGGAAACTGGAGAAGAGCCAGTACAGCAGAAATCCTTCAGGGTTATTTTGCATAGGACTATGCAAATTCTTCATGAAGCTGAGGAGTTGAAATCAGAACAATCTGCTTATTAACTTCCACGAGCACTAAAACTCATAACTAACCTTAGAAGACAGTGTGTTATCCTGAACAATATTGCTGAACAAGTAGTTGAATAAAATCAATTACTTGCTGTAGGGATTTTTAAGACATATATTTCCTTAATTATTATCAGATATGCAGGTCAACAAAAAGGAAGATTGATTTCTGGATAAACAGAATAACTGTGACATTAAAATGTAGTGTGAAAAGACAAATTGTGAATAGCTCATTTTAGTGAAATGAAGAGAATATTCAAGAAGTACTTGCAATCAAGAAACTGTCACACCCCCACCCATCAATGGCATCATGTAACAACCTCTGCCAGCCTTAATACTCTTATCATTTACACCTTGCTGATCAGGATGCGTTCCCTCTTGTCCAGCAATATATCTGTATTGATTAATGTAATATAAAGTCTATGTTGTTTGCATCAGCAATGTTATAACAAATTGATGTTAGCTGGAAAAGTCAAGTCAGTCTTATTTTTTGTGACCCAGTGTTGCCATCTCATCTGCTCTTTGAAAAATCTTGTGCCCCAATCTCGCCCTCAACATCCAAAAAGCAAGGTAAACCCCAGACCTATCCCTGCAGAGAATCAGGAAGGTGAAATAACATGTTTTAGTTGCAAAAAGGCTCACTTCTGCAGCGTCAAACTACTTCCCAGCAGTGTCTAAAATAACACAACTAACAATCATCATTTGTTGTTTCCCCTAGGAAAGAAATTTGTGCCATTCAGTGCCCTGCTTTGCTAGGGAGTTTTGGTCTGTTTCACAGTAGATTTTTTTTCTTCCCAGGCTTTTGTGGGGAAGAGTGAAATAGGTTAGATTTTAGGATTTGAGGTTTCTCCATGTTTCATCAGAGAAGATAAAAGAATCAAGAAAATGTCACCTTGCCCTCAAAAAGAGTGGTTGAGATCTACAGCAGTGTTCAGTCCTTCAGGTACATTGCACCCAAGTTTCTTTCCAAATTCTCTTCCACAGAACTCTGGCTAGGAAATCTGCATTTCCAGCATCAATCTATCTATATCAGTACGTAAAATAAAGACAAGCAGCTATTGCCTACCCTGACTGGAAGAACCATAGAGCAACAGAGCAAAGAACCAGTAAGTTACATAAGCTACTCAAATATACATGCCCATTTTTTGTGCTTCTTCCCTTCCCTCTTCAGTCCCCTCTGTTGCATACATAAATCAAACAGTGACTGTTGCAGCATTATTTCTTCTATGCTTTCCCATAGCTCCTTTCCAAATCCACACTCCTCCATGGCTAGAGGAGCTGTTACACAGCTCTATGTGTGTATGCATACATACACATACTCAAGTTCATACACAGCCCTTTCACTCTAACAAGAGGAAGGGAAGCCCCATATGACAGGATCATAACCAATCCATGCTTTGCAAAACCATGGCAAATGCAAAGCCCTTGCATCCACACTGCAGCTATGCCCAACTCTGTACTACAAAAGTATACTTTCCAAAACAATACAGAAGGGTTAAGGAACACCTCTCCCTTAAAAGACACCAGCCTCCAGCATAAATTGAAAACAAACCCAGTGGAAGCATGCATATGGTATACACATCTATGCTCTAGTATAAACTTCTAGGAGCAAATTCTAGGAAAAAAATAAATGCAGAACACCAAAGCTCCTCCAGAGATAAGCAAACAATGAATTAAATTCAATTCCTCACAGAATAGCTTATTCAGTAAAACATAATACCACAATGCCTAGTGGCTTCTTAATTAAGTCTTAACTAATGAGTTCCCCACTAGTAACTTCAACATTTTACTGCTGCTTTTTTTCAAGATGATCATGATTTCCTATCAGGATGGCAAAGAGTTACCAAAACACTCATTAGCGAAATTTTTCCCACTGTATTTTCCCATTGTATTCATATTGTCATTTATGTTTAACATCAGAAATATATTCCTAAGCACTTCCTTGCTTGCATTATCATAGATTATCATAGATAATGCAAGCCAAGTTCCAAGGACAGCGCTAAGTATATGAAACAGGTAATGAATAATCTGTCTGGACAAGAGATGCAGACACAATGATGTTCATCTTCTCTCAGTTCTGCCAGTTGCTAACAGCTTTGGTAGTGAGCTGAATATTTGTTAATGCCTACACAACTTACATTAAGAAAAAAATAATTAGCTTTGTCCAAACAGAGAAAAAACTTAAATCCTACCAACATCTATTTAGGGATTAAATCCCCATTGTACTGATAGGTTATAAAAGTGAGCAAAGCCAAAGGCTATTTCACATACTTATCTGGCACACAGATAAATCCATAAGTCTCAGGTAACACATGGCACTCACCTGGTGCAGCTTTTGCCAAAAATCAGGTCCATCCTCCATTTCTCTTAAGCTTGGTGGAATGTACCAAAAGCAGACATTTGCATACTCCGGCTAAACAAGAGAACAAGTGATTGCTTATAAAATGTAACAAATGGGACAGGGATACATATTACAGCTTGTCAAAGAGTCCTGCTTTATTTTTTTTGGGGGGGGGGAAGGGGGAGTGGAGGGAGAAGCCTTTGAGTTTATACCCTTTTCATTGGAACTTCCTTCTCCAATTCACCTTTTGTTTCCCCTTTTTTGAAACTAGAAATAGTTTTCATACCATCCATTTCTGTTCCTGCTGCCAGAAAAAGGAAATCTGATGGGGTTTTAATTTCATCTTCCTACATCCACATTTAACTCTATTTTGCTCACAAATTTTGGTTTGGAAAAGTGTACGAGAGGCATAGAAGGGTAACTTACAGAATTCAAGTTTGAAGCAACCTTTAAGAATACATTTTCTTTTTAGTGTTTTGGGCTTTTTTGATGGAAATTTCCTATGATGCCTTCTACACAAAACACACAAGCTTAATTTTTGTCACCATTTAACACTTGCATACCTAGTAATTTTTCTACTGGACAATGCCAATCTCCTTTTACATTGTAGAGCACACTATACAGTGCTAATGATTTTCTCTATTTCCACATTTTAGAAGAATCTCAGGATCCTTTGCAGGGTATGTGCCATATCCTGAACGTATCTTGTCCAATATCTAAGCAGGTCTTAGGCTGAGAATCTGCATTTCTGTTTCCCTCTAGAGAAGTTTTGCCTTTAAACTCATTTATCTGCAAGGCTCACAACAAAAGCATCTCTTCACCATCCATTATAAAATAAGGCATTTTGTGCTTATGAGATTTCTGTGTCATTTATGATAGAGAAAACATTCCCAGCAGACTAGTCTGGGATCTCTATACATTTCCTGCTAATTTGGAACAATTTTTATTATTTTAGGTGTACAGAGAGCAATAGTATGAGGAATATGCCTTCTAATCCCTTTCAACAAAATTCATAAAACCACTACATCCATCTTGACCTACACTATTTGCAACACAGTATTCAACTGGCATCTAAATTATAATATGGATTATGATCTCACACACCCCTCTCCTCTCCCACATGCCATCCTCATTGGTCCTAGCAGAAAGAAAAAAAAAAGTTAAAAGAGAGCTTGGTAGCTGAGTCACACTATCTCTTTACCCCACTGTGAATGTGGCTGCTATTATAATCCCAGTCAGTCTCCTGAACAAGGAGAGCCCACCAGGTGAAACATGTTCTTTCATGAAAGGGCACTGAGAGCTGCTCATATAATTTTCTGCTTCACTTCAAAGAATGCATTAAATACAATTTAATCATCAAGAAGAATATCACTGTCAGCAGGAACAGAGCTGCAAACCTGCCGTGTGTTGCCACTGAACGGAATAAAGCTCAGCTCTTAAACTCCCATTTCTTTCCCCAAAGAGCACGCATTGAGTACACACATAAACATAGACACTGAAAAGGCAGTGCCTCCCTCAGAAGCACAAGCACTAGCTCGCTGTTACAGGGTTTATTTTAAAACTATTTAAAATCAGATGGCAGGAGTAGACAGATGGCATATATTACCATATTGCCATTGCCTATATTGCCTTCTTGATTATCTCAGTTTCCTTTCACACATCAAATACATCATCCCCCTCTGAAAATACCATTCATCCTAAAAAAACTACCCCCAGCCATGCTTCACATTCTATTTCTAGTTAACTTGTTACAGCTCTTTTCCAAGCAGGTAAGCACTTACACCACAAAAGAGTTCAAGATGACTCAAGCACAAGTGGCATTTCCAGGCCATAGAGCAATTCTCATTACAGGTTTTTCCTCACTGCTTGTATCAGAGGATCATCTTCCCAAGCTTTTTGTCTGAAGCCCAACTTACTTTCAGGAAAAGGGTTCACATAACTGGGCCTAGCTGCCTGACAGCAGTTTGTCTTTGAATTCTCATTGCTTGTCCCCATGCACTCCTGAAAACTTTTTCTTAATCCTTGCTCAACTTCCTTCTTAGCAAATGCTATTGTCCATGCTATAGCACTCCCTTCAATTCCATTTTTAATCCAGATGTCCCGTTCCTGCAGGAACTAAACAGCAGCCTCTGCTCTCAACATCTGGCTACTCTACAATAACAAAAAATGGACAGCTTTTAGCAAACTAGCCACTTTACTAACCTCATCATGTGCTGCTGGCCTAAAAATCTTCAATCTATTAACAAAGTTAAAGAGGAAATTTACATTGTATGAACAGTGTAAAATATATTTTATATTTTGTATTTCACCTATCCTAATAGGGAATACAGGGCATGTTATGTGTGTTCAGTCATATCTGTGGATCCATACACTTATTAAATTATATACTTCAAATACAAATTGGTAATTGACTAAAGAGAATAAAAATCAAACAATAGACACTCCCCACCAATAACAACAGCAGTTCAGTTACCTTTTCACTTACCTCCAAAAGAAGCTGAAATCCCTCTCTTTTTTTAATTTCTTCCACCAGATATCTGTAATTAAAAATGTAGGGTTTTAAAGCATAGAACAAAACAATACAAACAGAAAACAACCAAAAAGGCCTTTAACATTTTTGGGGTTTTTTTTCATTTTTTCACAGTAAAGACAACACAGAGTTAAACCTCATTTCTACCTGCTGTGAAAATGCAATAGCTATCAGTTCCTGGAAACAAACGTAGGCTACAGCCAGCCAAGCAGCATTAAGGAGAAGCCAAAATCTGTCCTCAGGCACAGATTTTCAATGGAGCCACATGGCACAAATTGATCCTATTCGCATCAGGTTGTGAACTTTCCCAATGCAAATTTCCATTGATATTGCTCTTTACAAATTAATCCCTCCATCACTTGTTCTCGAGGGCTGATGTTGTGTTGCAAAGTTATTTCATAGTCACCCTGACACCTGTTGCATTACTACTATCACCAGAACCTCTTAGTTTAGCCCAGAATCTACAAGTTTGAGCATACTTGAAGCTCAGCAATTTTCCAAGTGCTGCCCTTGTTCCACACTGTACACAACAGTGTACATTTCCTTTCAGTGAGCCACTGCTTATGCACAATAATCCCTGGACATCCTGTGCTAACATACTGGGATGAGAATTTCTTTTCTCTCTCTCCCTCGACAAGCATGAAAAACCCAGAAGTCTTCAATGGGAAGATGGGTTTGAATCAAAACTTTGGATACAAACAGCTTCAATTTATAGATTTTTTTTAAAGACATGACCTCAACTTTACCATGACACAATCACACAGGAA
Source organism: Pachyramphus minor (assembly GCA_013397135.1). Taxonomy (NCBI): domain Eukaryota; kingdom Metazoa; phylum Chordata; class Aves; order Passeriformes; family Tyrannidae; genus Pachyramphus; species Pachyramphus minor. Next base: position 208,016 of record VYXB01002958.1, on the reverse strand, counting down.
TTCTGAAGCAAAGAGGACACAGCTGGGACTTCTCTTTTTATTCTCCTCCCCTCAAAGCCTTAAGAAGAAAACTCCAAAGAATTCACCTCAAATTCACACAGCTTTTCCATGTCAACAGAATTTTAATCTTCTACATGAAAATTTTGCTGTCTAACAGTAATAAAGCTGACACAGTTAAACTCTTGATTTTGCACAAATCTGTTCTTTGCATTTGCCATTTGGCATTTTCCTGCCTGCAGCTGCATTACTGGTCATCACGAGTAATTCCTTTATCCACTACCTGAGGAAGAAAAATACTGCCAAAATAACTCCCACTGGTCCTATCCATGTGCCTGAAACTTGCCCCCACAGGGACACCTCCAGCGCAGTTGTATCTGCAACGCCTACTATTTGGCAGACGTGCTGCAGGAATAGGTTGGCTAGGGAAGCAATAAACAATACCCTAGATGGCACACATTTTTCAAAGCTGTGCGTAGGGAGTTGTCACACTGTTTGTCATTAACAAGTGCTGTGCCTGTGACTCACTACCTCAGCACACACCCCAGCAGTCGCTGCGGTGGAGCCCCAGTTCCCACAGCATGCAGGCCTAGGAGTTGTGGTGTGCACTGTTCAGATGTTCCCTCTCACCGTAACAAGTCAAGGTTCTGGGTCGTTTCTCTCATGACCATTTAGATCCTACTTTGTGCAGCTGTTTGTTATCCAGCTGTCAATGCCCAGGTTACCACTTAGGTTGAAAGAGAAGCATGACGAAAGGCAAGTAGAAGGGTAGATATCATGTGAGCATGTTGGGGGGAACTTGTTTCGTACTTTGGAACTTGGAACTTGTTGGGTAAATGTCTTAGGCAAAACAAGCCTGGTGCTTTTGTCCTGTTTATTAGAAGATATTTGTCTGTGCCATAAAACCAATATTCAGCAACATCAGCTGGCTATTCATAAGAGAGTGCCCCTCAATTTATTTTTTCTTTAATAAATCACAAAAGAGAAATCTATGCATGATCACTTTTTTTTTTTTTTTGAGGTCTTGAATTGTTGAAGCTATTTCATAATGCTTGATATCTTTCCCTTGTACCACAAGTGCCTTTTTTTTTTTTATACCATCATCTGACATAGGTTATCTGATGTCGGTCAAGTTCACAACACTGTTAATCACGTTCTTAACTACACTGCCAATAGCCTAAGAAGGTAGCCATTAGAAAATCCATTGCCCATGATTTATCTTGCCAGGATCATTTGATAGCAGTGGAGCAATTTACTCTGTGCATCTTTCCACAGTTGACAGTGAAGTTTTATTACCATGTCACAATTGTAGAATGTCAGAAAGGCTTGAGTCTTAGTGAGGACTGAAGTACACAGACGAGTGGCATTTGCTATGATTAAGCCTTGCAGAAAATGAGGGGTGGAGATCTGCAGTGAAAGCAGACATATGTCTGCTAAGAGTGGGTGTTACAAGAGGAAATGCAGAAAAACTGCAAATAAGCTGAAGCATAAAATGCAGAGGTGCTAACAGTAGTTGTACTCAAAAAGCAGTTTACTTTTATTATTTTTTAAGCATACTTCATAAAGCAACATCCCTGCATTATAAATAATTGGGTGGAAAAAAAAATCCAAAAAAAATCTGAAGTGATCAGCTGGATGCTCTACTCTAGCTATTTCTAAAGTAAGTCTTTCCAAACAGGTAGCATCACGATGTTCCTGAGGTATTTAATACCCTGAAAGCATTATACAACTCCAGAACAAAAAGATATTACTAAAATAGCCAATTAGTAAAGTTTGATGTATCAGAAATACATGCCTACAATTACCCTAAAACCTTTGCAGATCTGCTTGGCTACAGGAAAAAAACCAGAACAAAACAAAACAATAAGCAATATTGCCCTTAAATTCTACAGTCAGTAGACTAGTTCCAGAAAGTTTAAAAATTAAATTACTTTGTTATGGAAAAAAAACCAAAACAAACAATCAAGAAACAGAAAAGACAAGCCAGTCACTCCTTAAAAGTGCTACCAACTGGATCCTAAGATTAACGGAAATATCGATCCAATAAAGGTCACCAGTCACTACACAGTCAGTCAAACGATTTTGGCCAATGACCTTGATAGGGCTGAATTCCCCCACTGATAATGGAATTTATTACTTACTCTGCACAGATAAAGACCAGTACAATGCTTCGGAACAAAAACAAGGTGCAACTTAACCAGAAGATATAAAAAAAACTTATAATCAGCCAAAAAATGAGTGGCTTTAAAATAAAGAAAAAGGTCACCGCTCATGTGAGCTTTTCTGGTTTTGCTTCTTTCTTTTAATTCCTTTTAAATCCACTCTGGATTTAGGTCAGGGGTATTTTTACCTTTTATTTAAGTGACTTCATTACAGTGAGTCTATTCCTTTAATTTTCATTGAAGTAAACATTTAATTCTTTTCTTCTTGCTACTTCATAAAAAAAAATAAAATGTCAATATCAACAATTTGACATATGGTAATGTGTAGCTAGTCTGGTAAAATTTTCACTGTGGTTTATCTTGTATAAATTCTGAACAAACATGATACTTAAAGTCGATTCTTTTCAATGGGACATTACCTATCTTATTTCAAAATCATTTCTTCTATGAGAAGAGAAAACCAGCTGTGTATGGAAGCTTCTTCCCAGAAACCAAGACATCACTATCACTTTAGAAACACCTTCTAGCAATCACTCTGCTGAATTCACTTGTGAAACTCATTTCTGCAAGACCAAAAGCTTAGCGAAATTGAAGAGCACACGTGTGGGAAAGATCACAAGAAAAAGGTGTTTCTGTCCCTAAAAGAACAAACTGTAAGCATTAAGAACTTCAACTGCAGAATAAAAAGAAGCATGTCAGAACAATATGCCTTCATACGCCCCTACTACATCCTAACATTAACAGTGTTCTCATATGAATTTCCCTGCATCATCAGCTTTCTGCATTTTCTTGGTCATGAGGAATGAAGTGACAGGAGAATGGCTAATTCACTTATTGATAAACACTACTAAGATCCTGGCACATGAGGCTGGTTTTACATTGACAGCAGAAGACAGAGTTGAGTTAGAAGAAGGTGCATTGGTAAGTCCATCCTATGCCTGGTTCAGGTAATACAAATGTTCCACAACACCATTTATTTCTAAAAGTAATAACTACTACTAAATATTATAGCAAATGTAATAACACTAATTATTATTGTTATTAGTTCCTCCTATTATACACAAACAAAAGGAGAGGGGGGAAAAAACAAGGTGTTCTGATACAGAATATCAGCAGTGTGAACATTTTGGCCAATTAGACAAGAGTAAATATATTCAAAACTGTGAGGCAGTACCTTGCCAAAGCCAGTGCCCTGTTCACTCTCTCCTCCAGGCCTGTTGTTCCCAATGCTTTCCACATCAGCCAGAATTTGAACGCATCCGGACGTCTGCTGCACTGAATGGACTTGTCACCAGTGTCATAGCTGACATCATAGAACTTGTCCTGCTGGAACAGGTATGCAGCCTCAGCAGAGTAACATTTCTTCAGAAGGCCCTATTAGAAACACAGAGACTTAGATTCCCGATTTCCTGATCAAACCTCTTCACAAGCCAAAGCCTATTTTTTCCTGTCTATACCAACTGCTTATTAAAACAGATTTGGATGGGCAGGATCCTCTCCAAAGCTTATGGTGTGGTTTAAGAATCCTGGATGAACTTAAACCCAGTGAAGTCAGCACTGACAACAAGCAAACTTTATTATTATTATTATTATTATTTTCTCTATAATGTCACTGAAGAATGACAGGTTGAAGAGAAATTTTGACTCAGAATCTCAAGAAACCATGGAAGGGGGTATCACAGAAAGAGTTGCCCAAAGACATATATGGATATGAAAGAGGGAGAACAAGCAGCCACCTACATCTGCTGCTCCAGTATTTAGGTGGAAGGACAGGCCCCAAGGAATTTCCTACATGTTCACAAACGGCTCAATCTATTCCTTTTTTGGTTAGTTGCAGGTAAGGAAGATTTTAGCCTCAAAAAATAAATGTTTAGCCCTTACCAGCAAATAACCACTGTAGATTTAGCATAGACTATCTGACTGAGCAGAAACACCACAAGGAGATTAGTAGAACACCAATTTTTGTCTCATTTCACAGTTCAGAAAAACTTAACATTTGAAAATAAACCTAAGAAAAGTACTTTCACATACCCTAATCATGCTTTGGTAATAAAATTATTTTTATTCAGCGATCTCCAGCCTCCAGCTTCTGAGAGGCTGCCTGGGCAGAGATGAGCAGCAGAAAACAAAGATTAATTAGTAATGTGGCAAGTTCCAGCAAAGAACAAAGCTGTGAAACAGAAAGCACAGAGGCTGTTATAGGTTTAAAGGTACAGAGGAAGAGAAGTGGCATCAGATTAGCCATTGGCTGAAGAATGAAACATGAAAATACATTCTGTAATACTGTGAGGTAGAGAGAAAAGCTGGTAGAAAGCAGGTTACAAAATCAAAGACGAAGGTGGCCCTACAAGAGGCCAACAAGAAAGATGTTGTAGATTTGTCAGTGAAGTGGATTAAAAAAATAAACCATAACATATAATACTAGAATAGAAATTCAAATGAGTTTAAAAGCATGGCTACAGCATCTGATTCAGATCTGGAAACATGTATTTAAGTGACAGTTGAACCTGAAGTGTTCTGTGCAGAACAGAAAAGGAACAGAAGTGGACAGCAAGACAGAAGTTGCTGAACAGAAGACCACAACTCATTTTCCAGTTCAACATCACTCTTCAATTTGAACCAACAGAAAAGGTATTTCACATTTCCTTCTTTTCTCTGCATCTGCTGCAAGTATGATTTTGAAATGGCAGACAGTGTCTGACATAACTCTTAATCAAAGTGTCATATTCCCGTAAGAGAGGTATCATTCTTGATCTACATTACAATATACTACTGATAACTTTGGGACTGTCAATAAAATACAAAAAAAGAGTCAAGACCAAGAAAACCCAAAAGATAATTAACCCACTGGGATACACAGAATAACTCGGCCTCTCTCCTAGACTTTTCAATTCCCTCCATCAATACTAAAAGCAATGCAAACAAGAAACCCCACCTACGCACCTATTTGTAAGAGCACAAAAGGAGAACGCCACCAAAGGTTTCTCCACAGCTTCTGTAAAGGTTTGACATCCCATTGTAATATTACTGATTTGCTAAAAGTTCAGCACTTTCAGACTGAACTCTTTAGTCATAGGTCCAGCACATTCAGCCTTGTGAAAAGACAGTTTATGCGACAGCTTGGGGAAAAAAAAGGACCAGCATCTGCTCTCCCTTTGCAATCATCAGTGATAATGTGCAGCTGCAGCACAGAGTAGCCATAGCTGGAAAGCCAGTGCTGGGTGCAGTGTTTTGTAATATATAAGATACTCACACTTATTTTCCAACTTTCTCAGAAAAAGAAAGGCAGGAAAAGGATACTGGAAACCAAAGAATAGTCAAGCACTGAAGCATCCATACTTTACAGGTTTCATGGAGCTTTGTGTTCTCTGGCTAGTAGCTGCCCAACAAGGAACAGGAGTCATTCTGTGAAGTCATTGTGCTCTATTCATTTAAGTCTACATATCTTGATTTTCAGGGAATAAACAAGTTTACTAGACACAGTCTCAAAAACCCCAGAAAAACAACAAACAAACAAAAAAAGGCAGCATCCTCTATCCACAAATTTAAGTTAATTTCCTTGTCTCTTACTGACTTAAATTTTTGCATAGTGTTTCTGTCTAAGTGTATAGTGGGGCTGATCAGTGTGGGACTATCTTTTGTCTTATCAGAATGCAACACAGCTACACAATAGAGGAACTCAGAGAATATTAGTTCTCCTCATGGCTGTCATCTGAGAAATAATAACTACTGTTTGTCACAGGAAACCTAAACTCAGTTGGTAATATTATAGAAAGACTGAGAAGTTCACTTAAGATCACGCAGGGTTTAATAGTTTAAACTCTAGACTGACAACACAACAAAAACAAATAGTTCAATGGCCCTGAGTGAACTATAATTCATGGGAATATATTTCATTTAAAAAAGAAAATTAAAAAAAAAAAAAAAGGCAGGTACTGTCCTACTCTCCTGGTACATCCGAGGCTGACAAGACATGCTGGCTTGATGATCCTTTTCCATCTGCTTATCTTACTAATAACACAACATGCTCAAGAAATCCTGCTGAAGACACTGCCCTACTATCAATCTACAGAGGCACAGAGGCAAGTACAGTGACATCCTCACGCATGTTACTAGAGCAGACAGAAGAAGAAACAAAAATCATTCTTCATGAGAAACAAAGAAATATTACAGAAGAAAGGTGGAGGAGAAAGAGAAGGGAAAAGAAAAGGAATATTGCATAAAAGAGTTTGGGCAGGGAGGAAAGCAGAAAAGAAAAAAAAATCCAAAAGAAATGTTAGGCTTAAGAAAACACTTATTCTCTGATTGCTGCTGTCTCAAAATTAATAGCTTCAAACATGCTGCATGCTGAAGACATATAAAGTCATCTCGATTTTCCTATTTAAATGATGGAAAAGCAGAAGAGAAAAAAAAAAAAGAAATCTGGTTTAAATATGTTTTCTAACTCAGTGCTCTCAGTCCCAAGAAGACCCCTAGAGTTTTCCATGCAGTAACCGAGCTGCTCCATCTGTTCAGAAGAATTTCATTATAAGTGCCCCATTTGACAAGTTTTGAGTATCTTTCTTCAGCATCTTTTACTTTTCTATCTTTTTACAGAGACTTATAATCAGGTTGCTAAAATTGAGATAATGGAAATACTATTTTCATGGAGGCCCCAGTATACTGTGAAGTCTCAAAGTGCCTTTGATTTTGATGAACTCTACAGATAGTTGCTGTGTAGTCTAATTAATGGGAAATTAATAATTATCGATACTGAAACCTAATGCTCCAGTTTCATAATTCAACATATATTTCTCATTGAACAGTTACCTATAGCAAGTCTTCTGATCTCTTTCCATTTCCATTGCTAGTTAAAAGTGAATTTCAATTTCATTAACAAAATATCTTTTTTCCCCAAGACAAACATCTCCCTGATTTGCCTTATCTGAAGCAGTATGAACATTATACTTGAAAATTCTCAAATGCAGTGCAGTGTGAAAGGCCACTCTAGGAATTCACTTCAAGAGGTGAGAAGAACACTCAGTTGTACTAACCCTAAGTGAAAACCAATGAGAATAGGGTATTTCCTGCAGGTGCCCTGGAAAGGAATCAGGAAGGGATTCATATCTCTATGATATGGGATGAGGGAGAGATTACACTATAAGGTGATGGCTACCATCACCTTAATCAATTATACTCTTGCTAAACTCAGATTTAATTAGCTACATTGAGACTTCATTCTTAAGTAACAAGTGAAAATTCTGCTCATTGCTTAGAATTCATTCTTAATTACCTAACCTAGTGCTTCACCCTTATGAGTCACTGGCAGTGATGGTAAACAGCAGTTCTCTATTTATATGGTGATAATATTTACACCGATACGGATTATAGCAAGGATGAATTCTAGTAACTCTGTGGTTTTAAGGGAATATGTACAACCCAAGACTGATTCATACCATTTTAAGAACATATGAGACCAAAACTGACTTCACTAACATTTTGAGATTATTGCTCCATCTAGCTCTGTGTTTAAACAGTCACTGCAATTCATGCCTCAGCAATACAAGTGTTTTCTGAGTAAGACTATCATATTAGAGAAGTGATGAAAGTTACTCAGGGCACGGCAGTGAAAAAGGAATAACTGTTCACTTCTTGAGTTCTTTAAGCACTGAAGAACTACTGTCATTGATCTGAGCTTTTACAGAGGATTAACCAGTTTCTCTTTCCCTTTGATGAAAATGTTTCTCCCATCTAATCAAAACAAACACATATTTCTCTTTTCTATCTCTACCTTCTTTGGAAATATTCCAGTTTTGTTTCACTAAGGCTGGAAGATACTCTTTTATCAGCATTTCTCTGCTGTTAATTAAGTTTACTAATAATGCTAAACCATATTGGGGCTAAGTGGCATAAAACCCCAAACCAAACAAAACTAGTCACTATTACTTTTGCTAATGGGAAATTACAGTGTTACCACCACAACTGAAATGTGATGACATCTTCTAAAGGTTATCTTTTCATATAGAAAGTATGAAAGAGAGAAAGAAAAACTGAAGGGGATTAATTTGCTTACTTATAATGAGCTAACCCTAATTCTGAGGTACTCCACAGTTTCAGAATGGGCCTCAAAGCAAATAGGAAGACTGAGTAACAAAACTTCCTTAATCAGTCTTTCAAAGGGAGATAGGGCCTGATTCATAAACACAACATTCATGATTAACAATTTGCTGCTTTGATTTCTTGCTGAATTCAGCATTTCAGCAACTACCTGAGGTTCGTTGAACATTCACTGACAGAGCAATGTATGCCAAACTCTTCCAGCTCCCACTGAGACATCCTAACCACAGTGCAAAGGAATTATGTTCATATGTAAATGTGTGCTTCATCTGCAGCTATAGGTATTTATGTACTTTAAGAGCAGTGGAACAAGCTTTCAAGTGAGAAAATGATACACGTGCTCTTTCCTTCTCTTACTGGTGTGAAAATAGCAGTTTTAATGGAAAACTGGATTCAGCTGCTTTCTCTGATATGGAGAGGATCAAAGTGAAACAACGCTTTTCTGACAAACTGTCTTAAATATGCATATGATCTTTTTTTTCTTATGGATTTATATTCCAGCCAGTTAATAAGAAAGTACTCAAATTTGTATGTGTGTCTCTTTGCATACAAAGACTGCACTGGCACATACACAAAATGAGTAAGTGCCAATTTTCCTGGAATTAAACACAGAGTAAAATGCCCTTTCTACTCCATGCAGAGAAATCTACTTTCCAAAACATGTCTTGCTGTACAACAGGATCTGTGATCAGTGATACTTGTGTTGTCACCCCTCAATGATCTAGGATTCATCTTTACAAATATTTCCAATACAACATAAACCAGCTGTGGTTTAGAAGTAGAACAGGAGCGCTCTAAGAGACATTACACTGCACAGAAGGAGAATACAACACGGCTGCTGGAGCCCTGAATTTGGAACGTTCATAAGGTGTTCATAAAGTGACTAAATGCTCAAGCAGCTAGAACATTTCAAACCTCTTCATTTCTTTCCTCTTTCTTCCTGAGAAATTTCTGCTATGCAGTCCAATTACCTGGGGCTATATCTGTGTACTGAGGCTAATTAGCCTCCCAAGCCTGCAATTAAGACACCATATTAATCTTAGTCAATAACTTCCTTCTGTATGTTTTTCATCCTGGAATAAAGTGATGGACGATAATCTTGAGGTCTAATCCTCTTTAATCCTACAGACTCTAGTCTAAGGAAATGAGAAGGCAGACTTCTCCTTGCTGTCCTGCCATGTCTCACCTCTGACTTAGAGCAATCAGCTCCAAGAGAGTGCCAATTAGCAACTATGGTTTTTGGTCCTCATCAGTTCTGACTAATAGAAGTTGGTAACAAATTACATGGATAGCTAACCTTAGCAGCTGAATAGAAAATATCAGTAGTTTTGACAAAGATTTATAAGAGTAATTTACAAACCATGGCCACAAAATAGTGATGCAAACCTCCAGGCCTCGATGTCTTCATGATGTTCAGTCATTTATAAACTATATAAGGTGAAACTCAACCCTGATGGTGGAAAATGGGCATAAGTTTTAGCAGTTCTGAGTTTGAAATGCAGCTTGAAATAACTGACCTCTACTGGTTGCTTTATTAAGATAAAAGAATTCCACAAAGATAAAAGCAGGGATTTTTTACTATATTGCAGACTCATCTTGAGATCAAAGCTCTGTTGTTTGCTCACTAGACCTTTAATTTAGTCATGGCTTTTGGAAAGTCTAAATCACCCCAGTGATGAGGAAGAAACGGTAGAGTGAGCAAAGAAGGTTCAGCGCCTTTTCCTGCATGTGCTCTGCCTCCTATCCCTCTCCCACCTTGGTGCACCTGTAGAAGGGGATGCAAAGACAAGCTCTGCCTACTTTAAACAGAGACGCAGTACTGCTGCAGTCCCGACGGATGACAGCTATTCTGAGGACTTTGATGAGCTCTGTGTTTAAGTGTTGCAGGCCCAGGCGACACAATACTCAATTCTGAATGTAAATCATGTGCAGAAGTGAACTAGCTAAGACACCAGCTGCAAAATTTTACCACTTGTGAGTACAGTGACTTGGATCGTTTTCACCCTGCTCTTTCATTCACTCTTTATTAAAAAGAATGTAGTGGTGAAATTTCAAAATAATATAATTCAGCCTTTGCACTGTGGTATAGTAAAAATGACTTGCAGCTGTTTTCTAATTATTTCCACTTCCATATAACAGCAGTGACAGCCTACTGCAATACAAAAAAAAAAAAAAAAAAAAAGAAGCACAGGAGGACTTACAGAGTTGTCTTTCACCAGAAGAGCACAGCACTGGATTCCTGCCAACAACATTTTATGAGGATTCCAGGCAACAGAATCAGCCCTGTGAAAATTTTAAATTGCACCTATAGTCATGGGTACTAAAGAAACAAAAATTGCCAAACAATCCAAGCAAACAAATCAGACTTCTCATCCCCTGACTCCCACCATAGGTTCAGAAATCTCTCCAACTAAGTAATTTCTATTTATGGAAGCCAACAGGCCACACAACTTCCATCTCAATCCCTGGTGAGATCACGAACTAAACTGACTTACCTGTGAATGCCATGAAGAAGTCTGCAATGCTTCCTTGATATCAAAGCCGAGCCACCCCAAGAAGCCTGTTGGAACATTTATAGAGCCAAGACAATATTATTTGTTTAAAGTTCTTTTCATAATACTTCAACTAATAATTTCTAAAGATGCCTTATTTCATTTAAACCTTAGTTTACTTCCTGATCAGTGGACCAAATTTCGCCTTTAGTACCATCTACTAAAATAAAGATGGCAGCCTGGGGCTGTGCCTAAAACAGAGGTGTTGATGGTTTGTGCCACTGCATAAGCCATGAACTAGACTGGCCCTATGTAATCAAGGCAAGTAACTGAAATGTCCTTGCATAACCAGACTCATTCCTGATACCGAATAGAGTTGCTTCCTTTCCCCCAGCCTTAGCCTCAGCCATGAGAGCAGAAAGCCCCATTTTGTATGCCTTCTTCCTGCTAGACATTTCCTTTCTGAGAAATTCACAAGGAAACAGCAGAGAATGAAAATCTCTGCTAGTTGCAAAGACCAGGCTTGGATTTTCCACAGATATGAAAACCAAAGTCAGGGAGTGGGCAACAGCAGCATTTCTATTATCAACAACCCTACTGGCCTTAAAACGGGTTAACACTCATCACATCTCCCTCAGGCCAGTTAACAATTAACTGTGTACTCTGAGAATCATTTAGGCCTTCTCTGTAGACAAGAACTCTGTACCAAATCTCTTTACTGAGTGTCAACTACTCTAGACATCAATCTTTGGGTGACACCTTTTGGATATCTCTTCATGGACTATAGAGGGAACTCAGACAACAAGCTTTTATTACACAATTTTAATTTCTGCACAACCAAGTCAGGGAACGTGATCCTTATTCATGAAATCCGCAAGGATCAGAATTCACCCATCAGGTGCTGTGAATCTTCAGTTCTGAGACAATAATACTTATCCACAGATAATAGAGATCGTGCAAACAGTAAACATGTCATACAGTGCATTTGAGAAATTACTGATAAATAAATAAATAAGAGGATTTTCAATGTTCATGCAGGTGGAATACACTTAAGCAAACTATCTGTGAAGTAAGCAAGGCTTTTCAGAGATGCACAGAAGGCATCAGTCCACAAAACATCTGGCTTTAGCTTATTTAAAAAAAAAAATTTACACATTTTGTGCTAATGAAGGGGAATAAAAAAATCAATGATGTAAAGATTCCTGACCTAAGCATGGAGAATATATGCTTGTTTAGCTTTTATTCTTTTTTTTTTCCCTTGAAAAAAAACAGATGTGATAAATGACATACAAATTTAGCATTAGTATTTGCTTCATAGGCCATACATTAGGAATAAGATCTGCTATCTCTGGGAGACAGGAATGGTAAAGACTCACAGGGGAAATGAAAGGTTATTAACTTGTCTTAACACATTATTCTCATTAATGCAGTACTTCAATGCACCACATCATATTTTACACTGTCATGCTCACAACATCCTTGCCAAGACAAGAGCTGCTGCTCAATCTACAGCTGAGACCTAAGGTAGGAAATGATTCTACCCGCAGAACCATGACTTCGAGCTGTGCTTCTCGAGCTGGTCCAAATTTACCATGTTATGGGAAGACAATCAAACTTCCTATTCATAGACAAATTTTACTCTTTTCATTCTATGATTCAGTAAAGTCAAAAAAAATCACTAAGTTATTCCCTTTCATAATTTATAAACAACCCATTGAAAGATAATAAATTCCATGAAATCTGCATCTAAAGGTGTCTATGTTTTTAAAAGTTGAAATTTTCACATCGTCTCTGAAAAACAGGATCAGAAAGGCACTCAAGAGGTCATCTCAAAAGTGTGCCACTCCCAAAGGCAAGATACCATACTCATCTCATTTTTGTCAAACACTTGTCTTTTTTAGAGGTTATTAATCAATGAATACATGGCTGGTAATTAGCATCAAAATGAAAAATAAGACACAGAAAGGCACCAGCAATTTCTGACTCCACGGCACTACTGGCACTACTTTCTGCCTTTGTTTTAAAAACTACTGCTGGAGATTTAGAAGAGAGGAATGATAGTACTGGAGGTCCAGGTATCTCCACCACTTTTCAATCTCTCCTTGAGCCACAGTAGTATAAGACAAATTTGTGATCCATGTTTCTTCACCCAATTCAAAGATCAAGTCCTTAGGGATCCAGGGCTGGCAAAAATAAAACAAAAAGCCCACCAACCAAAAACCAAAAAACAAACAGAAACCACGAATGAGAAGACACCTAAGACACCTGAGAATCATGTCTTTGGTTTTAAAGATCTCTAATGATGGAGGCTGTACAATTTAGCCACTTAATTTATGTTTAATGGGAACAAACTCTTTTCAATTTTAAGCATCAGACCTAAAAAGCGTCACCTCTAGTCACACCTCCAGCAGTCAGGGGAACAGATTATTCTTTTCTTTTTTAAAGCATCTATAGACTATTATGTACCATCTCTTTGTCCTTTCTAGTTTAAATAACATCAGTGCTTTCCATCTTTCCTCATCGGTCATGATTTCTAGATATGGTTCTACTTATCTGCATTGCTTTCTCATTTCCTAATCTTTCTCCTGTAGGTCCTTAACCTTCTTGAAATGCATCTTTTTATTTGGACACAATTTAGATAAAGCAGATGGAGTACATACCAGAAAGAATCATTTTATGTATCTTCTTTATTCAATTCAGAAAGTCATTTAACTTTATTTGAAAATATCATTGCTTTGTGAAGTGCTGCAAAGCCCAGCTCTTTTTCTAAAGATCTGCTGTCTAGCCAACAACACCCAGCCTGTATTTGTGCACTTGATTATTACAGCTTAGAATACTATCTTTATTGAACTGTAGTCAAGTTTTTCCACTTTTTTCTCCAAATTGTCAAAATCTCTTTGATTTCTAATCCTGTCCTCCCACTGCCTCTTGCAGCAGTTTTATATCATTTTCAAATTGTCAGCGTATTCTTTTTCATCCAAGTTATTTAATGAAAATAACAGATAACTTCTAATCAAGGACAGACCTTTGTGGAATCCTGCTCAAAAAAAATTTTCCCCTTTCAGTGAACCACTGGTAATTGCTCTCTGTGTATGATTTTCCAGACAGTTTTTCACTCACTACCAGAGCTGCAGCTTGGCATGTTTCTCCAGCTTTTTGATTAGACACTGCAAATACACAATAAAGTTAACTGCTTCTCCTCCATCCATGAGACTACAGAAAGAAGGCAGATTGACCAAACTAGACTGGCACGTTTTGTTGATGAAAAATCCAGCTGAGAACAAAACAGGTCAAAACATGAATATCATCACCTGTGTCCCACATAATTGGTAACAAGGTATGAGAAAATTACTGTGTTTCATATGCAGCAAATCACTTTCAGCTGAATGATGAAAATCACAGTGTTCACAGTGTGATTAAACTAATTACCTAAGCCCAGGCTAATAAGTCAAACCTGATTTTCTGTACTGGCCTCTAAT
>VYXB01002958.1:169614-193058 GCA_013397135.1 Pachyramphus minor | reverse complement strand
CCTTAAAGATAATAGAAGAAAAACTTTAGAGTGCTACTGAATTGCTTCAAAAAGAAAAGACTTTCTCCTCCTGGACTGATACAGGGGGGAGAGAGATGTTTTTGCAAATACCTGTTTGGACCTGGCACCCAGCCAAATGCTTGGGCCCATGGCGGGGGCCTTCCCCCCTCCCTTCCCTTCCCAGGGCAAGGGAATGATGCAGGACCTGAGACCAACCGAATTATATAAATAATAACCTAACATTCTCTTCATAATATAAGCAAGCTTAATTAGAATTGTTTTAGTATATATTATTCCTTAGTTTTTATCTTGCTAGTAATAAATCTTAATATTACTCCCTTACGTCAAGCCTCTGTTTTGTCTGTATAAAACCTCTCTCAACTTATAGTAACTGTGTGGAGGGGAGAGTTTGAAAAAAAATTAGCCCTGGTAAACCCACGACACTGTTGAACACCTTGACTGCTAGGAGAGTTTGGACTTACTAGTATCATCTTCTTAAAATAGTATTTTCTGTAACCCCCTTTACCTCTTCTGTTATATCTCCATGTGAGAGCTTATCTACTATTTCTGACTTAATTGAAATTTATCTTCCTGAAGTTCACTGATTTTATGTTGATGTTCTCCCTTTTGCCCTTCCTAAGAATCACCAGCTTTATAATTCCATATTTAATGAAATTAGTTTCCCTAATGCAAACACACCAATTTTTGGGATCAGAAAATATTCTGAAATGAGATAAATCATTTTAAATCTTGAAAGAACACCAGTGACATTTATATATGTTATTCTTAGTAACAGCTCATGGGAGCATTTAGAGTAGACAGTCCTGATGCCCATTAATGATACATGAAAAGTCCTAAATTAGACAGAACTTTACTTGGCTCTGTCTGTACTATACCTTTTTTCCTTCACAGTTACAGCAGGCCCAAACAGCAGTACTCACTGTTTATAACTCAGACTGTATAATGTGTAAGTCATTTAACAAGATGCCAGGCCTTACAGAGGACTGCAGATTCTCAAAGCTTTCAGAAATATCATATTCTAGCCTATAAGGCTAGAAGGAGGTAAGCCTGCTTAAAAACAAAGATAAAAATCCAGTACTTCCCTGTGTTTCTTGTACAATCTTTCTGAATGGCAGACTTAGTCTCCCCATGCCTGTTCACATATTATTTTAGTAAATCTATTTCTAGTGGTACTGAGTGAAAAAATATCACACTACGAACTACAGTCTGCTCATTTTACCACACTACACTTGTACATACATGTATGACTGATATCACTTACGTGGAAAGCTTTCAGTCTTTCCCCATATCCTGTTCTCTTATTAATACAACTAGAAACTTTAAAAAAAAAAAATTAAAAACAGCCATCCACTCAACTCTCCATAGAATGAGAAAAATAGAACTGATAGAACTTGTGAGAACCACTGAGAGGTTTATAACATGAATCACATCTTAACAGAATGATTGGTCTTCCAGACCATAAACCAAATTTATTAATGGACATTTGTCCTTCTACTGGGAATCTATTAACACCTGACATCTACAGTCATTTTTCAAACAGAAAATTGACTTAAAGATATTCATAGACATTTTTACTTTACTTTAACATGAGGCAAAATTGGAAGAAGAAAGTTAACTCTTTTTAAACACTGTCAACTGTCCATGGTTCAGAATATGGCCCAGGCCTATCCCACCTAATTTTAGTTCAGCTACAGGGAGATTACATTGTACTCCTACAGCCATTGGATATGAGTCGAGCCACATCTATTCAACTCACCTAAGGTTCAACACAGATTCCAAATACATCCTTCTTTCCATCAGTTGTACACAGACACACAAGAGACTGGCATGCAATGTGAGTGCTGTGCTTCTGCTGAAAATCTGACTGGTTGTTCTCAACATCACACAGCCATAAGGAGGCTTTGCAGACTAGGCCTAGATTCTGCATCTTTACCTCCAAGTCAATAAGAAAACTCTTTTGACTCACTCATACAGTGACCTTATTTATCAATGTCTGTGAGACATTTACTTGAAATACGCATCACTGCGTACGTAATTTTCTTTAGATAGACTTTAAACAATCACTTAAAAATTTAAAGCAGGTCTAAAAATCTCCATTAACATTGCTCCAGATATTCTTGTTGCTCCATGACTTCTAATGTAGCTATTCTGGATTTTTGGCATTGCAATGATAAAGAGAATGTAATTTTAGAAAATATTAAGACCTATCTTTATTTACTCTTTCAGATAATAAAAAGGCTCAAGGATTATTCCAAAAAGATTCATGAATAGATTTGAATACCCAAATATAAAATGACAAAGAAATTTTAAAAAAGAAAAATGTAAGCAAACTCAAACCTTAAATATGAAACAGAGTAATTTATGACTTTATTTTAACCCGCATGAACTGCACACCACAATTCTAACATGTCTATTCTCCAACCAAACATGGAAATAATTTAAATTTATATTTGTACATAAGCATTTTTAGGAGGTAGCAAGAAGAAGAAATTCATTATAAAATAATTTTGACATATAACCTGACAATAAAAAAATAGCTTTGACTGTTTGTCAGAACCAAGTTATTTTCTGTTTTGCAGCACATATAACAGAGACAAGTCAGAATGTACTTCTGGTCCCTATTAAAAAGAAAAGTTATTAGAGACCAACTTACTTCTAAAAAGAAATATCCGCAGTGAAAGCAAAATAGCAATTATAAAAAAGCAGTGCTAACCAAAACCATGTAGTATACAAACTCACATCAACATGAAGCCAGAGGCCATGCTTTTCACAAATATCAGCAATTTTATCCAGAGGATCAAATGCTCCCAGCACTGTTGTGCCTGCTGTAGCACAGACAAGAAATGGTGCTGACCCCTGCAATAGAATTCAAAACAAAAAAAATTATTTGCACTGCTCATATGCTCCAGTATACTTGCAGAAAATAAGTATAAAAAGGTCTAGGAATGTAGGACAAAGATGTGACAGTCTACATTTTACTTTCCCAACAGAAGGTACTGCACTTAAAAGTGCTGACTCTTTTTTTTTTTCCCATTAAAAAAGAAAATTCATTTTCCATTTCTAGTTAACACCATCCCAAGGCAGACTTCACCAGCTTCAGACTGTTTTGACAGATGCTAGTTTTGTCAAAATCAAAACACACCAGATACTTGACATCTCTCTTTATACACTGATTTTCATTTCTCAAGTCTTCACATTTCACTACCATATTTGCTGTCATTCCGATGGATGAAACAAAGCTACTAGCTCAGACAGCAGACTACCCATGCAAGGAAAGGGCTCATCCCTCTAGGGTTTCCACCTGCAGTGTGTCTACAATACCCCTATTCTCTGCCTGGTGAAGAGGAAACTCCAGTTAGACAACACGATTTGCCTTCAACAGCATTGGCACATCCCATGACAGGGACAGTCACCGCTGCCTGATCCCATGTCTGACCTACAGCACAGCGCTATTCCCTTGTTCCTACTCCTGTCTAGAAAACAGGAAGGGCTGTAAAATGGTAACTGAATGTTAGGAGAGAGATTACTGGAAATATCAAACAGTTTTAAGGCCAGGCAGTTGGGATAAGGAAATCTTTAGTCAGGTTGCAGTCTCAGGCAAGCACTGTAAGCCATCCATTCTTGTTTCCGTGGCTTTGCTCACTGTTTTCCATTCAACTAATAGCAGGGGTGCAATTACAATGGCAGCCTAGGTCACACACCCTTGCAGATCTGTGTGGTGGTGTCTACTTAGGAGCAGAAACCGAAACAATGCAAAGAACTGGTGGAGTCTTTAACAACTCCGTTAAATTGAGGGTATCAGCCCTAGCAATGACTGCGTGGTCTCACTTGCTGGTAAATCCATGCTGAAGGAACTGGTCTGCACGTTTCAGCATCTGGCCTATAGCATGACAATGCAGTTATTGAAGAGGCACTAGAGTTGTTAAATTGTACAGTCTGGAATCACTGAAGTTCATTTGCAGTCAATTAAATCTTTCAGATGATGTCTGTCTGCTGATGTAACTCAATGTAGCTTAGTGAAAACAGACATTAGCTGAAAATATCAAACTCTACACTAGTCTTTCATGTATCTTCAGTCAACTGAAATCTGATCTCTCTTTTTAAAAACAAAAAAAGCGTTGCCACTTTTAAACATCTACAGATAGGTTTGATTAACATTTGCACTCTGACAGTTTTATACTTCCTTATAGTGCAGAAGATTATTAGATTGGTACATAATTATAATTTATTTGTATTTTAAAATTTCTTTACAAATTGCTAAAGCAGTGAAAAGTAATATTGGAAAGAATTACCAGCCTATAATTCACTTCTTGGTCATTTATTCCTAGTACAAGCTAACACAATAGTCAAACTTAAAAGCCAGCCTGAAGCTCAAGTACAAAACACTTGCAAGTGAGGCAAATATGTATCTGATGCATCTAGTTTCTGTTAATGTTCCCATCAACTTTCTCCCAGAGTTACAAAGTCAAAGGTCCTCAAGCAGCAAGTTGATAACATGACTGAATATGGGGACAAATCTAAGATCTCTTTGAATTCCAATAATTGTTCCCATTACACATTTTCCTTGAAGAAGAGAATTCAACTTTTATTATTCTTGACAATAGAGTTAAACAAATCTTCCTGACTAAACTCTTTTTAGAGAGTCCTAAGACTCTTGCTATTCATATTCAGTGATCATTTTGTGGTTTTGTCACTAGCAAATACATCCTCTCTCTTGTCTAGAGTCATTAGAATATTTACTGCAATTCACTGAAGTGTCCTTCTGTAAAAGTTGTAAAGTAGCACTTTATCGAGGACAGACACACTTACTGAAGCTCTGATGAAAAGAAAACCTTCCAATACACCTGTAACTTCCATTAAAATGCAAGTGAAATCATGTTTTCCTGTAAGCAGAGCATTGCAATATAGAACATTTGTTTTTAAATTGCAGAGCACCATACTGGGATTGACCATTTTCAAAAAAATCATAAATGCCAGATGATTTCCTTCAAATGACCACTACATGTAGTATTCTGTGAACACACAAGAGTTCTGGTTTTGCAAGAGCAAAGAGTTCATTCTGCTATGAGCCTGCTTCCTCTTGCTCCATTTTATTTCAGCCATTTTTTCCCCCATCTTGCTCAGCCGAGTTAAGCACAAGTTGTCTTCCTCAAATCATGCGAAGTACAGAGAGAGGCATGCAAGAGAGTTTGCTAGGTCATCAGAGCCATCATTTATCAATAGATATACAATCCAGCATAAAACTCAGAGATGGTTGTCAGGCAGAATATGTATCTAAAACAGATCTTAGCAAAAGCTGTTGTGGCCATGCCAGTGCATGACAGAACAGCACTACCTTGGCTTTTCTACCAGCCACAAAAGTAGCTTTCCCAAGATAGGATTCAATGGAAGGTATTATCTATACCATTGACATTGCACTAAGTACTTCGTATTCACAGATCATGGCTGAGATCTGAATCCTACTGTTCTGATACAGAAGTGAAAGTTAAGGTGAGCTAACCAAGCCAGAAGAAGATGCTCCTGGACTTCACATTCAGTCTTCCAGGCTCTCTAAAATAAATTATGTTGACTACAGTTAAACACCGTCTTACAGATTATGGGAATGTATGCTAATGTTGTCCAAACACACACACATCAGTACCTTTCCAAATGCTGGCCTTTGACTTTTTCCCTAGGGACTTTGTCAAGGAGAAAGAGGAACATCTCTATACTCTTGCTACAGCAATAGAAAGGACCGAATTTAACATTTATAGCTTGTATGATGGTTTTAGAGATTAAGACACCTTACAGTTCTTGCTTACTGCAGAGGATAGAGGAATAGCTGCTGTAATCAGCCGAAAAACCTTTTTAGGAAAACAAATACTGCATCCATTTAAAAAAAAAAAAAAAAAAAGATCAAGGGCAAAAGAAATCCTGTAAGAAATGTGCTAAATACTTAAGAGCAGCATTGTACTCAGTACTTTCCTTAGCAGTAAACACCCTGTGGAATTTTCCTCCCTCCTAAGAGTATAGAACCCACAAGCCTTGATTTGTTATACAAGTTTGTGGCAGAGATTTCTTCTGTAAGAAAGCCATTGTTACATTAACTGCCCTATTTTTAAGATTTTGCTCACTCTTAGTTTTCCCTCCTTTCACTCAGACACAAGCACACAGTCTCCATCATACACTCCTCTCTCCTTCATGCTCTCTCTCCCCCTCTCACCTCTTTCCTGGCCCGCTGGACTTGTTTCTCCAGTTCCTCAGGTATCATCTTACCTCTAAGGGACACAGATTTAAAACTTTTTCAGTTACATTCAAATAGGTTATGTACAGCACTACTGCATTTTAAAAAGGCTCATAGATCACAGTCACGACTCGTGCTTTCTTACCTTTCATCTGTTCTGATGAAGTAAACATTCTCTGTACCAATACCCAGGAAGGAGGCTGCCTTCTTCATGGAGTAATGACACTGTAAGTGAAAAGCATGGGGGAAAAAGAAAGTGCACATGCAATTAAAACAAAAGAAATAAAGTCCTTATAGGGAATTCCCACACAGGGAACAGCATATTCTAACACAAAAATCAAACTGATGAACTACTTATCACAAAGTCTATCTTGTATTTAACAATAACACAGACTAAAAACTGGGGGAAATAAGGCAAAAAAAAAGATGTGTACCATGTTTAAAATATGGGCTTAAAAAAATTAGGAAACACTATTACATACAGATTTTTTTAAAGCAGGTTCTGCATTAGAACGAGAAGTAGAAATTTTCAAGTGTCATCAGGGAAGAATTACTAATTGTTTCAAAAGGTTTTGCTAAAACTTAGTTAAAAGTATCAATGACTTTAAGAGTTAGGAAAGACATGAGAGGAAAGTTCTAAAGGCTACTGAACTCAAAAGCCTAGAAGCAATGAATAGGTCTGAAAGTCAAAATGCACCACTTCTTGGAAACTAGACCCTTAATTAAGATGTGTGTTATGATACATCTAAAGCCTCTACCACTTTATTCTTGTAACTTTTCTGCAAGCTTTCTGTAATCCTCAGTTGCTGGCCACTGCCAGAGACAGGATACTATGCTAAACTACCCCTTGGCCTAATTCAGTAACTCTTGTTCATACCATCAAGGAGCTACCCAAAGCCTTCCCAAGACCTACCAAAGCCTTCAGATGTGGTACAATTTAGGACTTGCAAGGCTTTTAAAGTCTCTGGAAAAGGATCTGAAAATCACGGTGTTGTGAAGCCATTATGAAATCAAGCAGACTTGAGACAGGAGTCAGCACATCTTCAAAAGTTAATGCAGATTTTGCAAAGGTTCCAGTATGGACGAGTCTGCATTTTTCAGAAAATGAAGTTACTATTTCAGCAAATAATTTTAGCTAGGTCTCATCACAGAGACATTTTTGAATGAGCACAGACACGTGCAGCCCACTTCTCACCTAATGTTGAATAAAGGGTATCGGTTTACAAAGCCTGTGAAGTGAGTGTAAAAGAGGGTGTTCAAAACGCGTATTTATTTAATCAGAATGTGGTAAAATTATTTTGGTGAAAAGGGTACTCAAGCCTACAGACCACTCCGTACTTTTTACAAGTTCTTTTTCTGTTGAGCAAACATTCATGGACTAGTTTACCATATTTCCAACATTCACCTCCATAAGGACCTGCTCTACTGTGAGTACTGTTATTCCAGCACAAGAACATTTTGTCTTATGCCAGAATAAGAGTACACTGATCTCTGCTTAATTCATCTTCATAATTAGCCTGGGAATTTAAGATACAGTAACCTTCTTAACCTGAAGATATTTAGATGTCGAAACCGCTCTGAGGAGCCTGCAGCATGCCAAATGCCGACCCACTCATAGCAGTGGGGTCAGTTTTGAGAGTGCACAGCCTCCCATAGGACTAGACAGTTCTTCTCACAACAAAGATCATTCAACCCTTGGATTATCACTGCCCTTCTCGGAAAAAAAAAAAAAAGTTGGCTTTTTTACACATTATTACTGAAGAGTTAAAATAATGTGTACTCCAGCAACCGTGAAGATGTCTAGAATTGTTACTTCTCATACAGGAGGTGAAGCCAGGTGGTTAATTAATTCTGTTTTCTTCCAGAGAGTTCACACAAATGCAGTTACTGCAGAACATAATCATGAAAAATGTACAACATTTTAATGTGTGGGCATGAATATATTAAGAGTAATAAAGCCCGTCATGCTTATTTTGATGAGATGGATGATCTCAAAGGGCTGTCTTTCTTTTTGACAAAAAGATTTCCCCCACCATTACCCACTTTTTAAATAAAAGCACCTGATACTAGAAAGTAGTTTTAAGAAAGCTTAATTTTGTAACATGACACATCCACAAAGCTTTTAAGACTCATTCATTTAGACTGTTACAAGAATAATAACATACATAGGTGGATAATTAGTCTTACATTACATTGAATTACATCAATAATGGTAATAATGACTGTAAGTGGTTGTGTGTTGTTTCGTAGAAGTTTGGAGATGTTTTTGACTGATTAGTGAATCACTTAAAATACAGGTTATCTCCATCATTGATTTCTATCCATTACATTCAAATGAAAGGTATGAATCACCAAGAATCATCAGATTGCTCCACAAAGAAAGCAGCAGACCTACAAATTCAGTATACTAGTAAGTAGACAATCACTAAATCATGTATTTTATTATAAGAAATGGTGTGGGAGACTAGGAAAAAGATAAAAGACTTGAGCACCTGAGAGATTATACCAAAAAGCAGAGGAAAAGAGAAGTACAAAGGGAATATCAAAATAAAACAGGTTGGAAGATACATTATTTTTTTCTCCAAAAGTGTTTCTGCACCTCTTGAAAAATTTTGTCCTTCAGTAGGACAGAAAAGGAACAAGACTCATACTACCACATAGACTTGAAATACGCTTTCTTTGATGAAAAAAGTAGTCTTTCAGATATATTGATTGAGAACATGTAAGAATTTCTCTCCCCTCCCACCCTCACTATCATTACTAGTAATTTAGCAATTAGGCTAAATTGCAGTGCATCATTTTAAGAAAAAAAAATACCAGACAACATTTAGTGGCTCCAGTCGCAAGTGTCAACTAATTCATTTGTTCATAGAAAAGAAAAGGAGAAAGAAATATCCAGATAAAAGGTGAATTCAAGTAACTCTTGCCATGGCTCTTGTAGTTTTGTTTGATGGGAAAATTATTAAATCTATAGCCCTTTGCAGTAAGAAATTAACACCTTTGATGACAAGATCAAATTGGAACAGTGGATTTAAGATATACTGCTGTACTATTTACCTACACCTAGAGGTAGTTTTTGTTTCTTAATAATGTTTGCAAAGACAAGGTACTTTCCATCCTGTGCTCATTAAAACAAAAGATAAATTTGTATTTTCTTGATTTTGAAAAGCTTCCTAGAAATGTGATTGCATAAAGCAATTACATTATTATGAGATTGTTTTATTACTCATTTTCGTCTGTTTTAATTTCAACAGGGGACAACATGATGAGTTAATGTTGTGTTCTCTCACTTTATTACTTTCATGATCAAGTTGCACTGGGGAGGAATTAAGTTTCATTGCATCTAAAAAACTGCTCATATCAGCATGTACATTTCAGTTGTTTACACATCCTCTTCTACCCTCAGTTACCTCAAATTTAGCAGATTTTTACCTTTCAGATCAATGCAATACATATTTGTGTCAGAATAAAGCTCAGATGGGATTCAAATAGCAAAAACTGAGAAAAAGGTGGGCTGATATCTATAACTACAACTATATTCAGCTCCTACAGAGCCACAAATCACACCATAAGAAAGTGGGATATAACAATTACTCTTCTATGGCTAGTGTCTCAAGAGGAATCACTCTGTAATGGTCCAGCAAAAGAACTACAGAGTAGCAGCACAGACAGTATTCACTGTGTATCACCACTATTTTGAGCAGCTAAGCATTTTGCTTGCAGGAACAAGGAGCCTTTCTTTTCCTGAAGGCCAAATAGAGCATATGAGGACGTTGGGTGGGCCATGCATTAAACATATATCTTCATGTTATCCAAGAACATACAAAAAATTTATAGCCTCTGATCACATAAAACTGAGTCATTGAAAAATCTGTGCCTTCCTCTGCTCTGCAGCAGGGTAACTCTTTCCATCCACTAAGTGCCAAACTGCAACTTTGGGACTTGGCAACTCAAGACAAAAATCATTTCATTTGAACACAGCATTGCAGCCAAGCCCTAAAATGACAAGAGGGCCTTGAGCAGCCGTGTGTTTTGACTCCTTATCAATACTCAGTTCATTATAGCCTCAAAGATTCTCCATGCCAGTGCTGTTGCCTGATTCATGACTAAGATAAACACAGGTTGTTAACTTCTCTAGGATTTGTTTCTTAAACAATTTGCTTCTCCTTGACCTCTTCAGTTAAAAAGAAACAAACAAACAACACACATACAACACAAAAAAAATTAAGGATGTCTGGATGAGGGAATTGAGTGTACCCTCAGTAAGTTCACAGACAGCATTAAGTTAGGTGGGAGATGGATCTGCTGGAGGGTAGGAAAGCTCTGCAGAGGAATGACTGGAAAGCTGCTCAGTGGAAAAGGACCTGGGGGTGCTGGTCAACAGCCAGATGAACATGAGTCAGCAGTGGGCCCAGTGTGCCCAGGTTGCAAGAAGGCCAATGGCACCCTGGCCTGTATCAGAAAGAGTGTGGCCAGCAGGACCAGAGCAGTGATTGTACCCCTGGTATAATCCCAGCGTACTCAGCACTGGTGAGGCCACACCTTGAATTCTGTGTCCTGGTCCCCTCACTACAAGAAAGTCAATGAGGTGCTGGACCAGGTCCAGGGAAGAGCAAAGAAGCTGGTGAAGGGTCTGGAGAGTAAGTCCAATGAGGAATGGCTGAGGGAGCTGGCATTGTTTAGCCTGGAAAAAAAGGAGGCTCAGGAGAGATCTGTAACTACACGGAAAGAGGCTGTAGCGAGGTGGGGATTTGCCTCTTCTCCCAGGCAACCAGCAACAGGACAAGAGGACATAGCCTCAAGCTGTGCCAGGAGAGGCTGAAGTTGGACATTAGGGAGAATTTCTTCAATGAAAGAGTTGTTAAGCATTGGAATGGTCTGCCCGAGGAGGTGGTAAGGTCACCCGGAAGTGTTCAAGGAACAACTGGATGTGGCATTTAGTGCCATGGTCTAGTAGACACAGGGGTAATCAGTCAAAGGTTGGACTTGATGATCTTAGAGGTCTTTTCCAACTTAAATGATTCTGTGATTCAAAGGCACAAAATGCTAAATAAAAAAACCCTCAAAATAAAAACAATTATACTGTATGACACAAACAGTTATGTATGTATCTACAGTGTGGATGATTTATTACATTTTCTCTCAATATGACATATCTGAAAATCTTCCAAAAGGCCATGCACCTTGAACTCAGTGCAGGTGGATCCAAAATAAGTATATATGAATATGCCCACCTCTTCCCTTATAACTATGAATAAACACTAGAGATCTTAGAAAATAGTCTTAATATCTAACTACTGAAAGCATCAGTTTTACAGCAAGTGATTACTGAGTACTGGACACAACGTGGTTTTGCGAATCAAGAAAAGTATTAGAAATCAAAATCATTGCCTTACAAATAATTTACCAATTTAATTTTGCTCGTCAGCTCTATGTTTTATGGTATTGGTCTTTCTGTTGAAGCAAAGGCATCAAAAAAAATTTACTCTGGGGGCCAATTAAAATTTGACATGAAATTAAATGTTTGCTTATTTTAGAGTACAAGAACATACATGCAATGAAATAAAGTGTTACTTCATAATAAAAATTTATATGCTTCACTTCATAAGCAGTAATGGAACTTGCTTCAACCTCATTTTTACCTCCTTAGCTATTCTGAAGATTTTTACCTCCTTAGCCATTTTGAAGATTTTGGATTAAGTATGAATTGGCTTGTCATTTCATATACACACTTTTCAGAAAAAAAACAAAACAAAACAAACCTAAATATATTTTGCTTGGGGACAAAGCCCAAACAAACCACCTTTATTTAGGACATTAGGACTCAGTTCCAAAGTGTATGTCTTGGACAACTTACACAATACCTTCATCCCTCAGGTTTCTCCAAAATAAGCCTCTTGTCTATTTACACTGCAAACTGTTTGCAGCATAAACTTCTGAGCTAAAATTATTCTAGTAAGTAGATGTTTTCTAATACAACAAAGTTCTCGCTTCCACTGGGGCCTTTATATAGTGGAGTCAGAATTAATAACAACTCCACACTAGTCAAACGACAAACTTTTAAAACTGAAGGGATGGGGAAGAGAAAAGAGCCACAAAAATTACCTTCGGAATAAATGTATGAACGTAACTCAATTTCCCACCGGCATTTTGGACAGATATTATTCAAAAACTTTAAAACTAGCCACATATTTTCAATTATTTAAAGAACTGTCTAAAGGTTCAGCTTTTATTTTTTTTTTAAGAGGCATATGGTAGGTTTGGTTCTGTACCACAACCAATCTGTATTCAGGCATAGGGCAGCGTGGGAGCTGCAGAGAGCCACCTCACAGGTCCACAAGTGCTCAGTTTAGTACAAATTAAACATGCAGAAAAAAACCTTTGACATCCAAAACTTACCTACAGTTCCTGCTAGACTTTATGTTGTGGGAAATCAAATGCTACAGACCTCCACAACACACCACAAGCATTCCACTTCAGGTTTGCCCTATGTACAACCTGTTCTTATATCAGCAATTTTCAAAGCAGGAACATCTGTGTTTGTTTTCTGAAAGCAAGGAAGCTTTTGCAGGGAAATTTATTATCAGACTTCTCCACTTAGTTCCAATATTTCACATCATATACTAATGTAAAAATTAGTGTACCAGTGCTCCACCAGTTATGAAAATGATATAATTTTGCAGCTGTGGAAAAATAAAGTTCAAAAAACTTTCTTCTGTTTTGTTTTTACCTCTTCTGAAGTGAACAGGACTAGTCTTGGCAGACCTGAAAGCCCTTTTTCCTTTATCTCAGGACAAAATTTGTATCTTGCTAAGTTCATAGCATACATATTAGAAACAGAGCCACCTGCAGAAAGAGACATACAAATATCACATTAGTCAGTACTAGCACCTGTCCTGAGTCTAACTTCTTGACCTATTAGGGAAAGAATGAATCATACAGTTAGCCTAGTTACGCATCCATCATGATTTATTTCCTCTCCCCAAGGCTACAGACATAAAAGGATCTCTAGGCTCTGCAGCACACATGGAAACAAAGCATATTGGAATGTTTTTGGGGATATTTTCTGGGAAGTAAGAGCTGTATTCAAGTAGTCCTTCCCAAGAGAGAACACCCTGCCACAGCTCCTTCCCATCTACACTGAAGTAATGCGAGTTTAGGTGTCTGCACAGAGCTCACCTGTGGCTGCACTATACAGAGCCCAGAGATCTCTTGGGCAACCAGACCTCAGAGTACTATGGGGAGAAAAAAACCATTAGAAAAAACAACAAACAGTGTGAGTGGGAATGGGAAGATCTGCGAGGCAAAATCTGGATGGGTTTTATTCACTTAAAATAAAATTAAAAAAAATAAAAACACTTACATAACATTAGCACCAAGAAGTACAGTTAATTTATCTGTTGACACTAGACCACTACTTTAAGCAAGAAATCCTGCTGTAAAAGCAAGGCTTCTACTAAAGATACACACCAAATTTGATGTGAAAAAAATCCATACCATTAATGTATTACAAAAAAAAAATCTAGGGGATTTTAGTTTATTTATTTTTCTACTACTCATGTGTAGGTTAGAATTACTGAATTTGCTTTCGTTTTGGAGGGGGAGTTTAAATTCATTTACTCATTTTATTCCTCTTCTTTCCCCCAAAAGAGATATAAAAGCTTCACATATAGCCTAATAATTTGTTATCTGAATAATCTGTGAAATATCACCACTATGCTTCATTGATTTAATACAGTGGGCTGGAACACTGCCTTATAGAACATTTGAAAACCATGGCTTATCAAGCCATATAAAAAAATCTGTTTGGTTTTACTGTTACATTTAATAAAATTTCAAAAACTCAAAGGAGTTAATCTCATGTAAACTCTTGCTCCCACAATTTATAGGCAGGATACACACATCTATGCCCTCAGGCACCACCAGTTGGTCTAGCACATAAATCAGCTCCCTGTCCATCAACTAAGTTAACTCATTCCAACCAGGCTTTTGGTGTTAGAGTTAATAAGGCCAAGAAGGGCATCAGTTACGAACAACTAATTTCCATATAATTATAACTAATGTAGAACTGGTTTCATTCATTTAGTCATCAGAATCACCAAATTATTACTAGAAACACATAAGATAGGCTTACATTAAATAGCTCTGTGTGTGTATCACTAGACTTGTGCATGCACTTTCAAATATTTTCCATTACTCCAATGTTCATAGAATTAATGGTATTGGGTGGTTTACAGTGACTCAGTTTGAGGTCTGAACTGTTCTTACCTGGATTAAATATACCATCACCTTCTTCCCAGCCTATGAACTCAATCATTTTCTTGATGACTGCTTCTTCCACCAAAAGAAACACAGGGGATACTTCATACGTATACCTGAACAAAAAGGAAAGCATCACAATTGGTATTAAAACTACAGAACTCATGCCAAAGAGTATTGCTAAAACTAGATAAAGGCTTCTTGCACCTCTCTTTAATCTACCAGCGGTTGACCATCATCAGCAGTAGAACTCTAAAGAAAAAACATTATGCATCTGACCCAGCAGAGCAATTCCTTAGTTCCTGACAGCATCACATTGACACTTTCACTCTCAAAGTAATACATCAGAGATTGCTCTTAATGTAGGTCACATGCTTAAATTTCAGCTTCACATTTGCAGTAAACAGTAGACAGGTAACCATCTGCATTCAACACTGTGCAGAATGCTTCAAAGGATATGAACAACTAAGTCTGATTAATTCATTTTATGTACCAAGTAAGATAAAAATCTACGTTTAAAAGCATTGGGAAAAAAAACCCTCTCCTCTGAAACCCCACCTCACAAACAATGAAAAAAGGTCTTATCAGATTAGTGAACCTTCTGGTGAGCTATTCATCCAATCTGAATCAGACTCTTTTCTCTCCCAAATTCTTGCACAATTCCTACCTCTTCTGTAATATGGAAAACAGAAAACAGAAGCAAGGAAGCAAAAAAAGCTGTTGTTCCAAAAACCATGCCAATTCATCATCAAGAGGACAAAGAACCACACTTACACACTTGGGTTCAGCGCTTCTGTAATAAAACGAGCCACTAACGAGTAATAATCTATTCCAGCGTAGAGCTGATTAAAAAATCTTGGATGACCTGAAAATATAGATGAAAAGCAAGTGACAGGATATACAAGAAAAGAGAATACATCACAGTCCCTCTGAGTTGAATGCCAATCACTGCAAACCACAATTCAGCCCATTCTCTCAGTATTCTCTAGCTTCACTGTCCTTTTCTTAGGTTAGACAATCCTTTGAAAGTAAATTTATGAAGCACTTTTAAACCTCAAAACAAGTCTTGAGAGATGCAAGTGGTGCACCAAATGAATGCAAGTCTTTCACAAGTTTTAAAAAACAAAAAAAAAAAAATGAAAAGGGATTGACAACTGAGTGTAGATAGTGCCTTTAAACAATGGTTTTGAGAGGTCCCAATGGATGCTCAGCCAAATTTTGCTAAGCAGTACAATATAGGAACCTGCTGATTCCAGGCAGCTGTGCCTCTGCTCCCACCAAAGTCTTTATACAGGGAGAGAGAAGGAATATAACAGCTTGGAAAAATTTGCTGCACACTTAAAATGAGAATTTAAGAGAATTTGTTTGCCTGCCTTGAAACACTGAGATATAACTAGTTATGACAAAATTTTATACTACTGCTGACTATAGAAACAAGTCACTTCAACAGTGGGATCACCACCTAAATTTTAAGCCACAGCATACTACTTTCACATGCAAAACCAGGTAAACTGTAGGGCTCCATTTCTATTATATCTGGGGCCTCAATAAATGTCTCTACTTATATTAAAGACTATTTGCACAACGTACTTTTATATACAACATCCTTTCTAAGGTAACATAGTGCAACAGATTATAATCCAAAGGCAATTTGCAGAAGTGAGATAAACAGAACATTTTCCAGTATCTCAGTAATTATATCTGCATACTATTAGTGCATTTCTCCTGCAGATCAGCAGTGCTTCTCTTCTATGGTTTTCAAAGGCAATAGTTCACTCTCAAAATTATTTTACTGTTTTACTTTGTAGCAACAGTGACTGCAGGGACTATAACATTGAAATGCACAATTTACTGTATCAAATGTTCTTCTCACTTTCCAAAACACAGCTTAAGCCATACCACATATGAAGTCCTGAGCTACTGATTCACAGCACTATTTCCTAAACAGATGTTGTGTTCATTCCTTTTTGATAAGATTGAATTATCCTACACATGCTGCAGAAAGGTTAGAGAGAGAACTGAGAGAGAACTGTAGAGAACTAATCCTGCAGAGATGTGGTGTTCTGTCTCTGAAACACTGCAGTCTCTCTTCTCACGGGGTCTGGGTCAGGAATTAGTGCCTATCAGCAAATTAACATCCTACAAGACTATTGCTGAGAAAAAAACCAATAATAAATGTGGGGTAATCATCACTAAGAACATATGAGGGCAGTGATGCAACTCCAGATATCATCACTCCGACAGCAGGAAATGACATACAAAGGCCCTTCTCCTGCCTGTTTTGCTAGACTTATATCATACTTGTCTAGGTGACTTTCTGACTTAAAATGAGAGAAAAGACTTTAAGACTTTAAAGACTTTAAAATGACAGAATCTACCATTAATGCCAATGGCATTACATTAATTAGTTTTTTATTAGTTTGCCATTTTTACACATTTCAGTCAAACCTATGGTGACCAGCATTCAGTGAAACAACAGAAATATGACCAAGTGTTTGCACGCTTGTATAGGCAAGCCGAAAACAAACATTCACACCCTCAGTTCCCTGAAAGGTGAACAGAGCTTTGTAAACATTATTCTGTCTTCCTAAACTAGCAAACAAAATAACTCCATTAGAAATCACATTCCTACTGGTTTTGACGCTGTATTGTATAACATCCCGGCAGAGTTGCAGGAGTTTCTGGTGACATTCTCCAGTGTCCCTCATTTCCAGGTCAAGAATCTGCTTAAGAGTTTCAGGGGCTTGCCATTCACAGACCTAGTGATGGGGAGGGGGCAGACACCATCAGTGAACAGGTTTGTCAGGAGGAAGAGGTTATAAAAGCACAAGGTAAGAACCACATTCAGCACTGCTTTCACAAAACTTCCCTTTTCAGGGCAGCATGTCACCAGAAAATATACATGGTAAACTGGTCTCATGGGATGTTGGTTTTATTGCTTCTCAGGCATTGCTCAACCATAAAAATGAGAGTGGAGAATGCTGGAAGGCAAAACAGAAAGAGGCCTGGAGCTCAAATTCTATCCTTTAGCTAAGGATTTGTAATCACAGCATTTTCAGATGCTGTTCTGCCAAAGGGTGGGAGCAACCAGTACTTGCCCAAAGGGAAGCATTTGCAGGTCCTGTTCGCATACAGCCCCTTAAGCAGAGGTTCTACAAAACCCAGAGCAATCTCAATGTTGTGTTGCCCTTTCACAGTGGTACTAAATCCACTGTTCCTCCTTCTCCAACACCACTGCCCCTGAGGAGCAAACAAATAACTCACCCCCACCTCAAACAAGAAAAACACTACAGCCATTTGTGATCTCACAGAAGATGACCATTGTACTTTGAGATTAAAAAAAAAAACCCTCATTAATTTCTGGTACATATGTATGCTAATTATATTATTGAAAGCTTTTATAGTATATTGTCTTTTTGTTTCAGAGCCAGGCATAGACTAGAAGCAATTTTGAGGCTACTTAAAGTGCAATAAAATACACCTTAAAAAATACACCAAAAAAAATTGATTTATTGCTCATTATCTCCATTACAAATTCCCAACAACACTTTATTGCTTTACCTTTTCTGTTACATCATCAGCTTTCTGGATAACTTCTTCCATTATAATCTTACAGGCCTCTTCCACAAACTTCTCTCCTGCTTTTGAGTCCATTATTGGACCATTTAGGATGACCCCATCCACCAAAACAGCATTCTTCTTCTGGAGCATCTCCTGTTTGCAAACACCAACTGTAAGGCAAACAACTCATCATTAGATCAAGGCCTGGATAACTAAATAATAAACCAAAAAAAAATTCTTTCATTGTTGAACATTTAGTAAACTTAAGAAAAACTCATATGGACTTCTTACATGTACAAAAAGCCTAGATTTTAGTGGAAGAATCTTTGCAGACAAAACTAGACTGTTATTCTGTAGGTAATAATAACCTACTGTATTGTATCTACTGCTTTCTGTAGCATACAAAAACTAGAGACCTTCCAAACACAGAGGAAAACACAGTTCTGGCTTAGAACATGTTACAGCTGGATAAATAGAAATACAGTGAAATGTAAGGGGCATTTTTCTTAGCCAAAAATGTTTCCCTCCACATGCCATCCCTTCAGTTCCCCTTTTTCCATGAAATAATTTCCAGCTTAATTTCCTGTAGCTTTGCGCTACTCCTTGTCATCAGCTAGTTTACAAAAACTGAGTTTTCTGCATTCTTTGCAAAGTGCTTCACTGACCCACACTCCATGAAAATAAAGCCTTTTGAGATTGCTGTCAATATCACATACCTGTACTCCTTTCTGCCCTTATCCTATTAGAAGCCCTCAGTCACTAATTACAGTAATCTACTAGGCAGATTATATTGTTCATTCGCTTCTCATACGACGATCTCTTTCCTTTCCCTCCCCTCCCCTTTACCCACAAGACTACTCTCCTGATGTGTTTCGTATGCGCATTGCTACTTCCTCCTTTACATTACTTCTGAAAGCGCATCAAGATCCTTATAAGACAGTGGCCACTAGTGACAACTACGTATCTATTTCATGTATTGATTTCATATGGCAAGATCAGGACTCCAGTTTTCATCAACGTGAGGATGAAGAAGAAAGTGAGACATTTGGAGATACCAAGGGAACAGACATTTGAAACAGTATAGCACTGAAAGGAGAAGCAGTAACTATCACAGCCAAATTATCTGGGTTACAGAGAGTATCTGTTCGCTGATCTTGCCTTGGAATAGCTAAGATCTATAAAGCCAGGCAGTACTGCCATGAAAAGTTGCCTTCATCTACAGTGAGGATGGTGGAAGGCTGTGATGTACAGAGAAAGCTCTGTGCCCAAAACAACTTTATCTTCTGCTTTACTTTTTGTTCCAGCTACTAAGTACAGAAGGCAGGTGCCTCTTTCATAGGTCTAAATAAACAACCACCTTTCCAGAAGACTGCCAGACACTGCAGTCTGACATATTCAACATTTTTATCATAATTACAGCTCCTTGTGCACAGGAGGGTTTAGAAGAACAACAATGCTACTTCGAAAAGTTCATCATTTCAAGTTCCATTGATTGAAAGAAACCCTGTCAATCCCACGACTTTTTATTTTCTGAGAACTCAGAGAACCTATTTAGTTCACTTTGACTTATCAGAAGAGATATGACAAACAAGACAAAACTCTAACATGAGATGGGACCTCAGGCTTCTCACAATGCTGCCAACAAAAATGAGACACATGCACACGTACTTCTGAAATTACTTCTATTTTTAATCCAAATGGGCAATATACTAAATTTTGCTGAACAGAGTAGCCTTCAGCACATTGTTATAGGATAGACATAAATGTTCCTATGGGACAGATAGTGAACAAGCAGGTAAACAGTATTAAATCTTTAACAGGCAAAGAGGGAAAATCACAGACATCAAAAATGTCAATTCTCATCATGCTTCCCAGAACACCACAGCAGAGACACTGTAAAGAAACTGCAGCTTTGAAAAAGCCTTAGAGGTTTCTCTCTGAAAACGCAAGCTAGTAGGTCAACTTTTCAAGACTTGAAACACCAATTATTACCAAGGAATTGAAAGGCATGAGGTCTTTGGGCAGCAGAACAGAGACCATTCGTGAATTCAGAGTTAGTTATTTGATGCATAAATAGCTACCTAAGTACTATGCAGGTTTAACATAAACACTAGAAAGCCTTAACATCACCTGGAGATGCTATCATCTCTATTTATGCCAAAGGTGTTTTGTTGCTGTGAAACAACAACCAAAAAAAAAAAGAAAAAGACAGGATCTAAAAAAACCTATATGGGACATGAATATCTATCACAAAGCCCAGATGTTGATACTTCCTCTAGTTATAAGAACAGTAGTGGTGGAGGTTTCTGTTGGTAATGCCATCAGCCCTGTTCCTGTCATTTTTGCACAGAGGTAAAATACAAGTACTTTCATGACTTTACAGTGATCTTTTTCCAGGAATTCTGTGAAAAGCAGAAGCAGAATTTTACACATGGTTTTTCTACCATGTCTTTAGGGGGCTAGGTGGTAGGTTTAACATCACCCTATGTGAAGCAGGTCTGCTCACCACTACACACAGTTTTACAGTCTCCCCTAGGACACTTTGTTGATCCTGAAGAAGAAGATATGCTCTGGAAAACTGGTAGACTTTCGGGTAGACTATCACCCTAGTCCCCACATCTGTGTTGGTACTCGGGCACAACCCATGAAAGAGAAAGGCAAAGCAGAGAGATTAGAAGGAAGGGATGGAACAGAGCCTTAGTTTCCAGAGCATTTTACCCGTGCAAAGCTCCAGCAAAGAGCTCATGACTTAGTCCATATTTTATTTCCTGGAATAACACTCCTTGCAATTATTTACCACTTTCTCAATAATTTTTTGGTTATCACTTATTTCAATCTGAAATTGCTGAGCTAAATTCTGCCCTGGAAGATACCATAAGACCTTTACTTGAAATTAACAGAAAACTATTTCATAATCAGCATTTAAATCAAGCCCCAAACCTACGCATTTTTTGAGGTAAAGGTCTTTAGGTTTTGCAAAACACTCCGGGATGTATACAGTATTCCCATATCATGATTTTTTTGCAAATGCCATGATACTTAATCTTCTACTTATTACTGACTTCTGGAGTTCTTATGAGATTTCCAGACTATTATTTACCATTAAATATACATGTTTCCTCTCGGTTGCAGAAAAACCCTGAAGAGGAAAACTAAGTAGATGATGAATATCTGAAATTCTATAACATTTTTTTCTTTTTATCACATTTTTTAATAGAGTCAATGACCAATTTATTATGTTTTAGACAGGAGAACCTCCAAAAAGGTTCTAGGTTCACATTTATCTCACAACATTCAAGTTAGATAGCAAGCTTTTAACATCTTTTCAGAGCTCAGAATCCAAGCTAAGAAACACACGCTATTTTTATGAGGTGATAATACATGTTACCTCTTTAAAAAAAATCATCATCAAATGCTCAAAATATTATTTTCCAAGAATTTTGGGCCTTTTATATATCTGTTCTCAAACATAGTTGATTGAACTAAAGGAACACATTCCACATGAAGCCTACTTCATAGAAACAGCATCTCATCACATATACCTTTTTTCGTGATAGGGAAACAATCTAGAGATGGGGCTGCAATAAGTATGTTCTTTTCTACTTGAGAATACAGAAACAGACTCCTAAGCAGACTCAGAAAACAGATTTCCAGAAAAAAACATCAAATATAATTTCAGCCAAATGGCTCCAGGCTTGAAACAGAACTAAAACTTTACCAAACAGAAGTGCTTTAAACCAGAGATTAAGGATTATTGACTGTTCAAGATATCCTTCTGCAAAACAGAAGACTCAATCCTGCTTCAATTGAAGGCAATTGGGCATTCAGCCACTGGCTTCAGCAGCAGAAAAATCAAGCTCGTAATTCCCACATTTCATCCTGAAAGAAATATTCTGTTGCAGAAGCCTAAGAATACCCAAACAGCATTTCATTTTTACGATCAATACTATTTTTCCAGCAGAAAACATAAACCAATTGGAGTTGGAATAATGTACAGAAAAAGACCGCAGCAAACATTTTTTCAGATGTTTCTGTATCTTTATGTAAGCACTACCAAGTATTTTAAAAGCTGCATCTGTGTTTCCGTATTTGACTGCTAAAGCCTTGCACTACAAAAAGAAATTGAAGTATTGTACTTGGCCCATTTTAACAACATATTGTAACAACATTTAGGAAAGTAGGAAGAAATGACCAGAAAGATTTATTGCTGACAAGGAAAATGAGGAAACAGAAGGGGGTTAAAGAGTAGTTTGTGCTTGAATGCCAGGCCCAAATCCTGTCAGTTTACACTGTATTAGCACCACTGACTATTCAAGGGAATGCAAAAAGCTGGCTTTGATCAAAGGCTTATTTCTGTTTTGTTACAAATGCAGTAATAATTGCAAGCATTAATCAGAAACTAATTTTAAGTTTCACATTCTGTATGATGTAGTCATGGAATCTTTCCAAAGATTTCAGTATTTTCTTTCAGTGTGTCCAGCAAAAGAAAAGAAGTCAATTCAGTGTCAAGGCTCCACACCACCATGTTTAATGAATTACTGTGGTGCCATATCATGTATCAAAGCATTATAACACAAATCTATGCACGTATGTCCCACACTATGCAGCAATTTCAGTCCCTTGGTATTTATAATCTTTAAAGACACTTCTGTTTCTTTAATCACTGCTTTCTGTACATATAAATGAAGTAAAGCCACTCCAGTCTTAACACAAAAATACATTGCTTCTTAGTAAAGGAGATGCAGGTTTCTTATAATCCAGCATATAAATTGACTTAGTGTCCTGGCAAAGCTATCCATACGAAAAAAAAAAAAAAGAAAAAAAAAAAAAAGAAAAAAAAGAAAAAACCCCAAACAAATAAAAGTAGACACAGGTATGGTAGGGCGCTTGCAATTCCCCCTGTATTATATATTCCTGTTATGCAAGTTTTGGACCAGGCCTGTAGACAGGGAACAAGGTGAGTGTTTCCCCTCAGAAGGGCTGCAACAGCCCCCTCCCACAGGAATCCTATGACTGTGAAAAGGCAGATGTGACCTTTATAGAGCAGGATCCAAGGAAAACAGAAGTGCTTCTGTACAGGCTCAGAAGACCCTGAATAGACTCATTGAGAACACTGCTAGCTCTGAACAACAACAGCACAACAAATGGGTCCTGTTCTCCATCCCACACCTGAATTTCCCATTCTGAAAGGAAAGGTTGGGAGGAGAGTGAAATCTGGAGAGGAGACCCAGTAACAAATATCTGGCAGGGAGTTCTGAGGCAGCACCCTTATTAGTTGAATGCTCATGACTTGTTGCCATGTTGTGTCCATTTTCTGTGTGCCAAGCACTTGGTATACACAAAAGTCCTAGGCAGGATTTGTTAAAAAAAAAAAAAAAAA
>VYXB01002958.1:131934-169570 GCA_013397135.1 Pachyramphus minor | reverse complement strand
CACAAAAAGAAACCCACAACAAAACCAAAAACAGCAGACAAAAGTTAAGAAAAAAGAATCAGAAATATTTCTGTAGCCAAATCTCGGGAATTGATGTTAATATTGCATAAAAACTTCACAATACCTTAACCAAGCAACTGCAGGAATGATTCATGCTGTAACATTTCCAATTAGGAAGAAAGGCTGTGGAGAATCAGAACTCACCTTGATGCAAAACTGAAAAACAGCAAATGCCAGCTATGAAATGGAAATCCCAACTCCCTGAACAGAATGAGATTCTCTCAGCTCACATGTTTTAATTTTTAACACCTGCTAACAGTGTAGAAAACATATGAGAAACAAAATTGTTTTTATTTTAATTAAAAGTTTCACATTGATAATGAACATTTAATGAATGTTCCTTTTTTCTGAGGGAAAGTGACTGAATCTGCAACACCTAAGTCAATCAAAGGCACATGATCATGGGATAGCAAAGTTAACTTCAGGAGTCTGAGTTGAAACAGAAGTGAATATATGTGTGACCCACACAAAATATATGACATCTCTCTGATTTTTCTGGTTCCCACTGGAAAAAAAATAATAATGAAGGCACAAGTAGGATATTTTTTCCAAACTAAAGTTCTGAGACTTGATTTAAAAGAATTCATGACAGCCTGTAATTTCACGCAAGAATTATATTTTTAGTCATAATATAAAATAAATTTTATAGCTCCAGTCTTTCAAAATCAACTAAGAAAGTAACAATTTACTAAAACTGAGTTTTATGGGATTCAATGCAAGTTAAAATGTAGAAATAGATGAAAAGTCTAAATTTCATTTTAGGAAGTTTCA
Organism: Pachyramphus minor; assembly: GCA_013397135.1. Lineage (NCBI taxonomy): Eukaryota > Metazoa > Chordata > Aves > Passeriformes > Tyrannidae > Pachyramphus > Pachyramphus minor. The sequence goes on along the minus strand of VYXB01002958.1, from coordinate 168,739 downwards.
CCTTGACACTCAATTTACAGTCAACTCTTTCCCCTTGCTTTTCTTAATATCATAAACACTTTCATATTTTCTGCTTCCTACAAAGGATTTCCAGTTGCTGTTCACTAATTCATGTCTACAACATATCTCTGAGATACACCTTTATTTACTAACACAGGGAAGCTAGTGCATAGAAAATCAGGATGTAACTTTCCAGCCCACTAGGTCCTCTGAACTAGTTTCTACGTAGATATTCATAATTTATTAGCATATTAATTCAACGTAAAAGTAGTTCAAAGTAACTCAATGTACTTTCAAAACGGAGCAAGCTGCTTTGCATAGACTATTATAACACTGCTGATCCGATCAGAAGAGACCAGTCACACAGATGAGAGGCCCAAGCAGTGCTCTGGACACACCACTTCAGATTGTGCCTGCTATGGGTTTAACTATGTGATTTTGGGAAACTCCTCCTGAGCTGCAAGAGGCCAAGCTGCTGGGTGACACTGGCAAGTCCCAGCAGAAGACACTAACAGTCCTCTTCTAGAGCATCAGCCTGGATGAGACCCGGTAGAAGCATAGATCTGACCGTACTATGCGTGCTGCGACTCACCCACAAGACTGTATGATCCCTGTCACAGCAAGGCAGCTGAAAGAGGCCCAAACAGAGCCACCACACCATCTGTGGTTTGACTACACCCATATCTTCCATTTTTGCTCTAATAAAGGCAGAATTTTGTTTGGGTTGTTGTTTGACCATGCCAAAATTTGAATCAGTCATTTGACATTAGCATTGCAACGAAATACCAGGCATATACAGAAACTGTTGCTTGCTCTTTCCCCTTCAGGCTGGTACAACAGCTTTTAAACATGATATATTGGCCCAAAAGGGGACTCAATAATCCCTTAACAATGGAGTAGGTCTGCTTGGGAAAAATTAGTTTAAGCAGCTCAACAAGACACTGTAACCTTTCTTGTTGAAACCCTGACATTTGCCAATGCATAAGATCATATTTATGAGGCTTTTCAGCTTACATGAGACATGACAAAGGGCAGAGATATCCAAACTTTAGAGCCACAAGCTCTTTCAGATTATCTAGGTTTGACCAACTACTTTGTAGAGCTATTGCTACTTTGCTGACAAAATGCCTTGGTGACTAAGAACCACTTTCCTCATCATATTCACGCATGGAAGAATTTCTCCTGTAATAAAGACAATTCTATTTACTGACACTTGACCAGGTTTTGACTAAAAAAACAAACATACATTTGAATCAGGTCAAAGACACCTTTTATTGCCCTTAGACTAGGCCTGACAATAATCAACAGAAACAACCTCTGACATGCCACAAAGCAACAACTATTTTCCTTTTCAATTAATTATTCCCTCACTGCACATGTATAAGTCCCATTAATGTTAAAATATGATATCTTGTGTGCCCAGATGGGAGAATAAAAAAGGGGATGAATGGCCCCAATTTAGCCATGTCCTGCTGAGTATCCTTGACTCATCAATGCTTTACAAACAACTACTCCCAACAACTTCTGTCGTTTATGACACGAGGCAAAGCAAAAGAAAGAAATAAGAAAATTAACTTTTGATTTTTGCAAAGCTTAAAGAGTTAGTTTCTGTAAACATCTGGCATGAACACAAAAATCTATCCCAAATCTCTCCACAGGTTGGGGGGAAGTCAGAGAAATACAAAGACATATACTTCAGTGTGTCCATTTTTCCCTGTCTTGAATGTGTAATAAATGCTTATGCAAATATCAATGGTCTTTGAAGAAGCAGCCAGCTTAAAATAGTTAAGGGCTGGGAAACTAAGGCACATGAAATCTAAACTGTTTAATAGTCAATTAATAGCTGAATCAGTATGCAACAAGATCTCTTATTGCATTAAAAAGCGACAACTCTTGGTTGTATAAGTGACAGCTTAAAAGATGCCTTAATCAAGAAAGAAAAATTATTTATTGAACTTTTCAAATGTCAAATTAAGCTTCTTCACTAAATGTTCATTAGCTGCCAAGAAAATTCGTATTAATTTTAAAGCACCATGAATACACTCTCACAGAATGACCTCATTTCTTGCAAACCTATGTTTCCCTACCTCTGATGAAGTGATATCAGCAAAGATCCTAGGGCCTCTTCTATCAGATAAGATTTTAAAACACAGGAGAGATCCTATTCCTCTGCTGTGACCAAAATACTAACCTGAGTGTCACATTACCAGAGCCTTAAAGTCACGCTAACTTCCACTATGTTTCACCATGCTTCACGTTACAGCAGTTTGAGATGGCAACATAGCAACATCTTAGACAAAATATTTGCTGACTCACCTCCCCAATCTGTTGGTGACATAAACCACATAACACCCCAAACATACCATATACACACTGAGCAGACAGCAATTCACAAGTTAAAAAGCAGTAGCATCTTGCATAAATGCTGGCTGCTCCCTTCCCCTTGTGGTTTCCAGCTCTGACTCTGTTGTACTTGATGAGCTAGCAACTTGCCTGAGAATCTGCTTAATACATTCAGCCCTTATTCCCCACATGGCAACAGCCCACCTATATTTTTTTCCTCCAAATACAGAATTTGCCAGGCTTTCTCCATGCCAAAACAACCTTGGAAAACTACCCTGATACCAAATGACTGAAGGATATATGCAGTCAAGATCCCTTTCTAGAGCTAGGAGTAGGAATTTACAACTTGGCCCTGTCTCATTAATGGGATTTTGCTGTCTTTTGTGTTAGTGGAATCATAGCCTAAAAAAAAAAAAATCCTCCTACTCATTCCTGCATAGTCATTAAAGCTTCCCTTGTGGACAGCGGTGGAAGAAATTAGGTTCAATTAGCAACCAGCAAGATGAAACTCAAGTGCACAGTTTCAGATACAATAACAGTGTTAAAAAAAAACAAAAAAAACCCACAAAAACAAAACCAAAACCAAAACCAAGGAAAACAACCCACAGTGTCTCCCCACAATATTGCTCCTACTACACTCACCAGAGCAGCCGCTGCAACTGTTAACTCTACCACATACAAGTCTCCAATCCAACCAGACAACACCTTGTCTCCTAGGTGTTTTCCAAAATAACCTTAAAACCTAATAGCCAATAAAATCAGTATTGAAAAAAAACCTGCACATATCAGCCCAGAAGGTCTGACTTTAACAATGGATTCACATTTGCTTGGGAGGGTTCAGGGGGAGAACCTCACAGTAAACACCAAAGGTAAAGGCAAAGGCAAATCACCAAAGGTAAAGGGAAGAGAAGATTGGGAGAATAAAGGATTCTTCATGAGAAAGTACAGAAAAATTACAAATGCTACTCATGAATAAGGAAGAGAGACTGGAAAGCCTTCAGCAACAAGGGTGGATATCATATTGTCACAGACACTTTCTGTCTTACCAGCACAAGCCAATGATTTTGGAACAAAATTAGACTTTGGGTAGCATACATCAGGCAATATTTGAACAAGAACACTACTACCCAGCTAAACCACCAGAATCTCAGTCTTAATGACTACTGGCAGCATATCTTTGGTGTTGAACTGGCAGAGGATATAAATACAAGCTGCATTTGAAGCAAATCATTTTCAGAGCTGCTGTCACAGCACTGCTCCTGCTGCTCACGTACTACAGCTGTCATTACAGTACAGTCTTAGACTACTATGCAGACCAGATCATATTGTATCACATACATCACACTAGAATTGTCATGTAATTTTACAATGCTCATTCAATTTACATCAATAAAGCATAAGGGAGTAACTGTTTTCAAAATATTAAATTTCTGAAGTTTTCTTTCAAATACATCATTTTGTTTGGCGATTTGTCTGCCAATATAGTGCTAATAACTTGGATCATCCATGTCTCTGGGAGACAAGCTGAGAGATTTCTAAACCTGGGGATAAAAACATTTGTGGTGTTTCACCCACGTTTAGTGTAAAAAACCAAAACAAAACAAAAACCAAACCAAAAAATACTAGAATCTCAAGCCCTTTTTCACTGTTTTCATAAGAGATTCCCAATTTGAGATAAATGGAGAAATTCTTATCAAGAATATTGATCTTGTGGGAGAGGAGGCAGCCATCTGCAAACACTTTTACTATTTTCTAACTTAGCAACCAGCTTCCACTCACAAGACCAAAGAATTACTTGCCTCTTAACCTTGCAAATAATGTTTTGAATCCTAGGTGTAGCACAATTTAATCTCTGCATTTGCTAAGCTCCTCCAGCAGTCTCATTATTGTATTAGCCACAGGTCATCCACATTCTCAGTTTTCATAAACATATGGCCAACTTCTACTTTTCATCACTTAATGATGCAAGGCCTTCCTCTTAATGCAGGTAAAAAAACTTGACAATACATTTATAAAACAGGATTAACTTCTCCCTTACTGAGACCTTTTGTTCCAAAGCAAATCACTGTATTACCATGTCTACTTTATTCTGGTGCCAGCAGGGAAAAAAAAAAAAAATAAAAAGAAGAAAGTTAAAATAAAAGGCACCCCTCTTTAAAGATAATTTATTTCAAAAAAAAATACTGTTCTGCAATGCTTTTATGATAGCTGTTACAAACCCTGTACCTTATTAAACCGTTCTGGCTACGCTGCTGCTGCGCTGTAACAAATGGAGGTTACAGGTCGACACCCAACAGGCAGCTACGCCTCCCGCATGTGGGCTGCGAGCCCACCCTGCCTCCCTCCGCTGCCCAGAGGTCCCTCTCCTCGCCAGGACCGGCGACACCCGTGGTGGGGAGGCTGCTGGAGCCCCCGCGGGCCGGGGAACGAGTTCAAAGCCCCGGGAAGGGCAGAGAGCGAGGTTCTCCCCTCCTCCCGGCCCTCTGCAGCCCCTGCGCCCGGTCCGGAGGGCGCCGCCCCGGCGGCCGCGGCGCGGCTGAAGCGCGGAGAGAGGAGGGAGAAGGCGGCTGTTCCCCGCCGGCGTTTACCCTCCATCTCGCTGTCGAGGTGGGACCGGAGGGAGGGGAGGCACCTCCCCCGCGTGGCTCCCGCGCCGAGAGAAGCCGAGCCCGCAGCCTTCACCCCGCACACCCGCAGCCACAGGGCCGCTCCTCCGGGCCGCCTATTAATACCCTCGTCGCCGCTGGCCCGCCGCCATCCGCCTCCCCCGGCGGGGGCGGGCGACGGGGCATAGCGGGAGCGGTGCCGCCCGCAGGGAGCCTGGCTGCCCCCGAGGGTCAGGGAGGGCTGCGCTGAAGGCGGGGATGGTGGATGGTTTAATGCCCGGGGGTGGCCTTTCTTGCGAACTCGGGGGGTCGTGGCTGTCGCTGCTTGTAACCAGTGTTTGTGCCTCTGAAGCCTGACCCGGTGCCTCAAAACTCTCCCCGGGGCTGCTCCCGGCGGCAGGCAGTCGGCAGCCGGGCTGGTCCAGCCCAGTCCAGCCCAGCCCAGCCCAGCCCGCTGCCATCAGCCTGGCTGGGCACGGCCACCCGCCGAGGGCAGCTTTCACAGAATCACAGAATGTTCTGAGTTGGAAGGGACCCACAAGGATCATCGAGTCCAACTCCTGACTGTTGCACAGGACCATTCCCAAGAGTCACACCATGTGTGTCAGAGTATAGTCCAAATGCTTCTTGAACTCTGTCAGATTTGGTGCTGTGGCCACTTCCCTGAGGAGCCTGTTTCAGTGCCCAACTGCCCTTGGTGTAGAGAACGTCTTTCTGATATCCAACCTAAACCTCCTGTGACACAACTTCAGGCAGTTCCCTCTGGTCCTGTCACTGGTCACCAGAGAGAAGAGATTGGTGTCCGTCCCTCCACATCCCCTCACAAGGAAGTTGTAGACTGCATTTAGGCACCCCCCCCTCGGCCTACTCTTTTCCAAGCTGAACAGGGCTATTGATGAGTTGTGGCTGACATCCCTGTTCCAGTTCATTCCAGGACACCAGTTCTATTCAGTGGAACACAGGCCTTGCTAATTCTCATCCCTTTATTTTCTCCTTAATTGCTACTTCTTAAAATAAATTTCCTCCTAATTACTACCTCTTAAAAAAGTAAACAGGCTTTCTTTTGGACGAAAGGCATTAGACTGTTGTCACAAAAAGGTCTGAAAGTGTCCAAAAATTAAGTACCAATGCCCCCAAAAGTTTGTCTTCCCTTAAAATTCAGGAATGATCGAAATTTGACAAAGATTTTCAAAAGTTAGTTAAATATTCGCATGTGAATTAAGCATTTATTCACATGTAGTATCTTAATTTTCCTTGTTTGTGGGGAAACAAGCATAACTCTTTTTTAACTTAACAGCAAACTTTACCTAGTCATTAAAGACTTCTACGATTGGAGAAGGTATTTTTGTAGCCCAGTAGATATCCTTCACTGCGAGAGACAAGTATTTGAGCCTCATTGTGATAGATAAAAGCGGTGGATGTCACTAAATTAAAAAGTTCGTAGTTGCCTGGGAACAAGCTGATTGTATTCATCATGGGGAAGTGAAAGACAGCCCCAGTCAAAACTATGTATTTCTGCTGCTTCAAGAGAGCTAATTTCCCCAAACTGAGAAAAACAGTAAAGGGAACCAACAAGGCGAAACATATTTAGTGTGAACATCAAAAGAGGAGCTCTCTTAAAGCCTCTGTTAAATGGCCAAAAGACTATGACTTTGCAATCACAGAAGGCAGTAACCATAAAAACTCAAACATGGCAGTTAGAAAGAAAATGGAAAACAAAGAGAAACTGTATAAATGACAGTTACTATAAATTACAAGTTACAATAACAGAAATTGATAAGTTAATAGGCAAGCAAAAAATCCATGGTGTAAGAGCCAAAGATAAATAGGACATTTAAAGCGTGCTAGGCATAAAAGGAAACCCAGGGATAGTACTGGCCCATTACTAAATGTGGTATTTTGTTGGTGTAGAAAATGTAAATATGTTCAGTAAGTACTCTTGTGCTACAAAAGGAACAAATAGATAGATCTCAAGGGGATTATGAAGAACTGATCCATCCTGCTAGTAATTAAAAAAATATAGGAATCATGACCACTTTTCTATAAGAAAACTCAGATAACTTTTACTAGATCCAGAATAGATATGCGGGCTCTTTCACCTGTCTTAGTAAATTTTGGAATACTTGTGACATTCCAAAGGGGTGCTAATCTTATACCAGTAGCCAAAAAGGGGCAAATGCAATGAGAGAAAAATACAGGCCAACATAAGCACCCTAAATAATAATGGGAGTAAAATTTAATTTAAAAATATTTCAAAGAAATTAATAAAACTAATTCCAGTCTTTCTTACGAAGATCAAGTCTAATCAAACTTCTCTAAATTTATTCTTTGATGAGATTGCTCATTTGGCTATGTGCATACTGACAATTTAGACTTTTAAGAAAGCGTGGAAGAAAATTTAGTATCCCATGAAATCATTAAAGCAGATGCTAAATTGGTTAAGCCTAAGGGAAATGACTGATGACAAAAAGTAACAGACACTAAAGGAATTGTGTGTTTCTGTGAAAAGGGGGTCACATCTGAAAATGACACACACAGGAGAGAAATGGCAAAGGTATCAGGCAATCATGTGAAGTAGTCTGGATTGAGCAGCAAACTGGACCTTGTCAAACAAAATACATTAAAAGTAACTAAAGCATAATTACATAATTAAATCCCAGTAAACAAACTTGAAGGATTGTAGGTGTGTACTGAGAAGGAAATGGCACTTGCTGGAAATGGTTTAGGGGTTGTAGTCACCAACTCATCATAAACACTTGCTCTGACAATGGTAAAAGGAAGGATTAACCTGCATCAGGGGAAGTAGGGGAGATAGTTTTATCTCTCGATGTATCACTGATGAGACCAATCTTGTATACTATATTCCTGGCCATATTTTAAAACAGAACATCAAAAAACTGTAGAGGGGGCAGATTAAGATCTGAAAATGTGACTTGAGAACTGAAGAAAAATTCTGCTAAGTGAGACTTAAAGAGCACAACCTGATTATCGTATGAAAAAGATTGGCTTGATTACAGCACATAAGTACCTCTATGGAGAAAAAAATACTGAATTCTGAAGGGCTTTTTAATCTAGCAGAGAATGGCATAACAAGAAGCTGTAGTAGAAACTAAAGTGAGAGAAATTCAAATAAAGCACACAATTTTTCTTCTTAAGGTGACAGTACATCACTGAAACAAGCTAACAAAGGCACCAAGAAATTGTTAATGGTTACCTGTCCCCCAGCCGGGACAAGACGTCTTTCTGGAAGACAGGTTTTAGCCAAATGCAGGTTACTGCCCTCATTCTGCTTGTACATGTGTGAAATATAATGAAACAGGATACAGAGGAAATCAGACGATATGACTAAATGGTCCTTTGTGTCTTAATTTTTTCTTCTTGCACTAGGTATTTATAAGAAGGGATGGCAAATGATGAGCATCTGCTCAAAATTATATTCTTTGTCAACGGACTGCAATCAGTCTGACAAACATGACTACCCTGAGTGTGTAGGATTCTAAACGATCACAGTACATGAGACATTCTTGGCAAGCAGAGTATGAAATATGAAAGACAATCAACATTAGTCACCTATTTTCATTTTTCAGTGCACTAAGCTGACAGTATTTCAATTCCTTTGGGTCACAAAGAAGCTCAGAAGAGCTTAAGGAGAAGCTGAAGGAAAGGGCAGAAGAATGAATCTATTAAAAACACTGGCCATCAGACTTAGGTAATGTGATAATTAAACCCAAGGTTTGAAATGCTGGCAGGCAAACCAGACAACTAATTCAATATGCAATATTACACTGGTAAATATACATCAGTTTTAAATATTTATGGATTTCTTGCCCAGGTTGTGCATAAATGAATCAAGTTACCTCACCTGAAGCTCTAATCCCCCATAATGAGCTGTGGTATGCAATGAGGACTAAAAGGTTTGACATGACAAGTAATGCCTACCTCTCTGAAGGCAGCCAGGACCACACAACTGAATTGTGTTGCACATAAACTATTGAGAACTGCATTTAAACATTGATGAACTAACATTCTACTTAAATTGTTGTATTTGCCAGGATGTGAACTTCCATCTTCTCTCCTCGCTTCCAAAGTTGACATGGCAATGTTCACCTCAGTGGCCTTTCTGTTTTCGTCATCCTTCCCCCTCCCTGAAGTTTATTCTATGAAGACAAAGCTTTCAACAAGTAAGGAACCTTCTCTAAATTACACAGAACCCCGGTGGCTGTAAACAAATAGAACAGTAGAATAACAATACATTCCTTACTTAAGAGAGAAATAATTATGTTGAAGAAAGTTCATTTTAGAGATAGCATGTAAATTTTTTTCAAATCCACTGCCCCAAAATTCAAAACAAGGGTGATTTCCAAAAAAACCCCTCAATTTTATTTAAAAGAGGTTCAGAAATTTTGACATACCTAATATTGGTATGCACACTCTAACACCCTGTGATTAGTTCTGACTTTTAGAAATTATTTAGAAAAATGCCAGGCCCTTTAAATGGTCTTAAAGATGAAAGCTTTTAAAGTTACCTTATACTTTACAAATCTAACCTAGAACATACATAAACTTGAGTCTCAGGTCTTTTTCTGTATTTTCCCCAGGAGAAGCTGTGGGCTCCATTTCTAGAATGACAAAGAATTGACAACTACAAATGGAGTGCAGAAAGAAAGCTGCTTGTGAAAATCAGATCCTGGAGCATTAATAATTGAAGTGTCATGGTTACTTCCATTGGTGTCAACATCACCTATGGAACTCAAACATTAGTAGGCTGGTGGAGGTAACCAAGACAGAGAAGAAAAAGCATTAAGAGGCTGAAGGGCATTCATTACCTATTTGATGCCTAGAGGAATAATGTTGCTGTGCTACTAGAGACCAACCAAAGGTGAAGACTGATCATTCTATACAGTAAAGTGAAGAAGTAGTTAGGTTCTCAAGTTGCAGCATCTGATGCCTTCAAAGGAACATTATGGCATTGGCTGGCTGACAAAACACATTGTTCAGAACATCAAGGCTCAAAACAACATAACATACTTAGTGAGGCTTGGACCCTAGAGGCATCAGCAAAGACAACAAAGCCAGAAGTGATTTAGTCAAGTTGCTGGCAAGTCTTTTCTGGTTTCATAGACCCAGCTTAGATATTCATGTTGTATATTAAAATATGTTAAATCACATCTATATTTTCTTGGGAGGGAGGGGTGGGGGAGGGAAGTAGGGTAATCCACATAGGACTATTTATAACCATTGAGCATGCAAACTTTCAAGACTGACTGTTGTTCATTGAAGTCAATCATGATAACTACAGATCTGTTATTATTCCCAGGTTTAATAAAAGAAGCCATGCAACATACATTATTAAACAGTAGAGTACCTAAGGTGATCTCAAAATTGTAATACTATTTTTGAGTAACTGGTATGTCATTTACATTCTCCTTTAATCAGTGCTGGCAAACCATGTCATGTCATATCCCTTCTGAGGCTGATTTTGGTGTGAGGTGAACCTCATAGGAGGAGGAGCCTCTCAGGGTTTGGGATCAGCATACTGTTTCACCTATTATGTTTTAATCAAATATTTTTCTGGTAAAAATATGTGCTCTAGGAAAGATCCTCATGATAAAATAATGCTTAAGAAATCTCATTACTCAGGTTTATGAAGTTGTTTGCCCCTTCTGTAGTTCAGTGGGATTAAATCACTCCTGCAATTTAAAAATAGGATGATCAACTGATTAGAGAAGGGCTTCTGTTTGCTATTTGAATCACACAAAAGAGGGAGCAGGCACAAGAAAGAAATCACATTCAAGAATTTTTTAAAAAAAGAAGATATTTCAAATCTCTAATTTCATCTTAAGATCTCATTAAGATCTGATTACAAAGAAGAAGACTATACAAGCTTCATTCTTACAGTTTACAACATGACCAAAATCTTTTGATAGATATATAACTCACATGTGCCCATTTCATTTTGTTCTAGACAGAGAAGCTTATGGGGAAATGGCTAATAAAAAACAAGGTGTTTTCATCCGTATTATGTGTCTGTATTTGATTTTTTTTTTTAGTAAACAAAAGTATACTAGAAGTGCACATAGCTTTTTTCTTTCTCTTTTTTTTAATCCAAGAATCTTTACCTATATTAAGCCAAGGGAATTACAGAGGAGGAATAGAGAAAAATAAGAGTAACAGCAGAAACCACACTACTGCGATCTCTGCAGCTAGTGTAGGCATGTATGTAGGGAACCTTTTGGGTAAAAGTGTCTGTGAACTGGCTGTTAACAGTTTAGGGAAAGTTTTGGAAGTGCAGTTCGCATAACAAGACGCAGCTGCACTTCAAAAACTTTCCCTAAACTGTTAGCAGCCAGTTCGCAGACACTTTTACCCAAAAGGTTCCCTACACATGTATGAGCTATCTTTAAACTAGGAGGCTTAGATATTGCTAAAGAAGTAGCAAAAGTAACACAATGCTCAGGACAAGCAGCAGACTCTTCCTCAAGGCTGGATATTTGGCCTGTGGCCCATTTGGAGTGACATGCTGCAGCCAGAGTGCTGCCATGCACAGGGAGATAACAAATGGTCATATGTGCTGGCTGAACAGATCAAAGATCAGTCCTTGGTTTATCTTTGATGTTATATGATGATTACAAAAGTCGAAGATGCCATTAGTAAAAAGACAGTGTTTCACTCATTGGTCAGCTGCATCAGTTAGACTCACCCATGTTGTCTCTTCTACAAAATTTTTTACAGATACTGTTGAATCAGGCTTCACTAGATATTCTTGAGACAATGAACTTTGAAGAACATAAGACTAGTGGTGACGAAACAGAGAAGGGGCAAACCCTCCACTTGGACATTTGGTAGTGTCAGGAATCTTAAGAAAACCCTATATAACTAGTTTTCCCCATAAAGTAGCTTACCTAAAAAAGTAATCCCTTATGGTTTTCAAAACAAAAAAAAGAACCAGGAAATCTTGAGCAGGGTAAGTATGCCATCCTGAAATACCTTTGTGACAAAAGCTGTAACAGTCTTATTAGCAAGCCATAAAATAAAAGGCATGGATATGGTTTCTAGAATCAGGATTTATGTCCTTCGTAACATGCAGCCCCCAGACAGTACCATGAGTCCAAGAAATGAACTCAAACAGGTCCATCCAATGGAGTCATTCTATGGTACCATTTGGAAGCAAATACAGATAGCAGAGAGTGTAAGTGAAACACCTCTACATTGTCTTCCAGAACATGTAATCATGTTAAGTAAGGAGGGCTAATGCTTCAGCTTCCCATCTCTGTAAACTTCAGGAAAGAATGGAATTTATATCAATTCAAGACAAATTTTATATTGATTCATTCCAATTGCAAAAAAAGAGTCACAGACCACATAACATTTAAGAAGGATGCAAAGCAGCAGGCAATTTCAGAACCACACTGAGCAATGTTATTTAGCAAAACACTAGCCTGTGGGTTCTGCAAATGAAATTACTTCCAGCACTCACTTCCATGGCAAATGTAGAATTCTGTGTACAAACAATGCACACCGAGCAGCCTAAAATCTCATTTGAGGGGCGGAGGGAAAGCTTCTTTGAGCCATGTTCATATCTGATGTGTCTTTGGACAATTTCACTGCAATGAGCATGATTTCTTATGTTTATGTGAAGACTTGTTGCGGATAAAGAAGTCTGAAGTAAAATGAAATTGCTGCATGCAGAGATTGTAACAATTGCTGTCATGACTGGGATACAGAGACTAGGAACAGGCAAGAAGCAAACAGGTGTCACCATACCACAACCAGAACAAGGAATTTTTTTAATGGTAGCATTTTAAATGAGCTTAATACTGTATGTAAATTAGAGAGCTCATTTCAGTTAGGTGGCTTATTACTTCTCTGTCTTCCAGAAGAAAGGAAGCTGCAATAGGGAAGGATTAATTTCTTCAAGATAACATTACCTATATGAAATCAGAAGGCACTTTTGGCTTAGGTCTGCTCTCTCATGCTAGCACAGGCAGAAATTTTGTATTTCAATGACCCTTTTGTCCAAGTGTACACTGCTGCTTAAAAAGGACAGCTATGCCAAACATCATGATTGTGATAACTGGAAGTGGTTTTAATATCTGGGTTCCCTTGCAGAAAGTTAAGTGAGCAGTCATTTCCACTGGACACACATTCAACTAAAAAGCTTGTCTGTCCCGATACATCTGGTTTTCATACGGCTTTCACAACACTGAACTATATCACTGGCTACAAACAGGTACCATATATGACAAGCTGACCTTGCAAATTCAAGCTTAAGGCCAAGAAAGAGATTACTGGGAGTTGGGCACAGTACAGTGCAGATCAATAATGTCTGCAAAAAAAATTGGGGTTTTTGTAATAATTTCTCCAGCAACTATTTTCTAGCAAAAGAAAAGGTTAGGCTATGACAAAGCATCTTTTCTGAGGTCAAAGGAGATAAACAAGAAATAAAAGCACCTCTCAGGACAAGAATTATGCTAAGCAGCTCACTCCTCTTAGCGTTCTCAGCTCTTACGTAACTTTAAAAGTCCTCTTTGTTAGATTAAAGAAAACAGCTTGCATTCAGCCAATATGGGGTACAGAAAGGTCAAGGGAACACCAATGTGTTGCTGAAAGTTAACTACGATACTCCTGAGAAAGCAAGGATCTGAACTCCCATCTCCTGCATCCAACATAGTGCTCTGCACATGGGGTACATTTTACATTTTGAGTTTGGGAATGAGCCAATGATTTTAAATTATGACAGATCAAAGAAAAAGAAGTGTAAGTCCCAGCCCCTTGCTAGAAGAAAAGGCTATTCTTGTTGCTGAAACACTATAACCCCTGTTTTGCCTTCCTAAGTACTCAGAAGACCACTTTCTCCAAAGAAAATACCCATGAAAATCACTAGATGTTTCTGCTGATAGAGGTGAGGCAAACCTAGGACAGGTTTCCAAACCTGAGGAAGGCACTGATATAAGAGGTGGCACTTAATGAGTATATGCCACACCCTGGAATGCCTTTTGACATGGACACCTACAGACCTTTTGTAATATGATAATTATATAAATATAAAAAGAAAATGGAGTTTCTAGTGCAGAAATGTCAGTGTGTAAACATATGACAGAAGAGAAGAGTTTTGAATAAAAGGTTGTTTTGACTATTTTCAACTACATTCTCAGTGTGGCAAAGACATTCACAGCTGAAGAGATAAACTGGAGCCTGTACACTACTATTTCTTTCACCATCAAATGCTTTAAGAACAGTGCTAGATATTAGGATTGTGTGAACTGATCTACTGAAAACAGGAATTCCCACAGTATTTTCAAGAAATTTTAGGAGGAAAATCAGAGAAAAACTTAGCTGCAAACCAACAGTTGCAACTTGAGATAAGTGTTTCGAAATCCTGTATCTTTCAGTTATGTAGACTGTTTCATGAGATGTGCTGGTATTCGGCTTCTCAGACAGGAAGGAGGAGCCACTATTTTCAAATTTATTTTTTTTTTAATTTAATCAGTCAGAATTGATTTTCTCTTGAGACATCCTCCATTCAAACTAATGGCATTGTTTGCTGAGGCATCTTTTCTCTTGGGGTCTCTCTGGATTTCAGAGGTAAAGAAATTCACACTGTGATTGCTCACTCAACCAGTTGTATTAAAAATAGTAAAGATGGCAACACCGCATAGTTTTCTGTATTTGACAACATGGAAGAATATGAAGACTTACTCTACAAACATATCAGAAAGAATGGAGTCACAAAATACAAGGTCTGTCAGCAGTGCAATGAACACAAAACAAACTTCCACCTTGTTTTAGAAAAGATGCCAGTAAGATTTTAGTACCTACTTACATAAAGCAATATAGAGTGGTATATAACACATTTAGAGATAAAGATGCCATTAAATTATATACTTCACAACCAACTGTAGCACATTAAATCCAATTATATTCCTGGATCATAATCATCCTCAAACAAATAATGTCAACAGCAACCTAAAACCAAAATATGTGTTGCATCCTGCACATAAGCACACCATTTTGAAAGGTTTGTCTAGATACAGTTCTAGTGTCAGTGTAGCAGTTCAGACACAGGAAAACTAACACAACTTCTGAAACAGATTCTCTTACCACTGGTATTTGAAAATGCTAAATCATTAGATCAAATTAGCATACTGCCTTTTAAAAGAGAGCGACTTATATTGACATAGATAATACTTCTTAATCATGTAGCTATTTGATTTCTGTTGAAAGGTCAATCTCTATAGTTTAGAACTTCTCAATAAATAGTATAGTCCCCTAATATATACTGACTTACCGTAGCAAAATTAGGTATCTGAGATTACTCCCAGTTTTTCAAGATGACCCTTTAAGGCTATTTGCTTTTTATTAGTGTTTGGCCAATGAAACACAACATTGCTACTATTTTTGATCCCTCTCCGTAAATGCATGAATATATTTTTCAGTCCCTTGCAACTCAGTTCATTTACAGTGGCAGAGTGGCAGTAGGGGCTTTTGTTCCATTCTGGATGCTTTGGTTTCTTTATAGATGCCAAACAAATGCCTGAGTATCCCTAGTACTAAAATGAAGGTAGCAATTGTGCCATTAGTTTTCAAGAAAAACCTCTGTTGATAGAAAATGGGACTTTTTGCTTAACAATTCTAGCCCTGAGTACCTTTTACACTTTACTGCTCTCATTTTTCTCAGAGGCTAGTTTTAAGAACTAATGTAGGAAGGGAAATATCCCAAAGAGCCCTCTCTTTGCCTTTCCAAAACATATGTAAGTTGGAAGAAATTTGTAAGTCTCTGACCCCATCTAGAACCATTAGAAAAATCTCATATTTTTAATTTTGTTACTATAAGGCTTTTTTTTCAGTATTCTAATTCTCACAACAATAAAAATCAGGCACTAATTAGTTTTATAATTAGGTGAGCTATCAAAAATAGAGACAGCTAATTAGTATTTCTCCCTTACCAGTTCAAGAAAAAATTCTATTCAATAAAAAGGCTACAGCAAAATAGTAAATAACAGGACTGCATTCAGGATGTTTCCAAATTCTATTCAGCACTAAAAGGAATAAAGAACCTTTGGTATAACTAAGGCATTATAAACCCAATCTTTCCCACCTCTTGGGAGCTGCGCATGAGACTTTCAAAGATTTGCAACTCAGAGTTGAGTTTGTCTATTTGGGAACTACCTGATGATTAGTGTGCTGAAGTGCTATTTTCTGTTCAAGGTCTGCATAACTACTGAAGCCTCTTTCACAGTCTCCTTTTTTCTGAGTCCTGCTCCAGAACATTAAGTACAACCTCCTGGTGTAAAGAATGTGCTGAAGCTTTCACTTGATTTTGTCTACATTGTCTACACCTGTGCTTTCTTTGGTTTTCTTTAAAGGCTAGAAGCATATGGTCCTTACTGGATTTGAAGCTCCATAGGGTAATTTTAACAAACACTGTGTATGATAGAGGCTCTGTTTGACAGTAGGGGGTCAGTAGGGGGGTTAATTTATAAAAAATGTACAGGAAAGAACAGATTTTTTATCTGATGCTTGCTACTGTAGACAACAACAGAGAAAACCAAGATAGACATACATGGCAACATAGGAAAACAAGGCAATAAGACTGCTGTTACTCTTTAATGTCTTTGTGTTAGTCATTAATGAGCTCTTTCTCCTTCACCCTGCAGAAAGGTCTAACAGGAAAACAGACATTAAAACCAAAAAAGTTAGCTTATTTTCAGATTTTTTTTTTTTACAAGATTTGACACAATCTCTCTAACAGTGGGTTAATGGTCAACATAAAACAGATCTGAAAGTCTGTGTCCAGTTTCTAGTGTGTCTCACTATCACTATACCCAGAATCAATACTAACACAGCACCTCATTAGCTGTCTCAGAAGATAGAGACCAATGGAAAAAAAAGAATAGACATGGAAGATAAACAGCTGTCCAAATCATGATGCATCTTGCTCAGGCACCCAGGGTTAAGCTGGTCACAAGGTTTCAAGCCAAAAAATCCTTTCAAAGCAGTTTGGCAGGGAAGACTTGGAAGGTTTTGTTCTGTATGAATAGCATGACGAAATGTTTACTTTGTAGGATTGTTTACTTTTAACAACCTAAAACCAATAAATTCTCCTGATAGTTTAGAGTCTGAACACACTGGTAATGCCCCAATCTCTTCTCCTTTTCTCCTGAGATGTGGTGTGCTTTTGTGTTTCTGCCTTTTGTATTATGGCCTTTTATGTTATTACAAGTTTGGGGGAAGTGTTCTGTGGCTCCTAAGATATACACAGAGTAGCATTTCTATTAGCTTGCCTGTCCTAAACATTTAGGACAGGGCTATCTGCTACTGCAAAGGACTATATTTGATGGCTGAGGTGCTTCTTTCACGATTCCTCTTCCATCGAGGTGTTCCTTACCATTTATGCATTAGCTCACTTAACGTGCAGCTCAAAGGGAGTGTGCTCCAAATCTGCCCTGCCCAACCAGCACAAAAAAAGCTAGACAGTCTCCAGAGCTGTCAAAACAATATAAGCTCGGTATTGTTGTTTAAATAGGCAGCAAAAGCAGAGATTTCTCAGTCTGACTGCAGCTGCTAGTGCTTCCACAATCTCCTTTCCCACCCCAGGGAATTAAACTTCTCACTGCAGATGTTTCCACTGTACATCCTCCTGCCTGGCTGCCTGATACATTAACACCAGGCTCAAAACAACACAGACTTTCTGTTTACCTCTTTCTCTAGGTGATTGTAATCCTTGGTCTGCAGATTTTAATCCTTTCCCTTCTGAAATTTGCCACCTTATTTGAGACATCCTTTCACTTCAAGCTGTCGTTGTCGCGTACACAATCAATGTGTTACCTAGATCCTGCCCTGAATTTACAAGGAGAAATGCTGTCCCCATATGACTCAAGAAGATTAATTACTACTAGCTATAACAGAGTCAGATTTTGCAGCCTTGGTTACTCAAGCTCCAAGTAAAGTACTTTATACTGAAAGCTCTCTGTATGACTACCACCAGAGGATCTGAATCAACTAGTGAGTTATTTGTAGGAAAATATGAAGACAAAAGTAGATCCATGTTCCTACACATGTTCATACACAACCTCCTTCATCCATTCTCTTTCCCCAAACCATCAATATACCTGACCCACTTTCTAACTCCCTGCTGTTGCAGATGTTGCTGATGCAAAGCCTGTTTCAGTTTATCGGGAAGATACATTCATCAGAGAAATAATGCAGTGCAGTAGTGTCTTCTTTTGTCAGGAGCAGCTGGAATTATTGCTTACTTGGTCACCCCAAGGCATTCATAATTGGGAGCAGAAGACATGTGTGCCAAGATAAGCTGTAAAACACACATTTTATGCCAAAAGCAGGTTGGGAGTGTCTTTGTAAGTACGGCAAATGGTTTCACTTATACCTTAATGGAGGCAATTTTCTTGGATTTCATTTTTGCCATTTGCATAGAAGAATTTGGTCTGGTGCAATAAAGATTTAAGTAGCATGCATTTATGATGCCGCAATACCAAAAGCTGTTGCTTCTGTCTGAAATAAATTCATGACTACACAATAAAGAAAAAAATCTTGACAACTGTTAACATTTTTGAGCATTTAGATATGAATCTGAGGATTTAGCTTTACAATGAAGTAGCATTAGTTTAACCAAAGGCATGATTTTTCAATTAAAGTTAATTTAAGCATGAAGTGTGTTACTTTAAACCCTGCTCACAAAGTTTAAAACAAGCTCACATCATCTCCCAATGCACCTGATAGATGGCAATACCAAAGAACATAGGTTTCCACTAAGATGACAGACTGTGAACAGGAATGACAGAGGCATGACCACATGTTCCTTTCTGCCAGGTTTTGTACTGCAGTAGTAACTGCTGGCAGAGTAGCAATCAGCAAAAGACTATAAAAGCTTAAACCAATGCAGCTGTTTTCTCAGCAACTGAGTTAGCCTTAACTGCAAACACACGGTTCTAGCACCTTCACCAAATGGGTGATAAGTTGTTATCCCTTATCACATTCCCTGGCTTAGCCACTGCCTGAGTAGAGGTATCTGTGATGAAAGGAACTCAGCAGTCTAGCTCCAGATGAAGAAGGACTGCGGGCAAGTTTACCTTTCTTGACTCCTTCAGCTATACCACATGCTGCATCCAGCTCCTGGTTCACCACCAGGACTGTGCTCTGCAGTTTCCCAGTGGGGCACCCTCCTGTCCTCTTCTCTTCTCAGGGAGAGGTTGAATAGTCTAATTTGTCAGTCTCAGAACAAGCATGCCAGGAGCCTCCCTCTTGTCAGAAGGAATTATTACTTATTACTGGCTACTTATTACTTATTACTTAATAAGTACTGCCAAACCCCTTTACAGGACTACACCCATGCTTTTGGCAGCTGAGTTTTACAAAAGTCTTTAACTGTACACCACTAACTTGCAACCTTTTTAGTCCAGGCCTTCCTTCAGTGAACCCTTTTGCTGCTGGTCAGAGCCAGTGACTCTTTGGCAGCATGGCTTGATGGAGGGCTCTGCACAACACTGGGTGAGCATCTCTGCACTCTCTGCATGTGTGAGTGCAGATCAACAGTACCCCAGAGGTCTAGGTGTTGAGTTTCATTTCTTAGTACAGAAACATCCTCCATGACCCCAAGTGCCTCTATACAGTACTCAGATAAGTTCCTTTGCAAAGATCAAGTTACAGGACTGGGGCCAAAGACAATTGCACACAATATGATGCCATAAGGTCTTTCCTCATACCTCTCCCTGGTTATATAAAACTTACTTCCAAATGATCAAATATTACTTAAAAAAACCAAGGGAAAAAAAACCCAAAAAAAGTATTTCAAAGATATTCTCAACTTCATTCTATATTGGAAAACACTTTGGAATTTTCCAGCAAAAAAATATGACCTAGAATGCCCAGATGCCTTCATATCTTAACCAAGTTGAGTGCATGATCATTATTCTTCTAAAAGCAGAAAAATAAATTAGGAGTCATAACACAGAGGAAGAGAACACTGATCCATTTTGACACTTACGACTTTCAGATCAGAGACCTATGAAAACAGTACTGTCCTGTCAAGATTTAAAAAAATGAACTGGATAAAAATCACCTACAGAATGCTAATCAGGCCTATGTTTCTCTGTCCACCCCTGACATGCCACATGCTGAACTGCTTCTTTCCTCTGCAACTGAAAGTCAAAGAGTGAAGTGTTGCTGAGCTGCACTGACCATTAAACAAATAAATGAGAAGACAGGAGATGCATTTGTTAGGTTATCTTATAACTGAGATGTAAACCATGCATTTTTAAGGATGAAAAGGAAGGTTTGTATGGAAGCACATGATTATGGCTACACAATCAGAATTGTACAGGACAGAGTACCTCAAGACAAAAGCCTGAAAGGACTTGGCTCAGAACAGCAATGTGAAAATGCAGAGTTTCCATGGGAATAAACTATTTTGATCAAAAGTGAAGCTACTTGGAATTCAAACTGGTGCAGCACTTCTAAGGCAAAAGCACCATGTGGTCATAACTTTTTCTCCCTTGAAACACTAAAGGTTTATCCAATCTTACCCCACTTACATATTCGTAGTCACAGAATATGAAACCATTTCAAAGGCAATGGAGTAAGTGGAGTAAGAGTAAGTATTCACACTTTCAGAAAGTTTCCTTACTATACCTGGAAATTTTAGCTATTAATAGCAAAGGTTCCTTTCCTTGCTCATCATCCTTGTTGCTAATTGTCATCACTATGACCCTACCAGCACAGTGATGATCATTATGATGTGTTACAATGAAACATAAAACACTCAAGAAGTTTAATATTAATAGCTACATACTGCAAAATATATACAGAAGAAATTCTTTACTGTGAGAGTGGTCAGGTACTGGAACAGGTTGCTCGAAGAAATTATGGGTGCCCCATCCCTGGCAGTGTTCAAGGCTGGGTTGGATGGGACTCAGAACAACCTGGTTTAGTGAGAAGTGTTGTCCCTGCCCATGGCACGAGATCTGGAACTGGGTGATCTTTAAGGTCCCTTCTAACCCATGCCATTCTATGATTCTATGACTCTATGAAATAAGCAGGGCTGTGTACTGCCCTGAGTTCTGGACCATGACCATCAATGCCATTTAGGTGTTAGCATGCTCCCAGCCTGGTTCTTACCCACCCCAGCTCTCACTTTCCCACATCCTACCTGGGCTCATTTTTGGGATGGAACAGTATTGGCATGTTTGTATTAAGCCATTTGGGCTCAATCATCGTGTTTGAAGAGGGAAAGAAAATTTAGCCATATGAATATGAGCTAGGCCTAAGGGTGGGGAATGCCTCCTGGCCCATTTTTATCTAGCATTAAAGACACTTCTCCTACACAATATTCACAGTACTGTACAGCACAATGAGGTCCAAATTGATGTACTAATTGCCACCTGGAAAGACTGAAGCAATTTTAATAATTGACATGTGGTCCTTTTGTAAAAAAAGTTATCTGAAATAGAATAGGTATATATGTAGGTGTAATAAAACTAGAACATTTTTCCAACATTGGAAGTCATTTGACAGTGCTCAGAAAATCTGTAAAACTTTCATGAAAGAGTTCAGACCATCACAGTTTAAATCACCAACCCCCTTTTTTTTCCCCCCACGAGGAAGAGAAACAAAACTGACTGTTGTGTTTTGGAGTCATTAATGAACTCATGTGCACTTTTTCCACAATGTTTAATCTAACAAGGACTATTTCAGCTCTAGCAGTCTATGCTGAGGTGCAATGGATGTGGATATATAGTGGTTTCTGAAACAATAATGAGACAGTATCTAACTCTTTTATTTTGATTCCTCTTCAGGAAGTGTTCTCCATATGGTTATTTTCACAATGTTACAACTGAATCAAAGACCTGCAAGACATTTTGAATTGGTTCAACATCATCAAGTAGATGAAATGCTGTAAAGTGGGCAAAGTGTGAAGTTGCATGAGATATTAAATTGAGGCCAAGTGAAAAATGAAGGTGCTAAGATGGGAACTTGGGAAGGAAGTGGAAAAAAAAAGAACATCAAGACTAAGATTCCATTCCCTGCAATATCAGTGACCTGTGCAGATCACAACTAGGTCAGTCCCTGCAAAACCACAGGACAATGGATGGGAAAAGTCACAGAGTTCTCACAGACAGCTGAGATGAAGACAGGTCTCAGGAAAGAAGAGAATACCTCTGCAAAGGCTAAAGGCCAAAATAAGCAAGCAGAGGGCTAAGTTCAGGACTCTCTGCCAAGAATATAAAAGAGCAAATTCCAAGTCCCAGAAATATTAGACAGCAATCCCTAAACAGATATACCAGTTCAGAGCATTTAAGGACATTGGGTATGTGCACACAGAGGAAGAAGCCGAGACTGTGAAGTTCAGAATCAAATTTCCAGAATTCAGTGTTTAGAGTATCAGTGCTGAGGTATAAAAGAAAAGAGACATGGTCATGAATCAAAAAGCCTGGGTTTAATTTCTGGCAGCTAACTGGGGGAACTCAGGGCCTCAGCGCTACAGCCTCTGGACCTGAAAAAAAAACTTCTGAATTTTTATATGTCAGGCAAATGTGTACAAGATCAATTTGCAGGACAGAAGTAAAAACCATATTCTCTATAAGACAGATAATTAACTGAGACCTGCACAAAAGAAATGGATAATATTCTGAAATTCTCTGATTTATGCAGCTGAAGTACCTGTTTTCTCTACGTCATGTCTTCAGACTCCTAGCATAGCAAACATTTATATCAGAGTCACTTCCGGTTATTAAGGAAGGTATTCACATAGCCTTCAATGAAGGACACTGGTTTGTTTTGGTTTAGCAGTTCTGCAGGCCTTGAAAGTTGCTTCTTTCCTGATATTGAAGTCCCAGAATCTTCATTTTGTGATTGAAGATCCGGTAAGCCTGTGACAGGGAAGGATCCTGGAAAAGACTCCTACAAAAGAAGTTCTGAAAGTCTGTTTTGAATATCACAGGGCATATCTGTGCTTCACGGTGCTTCTGTGGCCTTGCCCCTCTACCAACTCCCTGCCACTACAGGCAGATTACAGGTCACATTGGTCATGGACCTCCTCCATTATCAGATTCCACAGAGCAGGAGAAAGTGGAGGGTGTTATATAGTGGATGGCTAAGGCAAAGCACAGTCACTTGAGGAAAATGAGGGGTGTGATTCCATGGCAGGAACCTGCGAACAATTGTGAGATTTGACAGGTCTGTGATTTCCTTAATTTAAAATAAAAAGTACATGTTATCCTTTCAGGAGGAAAAAAGGGACCCTTAATCTTAATAACAATCATCCTAATAGCATCCTAAAAATAATCCCAATAACAACCCACAATAACTGAAAGGTCAAAGAGGGATTGCTGCTAGGTTTGGCTAAGGAAATTCACTTATGGTTTAATTAATGATATCCAACTGCCTTAAAAACTGTACTTGGGGCTCTCTTGAGCACATCTCAGAATACATTCCCTGAGCCACCCTTTCCTAAACTGCAGGGAAGGAATTGATGATAGTCACTGAAGAGAGAAAAGTGCAAAATCCAAAATAATGAGTCAGCCTGAGCTGTCTAAACTTGATTGTACCCCTGATGTATTTGCAGCTATGGATACTGAGGGGGCTAGTTCTCAGTTTCTCAGACCACTTGCAAAGCAGGAGATACTCTGAATGACACATACAAAGAGGGGAAAATAGGACAAGAGGCTTCCTTCATGGAAAACATCTGATCAGATTTCTCCAGGATCAAAAGGACTATACCAACAGATCTTTCCGTATTCCTCTTGTCAATAATTTACAATAAAATTAGCATATACTTAAAATGTCCTACTCACAGATGGACTAGAAAACTTCCATGAAGCATTACACAATCAAGAGGACAAGGGGATGTTAGATGCAAGAGACCAGGGATCAAAAGCAGGAGCTGAAGCCAGTACAGACAGAAGGGTCTAATAACCAACTCACACTGACATAGACTGAAGCTTCAGCTGGCAGCAGAGAGCAGCATGAAGCCACCATTGAATGGAACTTGCTTTCTGATGTTCAACTAAGAAAGGAGACAGGTGACAGAACTGAAATGGGCTCTGTCACTGTTAAGGCACCAACTTTATTCTCTCACTGGTGCTATAAATATTCCCTTGGTTTAACTGTTTTCCAGCAGTAAGTGCACAGACATGTCAAGAGAGAGATACTGCCTCTTTTTAGCAGGATTGCAAAATTGCAGTCCCAGTGACTCTCTTTTAGGGGAGCACGTAAGTGCCAATTCAGATAGGAAAATTAGGTTTTTAAATGGCCTCCTTTGAAGCCCCATGCTCGTAAGTAGTACAACTTGACAAGCAGAAGAGAATTATAGTATTTACCAATCTGCAAAAACTCATGGTTTGTAGAAATGTGTATATTAACATTTTTGCTTTATAGTTTACAAATAGAAAGTGAAAAATATCACCCAGTCCTCAGTTAGCCTTATGCACTGTGAAAAGCACTGCAGCCTATTCTGCTTTCTTGTGCATAGCAGGCTAAGAGCTCCCCACGCAAAGCAAGGGGGTGTTCAGTACTGTGTGTGGCATTCTCACCTACCTTGTACATTTGAATATGCGCTGTACTGAGCCTGCTACAACTATTCAAGATTACAGTAAAAGTCATGTAGATTTCTATAGTGGCAAATTAAAACATAAGACTGTTGTAAGAACTGTATAAAGAAAAAGAAGTCAAATGTAAAACTTCCTCACCTGCAGAGAAATGGGTTCCAATATCCAAAGCACTGTGCATGAGCTGGAACTGGCTGAGGAAGTGCTGCTGGATTTTTCAACAACTTCACTATATCACCAAAACTTGCATATGAAGCATCCCATAAAAAAACACCTGTCTCAATGCAATCCAACATGTTTTCAAGCACTGCACTATTACAATCTGGAATCCTACTAATAAAGCCTTGCAGGTGAAAAAAAATAATCCCCTGCAGAAATCATTCAAATTTTCTAAACTTTCTAAACTTTCCTCTAACTAGTTTTCTTTGTGCAACTTGTACAGCTGGCACCAAAAATATATTACTGTGGTTTTCTTGGCATGAGGTTGCAATGGCAGAAGGCCATGTTGTTCAAGTGAAACAGATACTAAGTACCAGATGCACAGAAAGGCTAGGGCATATACATTTCACTTCTCTCTGTATTTACCACCCAACACTGAAGCTAAGGTACATAAAACTGCTGGCTGTCTCCTTCTCCACTTGGCATGTAAATCCTTGAGTACTTCTAGAGACTCAAGTGTGAACGTGAGTGTTCCCTGAGTCTCTAGAGTACTTCTAGCTGTGCACACAGATACTTAACATCATTTGGCAATTGAGTGCCAAGCCCTGCTGGGTTCCACCAGTCAGTGTTCCAGTTGAGGGGTGATCCAGGTGGTGGTATATCAGCACGCCTAAAGGAAAAGTGTTATTCCTGCCTCTGGAAGCGCAGCTTACAATGAACTACTCTTCCCTCTTTTGTACCACAATCTAGTGGTAAATTCAGTAAAAACACACATTTACAGCCATCTTGTGCCTGATGGAATTCAACTGGCCTCTCCAAAAAGCTTATTTTACCACAAATGTTTGCCTATTTTATTGGGCAGGAGTCCTTACCATCTCTCTGGCTGAGCCTGTCTCACTTTGCATGACAAATTAAAAGCTTGTTGGATAAAGGAAGTAAAACTCTGTCACCTAGCGGTCAGAATTCTCTCCAGGGAGTTTGCAATCCCAGAGCCATAGAAGTGACTACAAATTTTGCAATGAAAATTATGATAAACGGTGAAGACATCATTGGTGAAGGGATGATGTTCCAAGATTTTTCATGGGTGAATTGTTGAATAAAAAATATAGCCCTAAAATTGTTTATTATTTTACGCACCCACCAAAAAAAAAAAAAGGAATGAGAGTATAAAAGAAGTACCATTCCTCATCCTCAGATCAGGGCAGTTTCAGTGAGAAAGCTGGGTCAAATTCCATCTGTCAGAGCAGAACAAAGTACCCCAGTGTCTCTATGTGCTGGTTATTGCCTCTGAGCTGTGGTGCTGCTGCATCATTCTTCAAAAAGGGCC
Organism: Pachyramphus minor; assembly: GCA_013397135.1. Classification (NCBI taxonomy): domain Eukaryota; kingdom Metazoa; phylum Chordata; class Aves; order Passeriformes; family Tyrannidae; genus Pachyramphus; species Pachyramphus minor. The sequence goes on along the minus strand of VYXB01002958.1, from coordinate 142,742 downwards.
AACACAAATCTAGGCTTAAGAAAAATGCGTACTGCTAACCACACTTTTACAATATACTGATTCGTATTTTAGCACTTGTACCCAGGGACACTGGGAGCCTCTGAGTTTGGTTATCTTGCTATCCAGCAACCATTTTGCAGGTGCAAAGGACACCTGGAGAGTTGCTGTACTGTTCTGTTTAGACAGTCATCTTCTGCTTGTTTTTTTCCACACAGAGAAATCTCTGAGTCATCAGCATCATTACTGCCTCCGTTTTGCTTACCTAGCCTCATTAAAAAGATTAGACTGATCAGCAAGGGGCAGCAATTTAACCAGTACATACTTCACAAACAAAGCTTCACCAATTTCTTCCATCTCCTCTGATATTTTTACCACACGAAGAAACTCTGTGGCCTAATTTTCCCCATGTAGGACTTCTGTTCTTGAAAAGGCAGTGTTTGTTATTTGCTGTCTCAAATACAAAATGTGTCCGGGTTTTAATTCTTCCCATCAGTCTAACATTTCTATCTATAGTAAGTTTAAGATGCTTATTATTCTATTGTCTAAGCAACTGCCCCATACATGGCAGAGAACATTAAAAACCATTACAGCCAGAGGAAGATGAGTCACTGAATGGCAACTAAAATAACCATGGAATTGTTTTCCGTGACTGTTACACAAAGCCTATGGAAAAAGTCAGGATGAGTGACACCAGGACTCTATTGGCAAAATCTGTCTCTTTTCAAAATAAGATAATAGGGGTGGCTGAGATTAATGACCTAGAGATCACAAAGTGTATATATGTTTACACAGAAGCACACTGCAAATGTATCTGAAATGTAAGGAAAGCCACTTTGTAAAGCTGTCATATAGTACAGAGCAGTGTTAGGGGACAAAAGAGTTGAGTCTTATACAGCTGAAGGATAGATTTGGCCAGGGAGCATTAAAGGCAAGGCCTATTTTACCTCAGCAATAAAACTAATATAACAGCTGTGGGCAATGAAAACCTTTCCGTTCAGTAGGGAATTTAGTCTGATTTTCTTTCTTACTCTGCTAGGGCAGAGTTTGGTGCTGACTGGAAAGGGGGAGTACCACCTATTGCCTTGAAAAACACTACTTCATTTCAGGAGAAAATTATTATCTTGCTAGTTTGCTGCCTGTCTTGCCAATCTACCTATAAGCAGCTTACAAGTCTGATGTGATACCGGTGTTTTATAGGCAAGGATAGCAGCAGAGATTTCTTTATCTGTGGGTTTGACTAGGCTGATACTTGCAATTCTCAAGTGAATGCTGAAGTCCTTATTCCTCTCATCTCAATGGGATCTCTCCCAGTGAGGTACCAAGGCATAAGGGTGCAGTTCTGAGGGTTTCTGCACTTCTAAACTGCATCTTAAAATTCTACAGCTATTGTTAAAGAAAAGCTAATGAATAAGATTTGGCACAAAGCAACAGGGTAGGTTTTAGATCTTCTGTTTATTGCATTTCATTTAGTAGATGGAATTTAAGATGCAGCTTTCTACAGCAGCAGCAAATATTTTGATTCCTAATAAAAAAAATCGTGTTGATTATTCAGGCCAATGGATCCACAGCAACCGTGACATTACTTGTGACAAGTGATGGGAACAGTGAATGTTTTTCGCTAGAGATAGTAAATTGGAAGACAGCTGAAAAATGGAACCAGCACTGGAAGAGATTAATGAGGAACTAAATGATTTACAAGTACCATGTCCTCATTTGACTGGGAATTAGATAAATTAACCAAAAAAAATCAGTGCTCTAATGAAGCTGAAGGACAACTCTACAAACATATCACAAATGGACTTGGAGACAAAGGAAGGAAAAGAGAGGAGGGAGAAAGCAAGCAAAGAAAGAAATGACAGTCTACATTTAAAATGTGCTTAGCAACCCAATGGAAATGGTAACAATTCAAGCAGAAGCCCTTAATGTTGTTTCCTGAGGGTGAGAGGCAGGGAAGCAGAAGCTGGTAAACTTCATTTGAGATGGTTGATAAGAGGATACCTTGTGTGGGGGGAAGTCTTGTAAGAGAACTGGGTCATGCTACCCAAAATGCTAGCAGAACTTTTTAATTTTAAACATAATAGATTGGCTGGACATAGAGTTGTAAATGCTGAAGGTAGAAGGAAATTTAGTCTATATTGCCTATATTAAGGAACACACTTTCAAGGATCTTCCAGGATATATTCCTCTAAAAACAAAAAAAGTGCGGAAGCTATGTAACTTGTCCTACTTCAGCATACTTCCATAGCCACAAGATGAAAAATACTGCTTCTGCACCAAAGATAAAGTTCTGTATAAAAGGGAATATTTCTTGGGAACCTGAAAAAAGTTATCATGTAGCTGGATTGTAACTGAGGAAATAGCACAGCTGGTTTTCAGTAATTACCGTCACCAGATCCATTTCTTGGGCGCTGGATTCAGTCTTATTCTTTATATAACCAAAAAAGGCTCTACAGCAGAGGATGACCAGCCATTTACATAGTAATTGTCATTCCTCCTGCCTCCTGTTTTAGTGACAAAATTTTCACTGACACTGGAGCTGAGGACTATTCATACTTGGTTTATCTTAATCATTTTAACAGGCCTACGTCTTGGTTTGTTTACTGTGTTCGGGTTTCTGGAAAACTGGAAAACAATCCGCAGAAAACTTTTACAGGTCAGGTCTGCTACCCCTGCAATCCATTAAGGTGATTCAGCTATATCTTGTTAATAAAAAGTCTATCAGATTTTCCTTCAGTTTTACCTTTAGTGGGAGTTTGTAACTGAAATAGCTATGTTTGCATAATATACTCTATACTGTTTAATCTGCTTAAAGCTTCTTGCTCTAACACTTGATAGTGCACATTATAATTAACATGTACATTACTAAAAGCATATTCTTTTGAAGCTTTTCCCAGTTATGAATGAAACACAATAAAAATCCAATTTTTCTGGTTCAGACGCCAAACCAAGAGATGGGAAAATATTTTTACTCAACATTAACCTACCTGTTTTCAATTTGATATCTTTATTATGGAGCATATTCGAATATTTGTTTGACAGTAAAAGGACAGTGAGAAACACTGTGGATGGTTTCAGGGCTTTTTGTAAAGGAAGCTATCTGGATTCTTCTCTGCTGCAATAAATGTGCAGTAAAAATATTATGTCAGGAGGAGTCAACACACAACCTCCTAGAGATGGGCAACAAGTGCTGTTCCAAGATGTGAGAACTATTGCTGTGATTTGGGTTCAGCTTGGATTTAAAAATTCCTCATCTAAAGCCCAAGCAAGAACCACTGGATTATGGAGGTTTTTTCCAACCTTGATGATTCTATGAGTCTATGATTCTAATGCTGAAATACTCATGTTTGGAAAATATTAGAACTATTCTTGTCAACATTTCCATCTCTTCTTTTTGGGCTTTTTGTTTTTTGTTTCAGCCAACAGAATTTGCTGAATTAATCTCAAATTCAAAAATTGTTCTGGCCAACAAAATATGGCCTATTTATTATTGAAGGAAGGTAGGAAGCAAGGAAGATGCAATTCTGCTCTGGGTAAAGGTATTTTATAGGTCCTATATGTGTAAAAGAGGTTAAGAAACATCACAGGGACCATGAGATGAGCTGTCCTTTTAGTGTGACATATAGCAAATTTTAGCAGCATACTTAGAACTACTGGAGAATGAAATTCATCTCTGTGTAGAAAATTGCACTTAAACCTTCAAAACAAGGCTATAAGTGAGAGATAATGGTTGTCTATACTTTTTTCTGGCTCATGAATGGAGCTGAATTTCCTCCCAAGAGGTTAGGATAAATAGGAATACTCTTCTGAAAAAATGCAGAAATGCCACAGGTAAGCAGAAAAATGTTTTCTTTAATGAAGGCTTTTAATGAAAGAGAGGGGTGTTGTGAATTCCTGCCCACTTGCAGAAGTACCCTTAGTGTACATGATACTTCCTGGTAAGTGTATTCATGCTGTGCCTCTTAAGTGCTTGGTAGGCACAGCTGTAAAAGCCATGTGAATTTTTTTATTTAATCCTGATGGTTTTCCTTTCTATTCCATTTGACTGCTTAGGTCTTGGAGCACAAAACACATTATCCAAAAATTATCATGTGTTACCTTTGGTATTTCGAAAACAACGTGATTAAAAAGAGATTCCTAATTTGATTTAATTCAAAAAGTTATGCTTACCTTGTTGAACATATAACCATAATCAATGTTTTCACTGGAGCATTATTCAGAAGAATCACAAATCAGAAGATTCATAGATCTTCTAAAATGGAGATCTATGATCTCCATTTTCATCTCCTTTTTTGATATAATCAGCATGCAAGCACATTTTTTTTAAGAATTTGAATATGAAAATAATGTTGCCATTGAACAGCACGAAATAATATTTTTCCAATATGACATGAAGTACCAGTTAAAATCCAGTTTTGCAAGGCAATGAGTAATCTGATGAAAGCTAAAGTTGTCTCTGTGCTTTGCATAAAGGTTCTCAGCCTATAGCAGCAGGATCAAATAGAAGGAAAAACAATCCAAAGATTGTAAGAGGAAAAAAAGAAATACATTATTCTTCTGTTTTACCTTAAAGATATTTGCTATCAATGTTGATAATGTTACAATGAAATTAAATCTATTCTATGAAGTTGTATTCTCAAAACAAACAGGTACTCATTTATTTTCTTCATATAAACAGTACGTGCCTATCTAGCAGAATCAGAGTTGTGAAAGGAGTAACTTCCAGAGCACAGGGATCTTGCTATGTTCTTCCTACATCTCTCTGAGAGTACACAATAATCTGAACTGTCAGTCTCAGCAGGCAGGCAATGAGGGAGCACTAAAGCCACTGCTCCTCTGCTGAGGAAATTACTGATCTCTGTGTGCAAGGACAGCAGTCCTTCTTCACCTCTCTTTGAAGAAGGAACTCCACCTGCTGCCAGGACACACCAGGTAGCGATCGAACTACTCCAGCACAAACAACCACCAAGTGGTCACTTACTGGCAGAGTGCAGAGCATGTAAGGCATTTGTGGGACTGCTGGGAGGGATGAAATGCCTGCAAGAAAACATGACTGTATTTGAAAAGGAGGCAGGAGGAGGAAGAGGAGAAAGGATAAGATCATCTATGAGGTCAAAGATGCAAAAGAAGAGATGTTTGTAGCTCCACTTGGAGTACATTTGGGGTCCTTCCCACCAAATTCAGTGGGACCAAAATGTTTTCTTGTCTTTTTAAAGATAAATTTTAATAAATTGGAAGTTATGAGAGAAGCCTCAACATGAAATCACTCTGATAGAGTAGTGAACCTTAAAAGGAGGGAAATCAGGTTCTGAATAAATGAAAAGCTCCAGGTGCCATGCCATTGATACACTAAATGAGCCATCCTTGCTCTCCTCTGGGCCTGGGACAAGTGGCAGAGATACTGACAGATTCGGAGGAGTGCTAGTCACACCTAGTTCACACACATGAATCCTTTGTTCTGTAGAGGACTTGGGACTAATCTCCGAACTACTGGGTGATGCTGCCAGAACTTCATAAACCATTGCACCACAGGACAGCAATTTTTTAAAACAAAATCAGAGATCAAGGGGAGGGAACCCCAAGGACAAATTATTTGAAGTATTTCAGCACCCACTGCATTCATTCCTTTATGAAGATCACACACAATATTTGATGGAGCAAGCAAAAGTGCCAAAGTATAAGACATTCACTTCACTATCAAGTTTTGAAGCTTTAATTATAAAAATGTCTGACCAAATCTGACTGGCACCTTAACCTTTATGATAATAAGAACAAGAAACAAAGGGATTTAAGAGTCTGAACTACTCTTTCATTCCTTTAGATCAGCTCTTTGGATAAAGGCAAAGGCATAAATCTTGTAATTAAGAGGGAGTTTGAACTGCCAGAGTTTGAGCCAGACAAACTAGATCTGTCTTGCATGTAAACAGGGGATTATAACCTTGGTATGATAGTTAGGACACACATTCATTAATGTCTGTCTAGATCTATAATATGTGTATTTCTTTACACATATGTGTCTTTCATTCTCCATTCACAGGCTTTTAAACTAGCTTTTTTTGGCTTGCCACCTGCCTTCTCACCCATTCAGGAAACCAGCTCACTTTGTGGACTCAATGCCAACTTCGCGCTGAGGGCTGGCACATGGTCTATGGACTATTTGAAGCAGAAAGGAAGCTCAGATCATACAGAGTCCTTGTACTATTTCTCCAAACACACACAACATCTATCCCTTGTGACTACACTTGAGGGAATCCTAAGAAATGTTCTATGTAGGTGGAACTTAAAAGTGTAGTATCACTCATGGCAGTAGCCCTTTTTGCCAGAATCCTCTCTCTGATAGGGAATAAACTGGATGCTTAGGGAAGAGAACAAGAAAAGAGTTAACACATAGAGAAACCATCCCAAAGTACCCTACAGTCCCTTAACAATTTACAGCTTCCTGAACCATTGATGATGTATTTTTATTTCCTGGTCCAAGCATTTGTCCTATCACTTTTGGAACCTGCACAAACTTGTCAGGTACAGAATGACATCTTGCTCGGGCAGGCCTAATTTTACCTAACTTTTGCTGTGTAGGTCTTAAATGTCTAGTCTAAGCCATTTTCTTCATTATCAGCTAGGAGAAACATTTTTTTTCAGAGGGAAATCCCACTCATTCTAAGATTAGATATTGACAACACTGGGGATAAATTACCTCATGGAGGTGCTGTTTCTTTCTCCATTAACTTCAGAGGAAATCTAATGAAAGCTTAGCTTCTGAGATCTCTCGGTAGGTGTAGCAGATGCATTGCCAAAAACATGCCTCTGAAATGCAAAGACAGCTTTGCTGTAAATGGGTGAAACCCAGAAAGTCAAGTTAAAAGGGACCTTAAAATGGTCTCTTTAACTATACAGAGATTCTCTGGCCTCTGAACTGAGTAATCCCATTGCTCTTTAGGACGGAGCTGAATGACCTACTCACAGTACACATTCTCTTAATAAAGTCCAGAGCTCTGAAAAAGGAAACTGAAATTAGTACAATATTTGACAACACACTTGACATTTCCAAGAGAATGGACTATCTAACAATAACAACATTTCAGAAAAACCGAATGTGATTACACGATGAACTGCTAAACTGCAATCTGAACAGAATCTTTAAAGGGGAGAGATAATTAGGCAAATGTTCAAGAGACAGAGTCTCGTAAGAATGTCAAATGTCACAATTATCCATTTACTTGATAAAACAAGTACTCTGTTGATTAAATTTTATTGCTCTCACTGCTTCTTGCTTTAAAGATTAAAACATCAGAATCAATTCTAAGTCACTTGGGTTTTTTAGGCAGGGAAAGAGGATGCCTGTATCAGCAGAGGTCATCAGACAGATTCTAGGCCACTCTAGAGGGTCTGTAATACCCACTACCACTGAAGCCTTAGTTTTCCTGACTGTGTTGCTGGGAGGGGTGGGTAGAGACCACAGTTTTGGTTTCATCAGACTTGCTTTTGGGAAATCTAGTCCAACCACCAACACCAGCTATTCAATGCATGCAGTCCTGACTGGCCACAAAAGTTGGCCATTGCAGGTAGCAGGATGAAGAAGATTTCACTTACACTGTTTTTCTGTAGAACCAGCTATCGCCTGGCTTTAAGCAAACACAAAATAGTCGTTACCATTTGTGGCCCAATCTAATTCACCATGGCATTTCCATCCCAGTGTAACTTTATCATGCATCAGCGGAAACCTGAGTGACACAGGAGTTATTTCAGCCCTAGCTATTTGAAGCTCCACAGACATGAGCTGTGTCTGTTACAGTAGATCTGCTTATATGAGAGAGGGACCTTGTGATTTACAGTTCATGACAGAAATTGGAAAGGCCAGATGCTTTCACTCTGTGCTACACTGTCACTGGCTCTAGTATGAAACTGATCCATCAGATTTGGAAATCCCTGTGTTTCTACATGGGGCTATTTCTACCTCTTGCTAATCATGTGTAGCAACTACAGCTACTGTTGCTGCCACTAAATCCAGGTGCATCAAGTCCAGTCTTCAGGCCTGCCACTGACCTATGTCCCGCATGGTGTGGAGGGGTGCTGTCCTACTACATGGTCTCTGAGCTTCTTGGCTCAAGCTTTCAGTGGACTAGAAGCAACTTTAAGCTTATGAAGTGTCTTCTTGCTCCATCTCTACAGTGGAAAAGAAGAATGGGGACTGTGCAGCAGCAGTGGCTAAAGAGAAGCAGCTGCAATGATAATACCTGTGGGGATTCCTGGAGAGATAAAGCAAGTGTGAGGAAGGAGAGGAAGAAAGGAGGACCTGCTTCAATCAAATCTTCTTTTGATACGTACAGATGTACAGGAAGAGGAGCTGAAGGATATGTCAGCCTAATATGACAGTATTACAAAGAATCTGTCAAAGGACAGTAAATACCATTAGCTCTGTTCTGTTACATGTTTTGTCCTTAGCAGCACAATTTAAAATATCTCTAAGACTTAGGCCAGAGTTTTCAGAAGTAGAAGCTTCAAGTTAGAGCTACATTTAGACACTGGCATCAAATGGTGAGTGGTGGCTGCTGCAAGCCCAGAAGATTTCACAGATAACTCACTTCACCTTCACCACACCCTAAATCCCAGCCCTGCCTGCTCATTAGCTTCTGATTCGATATCTGCCAACTAGCCTAACGTTCAGATGAGCTACCCACAATTCCAACAGAGCCTGCCATCACCTTTCACTTTGATTCCAGCTGTCAGGTAGATTAACATTCAGAGGACAAAAACAATGGCATTTTGCCTCATTACTTTTAAGTAATAAATAAAATGGATTCTGAAAGTTCTCCCAATCTGTTCCTCATTCTTTATTGCTTTGATATACTAAGCCACAGTGTCCCAAACAGGGCATATTTCCTTCACATTCCACTTATTTCACCATGAAATTAGTCAATTCAGCAAGAGGGTTTGAAATACACACCAAAGATAGTGTAGAACAGCATCCTAACCAAGTGTGGAAAAAAAGAAATGTAGTTCATAAACAGAGCATATTGAAAACAACTTCTAATGAACTCCAGAGCCAGTGGAGCTTGAACCAGACAACATACCCCCAACATCAGCGCTGGCTTTCAAAAAATCACATTGTCCATGGGTCATATATTTCATTGCGTCTCTGAAGAAATGCTAAATCAATAAAATAGCTAAAGGTTGCCGATGAATCAGACAGTGTTCTATAAAAAGCCAACCATTATTGCTAAGGGGCAAAATAAGAGCTGAAGAAATATTTGCAAGGCAAAGGCCATCCCTCTCTCTGGAGCCCATTCATATTCAGTCATCTGACACATTCCAGCGGACACCAGTGAGCAGTATCAGGAGCTGGAATCGTGTTGGCCTGCTTGCTGTGCTACAGCAGCTTTTCTTGATGATGTACAGTATCTCACACACTGTCAGTTTTTGTTGAGCATTCCCGCTCCCTGAGCCTGGATTTTAGCACCGTTATGAAAACTCAAGCTTGTGTTGGCAGCACATTCACCAATTAATGTCTGTGCTGCATCAGCACCCATATTTCCAGGTTGCACATCCTATAAGCAGCGTTCAAAAGGCCATGAAATTATCCATACCTGGTAATTGTGAAATCAGATTCGGGTACTTTTTAACAACCCACAGTAGATCTTTTGTTTAGTTGTTTCTATATGTATCACAGGATGCAATCTTCTTGCTGAGGAAAATATACAGAGGAGAATAAAAAACTAGGTGAAAGCAACTTTGATACTCTCCTGTGAATCCAGAAATTTAGCCTATTGGTGTCACAAATGACTTTTGCTTCTTGTTTCCTTCACATGCTGACATCCATCTTATTGAATGAGCACAGTCCTTAGAAAATCAGACTATCATACTCATCTACCTCAGTTTTCAGAGCAGTAGAAATAAATGTAGGTGTCTATTTCCTGAAATCCTGCAAAGCACTTTGATCTTTTTAGGCTAACAATTTTAAAAAGGACAAAGAATCTAAAAACCAATGCAATGTTGATGGAAAGGCTAAGCACTACTGGAATTAAGATTATTTTAATTTCATACAAAAGCTGGGACCAGAATGTATCTCCTGATGTTAGCATTATACAAAGCACTCTCTTTTCAGTTATGGTAAATACAATTCTGCAGTAGTTTCAGAAAATAATAATCCATTCCAGAAGAAGTGCATGATACATATATCATATCTTGGCAACGCAGTTCTCTTTCTTGCTCTCCTGTTGCTAAAAATACAAATTGTTCACAACCATACTTTCAATATCCATTTAATATTTGCAAACAGGCTGTCTTTGACAAACAGAGCTTTTGGATAGGCTTCAATGAGCACTGTGTTCAGCTCCATTACCTACAGCATCACAGGCCTCTGAAGATATATCTTCCCACTGTTATCACCAACATAGACACAAAAAAGGGGTCTTATCCTCCACACAGTCGCTCTCCTGCAAGCTTCACGGTTTGAAAAAGCCAATTTCACCTACATTTCATTACTCACCTCCAAGAATTTGCAAGTACAGGGGAGCATCAGATAGAACCTAGGCTTTATACTGGTCTGACATTAAAATGTTGTTTAAGTTTTGCCCTACATCTATGCACCTCTTCCTGTACATACTTCCATGATGCAATCACTTCTCATAGGCACTTAGCAATGCCAAAGACAACATTTTCAAGCAGATGACTTTGTGGATGTTGTAGGTTACCAGCCACCCCTGGGCTGAAATAGTTGGGTCCAGGTGGATTTCCGGAGCAAAGCCAATCAAAAGTTTTAGTAACGCCTCTGCTAATGACGTATTTAAGAAAACGGAAGAGAAGGTGATTGC
>VYXB01002958.1:45162-131153 GCA_013397135.1 Pachyramphus minor | reverse complement strand
TGAGAGGCCTGAGATGAAGCAAAGTCCTGCTGGAGACCTGTGGCTCACGGAGAGAGAAACCTATGCTGGAGCAAGTTATCCTGCGTAGGACCTTGTAGTTCCAGTGAAGGATCCGTGCTGGGGCAGCTCAGTTATGACCCTAAAGGACAGCAGAGAATGGAACAACCATTGTCCTGGGTGAACCCACAATTTAAAAACAGAATTTAAGACTGTCTTTTGTGGGAAGGGACTTCCACACAGCGGAGGAAGGACTCAAAGCCATTCTCTGTAGCCGTGCTGAAGACTATGGTAAAGNTCTGTAGTTGTGGGTGAAGACTATGGTGAAGTAAGTGTCGTTTTGCAAAGGATCCCACAGGAACAGGGGAAAGGACTCAAAGCCATTATCCCCTATAACTCTGATGTAGACCATGGTGTAGCAAGTATCCCCTTGCAGTCCATGGAAGACCTAAGAAGCCTGGGTGTGCCCCCTGGCCTCTGGTCCTGGCCAGAATGGAGGAGGGACAGGCCCAATCCTGAGGCTTTAAAACCACTGTCTTAAAGATAATAGAAGAGAGACTTTACAGTGCTGCAGAATTGCTTCACAAAGAAGAGACTTTCTCCTCCTGGACTGATACAGGGGAGAGAGNGATACAGGGGGGAAAGATGCTTTTGTAAATACCTAACATTTTCTGGTAAGATAAGCAAGCTTAATTAGAATTCTTGTATATATATTATTCTTTAGTCTTCATCTTGCTAGTAATAAATCTTAATATTATTCCCCCACGTCAAGCCTCTCTTTTATCTGTATAAAACCTCTCTCAACTTGTAGCAATTGTGTGGGGGGGGGAGTTCAAAAAAAATTGGTCCCTAGTAAACCCACAACAGTGGATAACCAAATGTTCACCAGTTAAATGTACATCAAAATTGTTTTAATTAGTTTATAGAAAGGCAGCCCATAAAGGCATGCATTCCAAAATGTTTACCACTATGTGTATTTCAACACTGTGCTTGCTGGTAGGAGGTTTCAAAACTTACTTTCAGTTACCAGTTCTGTGGAACACTTACTTATAATATATCAGGTTTTTTCTCTCTCCTCTGATAGACCCACTTGATCCTCACAATTTATGGTTTACAAATCTCCATTTCTTCACACCTTTCTGATGTTAGACTTTGAGATACTGGGCAATGAGAAGCAACGTCAGACAGCATACAGCTAATAATTTTCCTTGTAAATTCATCACACATTTCCATTTAGCATTACTGTGATTTTTATCCTCTTGAAATTATCCTTTTGGTTCCAATTGCATTCTATCATTTTTTCTGAGTAGAGCATTTATCTTGTAATAATTTTAAACACATTTCTGGAAAACAGTCATCCTTTTAGCCCTAGTATTTAAAAAAATGCTGCACAGTATTTTTTGTCATTATGCTGTATCTCTTTTATACAACATTGATTTCTTTTTCATATTTAAGGCTGACATAAGTGGCATAAGTGGGCAGAATGATGAGCTAAATTCAGTCCATCTATCTTCAAACACAGAAAGATTAAACCAAAAATTAATTAGGCCTAAATAAGTATGACTGTCTTGCAGGAATGACAAAGCAGACCATCTCAAATATTGAGTGTGTTTCTTGGGAATGAATATTTACAAGAGACCAACACATACAGAGGAACATTTTTTTTTCACGAATTCTGATTCCCAGAATGCCATTAACAACACCAGCTCACTATGTTTAACAAAAACAGGTGTTCTTGTCAGATCCTCATCAAATGTAACATTTATATCCTTTACCTGTCAAAGTCATTAATATTAACACAGTACCTATTCCCACAAAATAACTGAAGATTAGCTTGCCTTGTTCAACATTTATCAGGTTCTAAAACAAGCACAGAGCATACCTGGAGTGAGACTTTTACCTCTAGAAATTTCTGTGGAGTGCATCTTGTGGGGTTTTTTTGTGGTAGAAGGAGAAACCTACAGGGAACATTGGAAATACTGTCTTTTAGATAAGCAATGTACAAGCTCCTAACATCAGGGTGAATCTTGCCACTGATTTCCAAAGCTGTTAGGCAAAACCTAAAAAGTATGCTGAACATATTCCCATTTCTTTCTTATGAGCGCCAATAATGCTGGGCACTGCATGACTCCTCCTGTTCAAGTGTTAAATGCAGACTGGGAAAAGCAAGTGGCTTTTTTGTAACTGGGATGCTGAGAGTACCACAGGAAAAAGACAGTTAAGGATCTTAACATTTCTGCAGTAAAAAATTGAAACAGTGGTAAAATGTATGCAACTTCTATAGCATTATTTGTGTTTCTTCAGGCTCGGGATATGGTATTGTAGTGATATCACCTCTCTGCCTGAAGTGTGTCAAATCGAAAGTGTATAGGTTCTGAAAGAAACTGACTGTTAAAAAAGATATATGAATGGTGAAATCTTTAAACAGTTGATGACTATACCTACATGACCTTTTCAGATGATATATTATGGCATGTATCTCCATCTTTTTCTCACCATGCTATTCAAAATGTTAAAACTGTCTCTGATTAAGATTTGTATCTAAGCTAAGAATATAGAAGGTGATGAGCTAGAGCTGCTTTATCACACTTCTCAGTAGGTGTAAACGGAGATAATTCGATTGTATTTTTTAGGCTGAGGTTTGCTTTTTACTTTCAGAAGAATGCTGTTCTTGCAGTTGGTGACTTGGAAACATGCTCTGGTATCAGGATCAAGGAAAATAAGACTAGGCAGAGTTCAGAACTGCCAACCACCAAAGACAGTCAAACTTTGAACCCTACCGCAGGAATGAACTGCCTGAGCTCACACACTGTGTTACTGGACAGGCTACAGAAGGGCCTGGCTACCACTGGACTTTCACATTAGATCCTTCTGATGGGAGAATAAAGAATTACGTGCTCCAGCACATTCAATCAAGCAAGGTCAGAAAGAGGAAAATTAATGTCACATTACACTTGGTCTTCTCTGCTGAGCACAGTCTGGTGTCAGCCAGGTTCAGTTTCAAATGAGGTTGTGTCAGTAGGGCTCAGGTCATTGAACTCTTCCAAGCACTCTTCTTGTCTGATTAATTTTGCTTATTATTTGATAACTTTCAGGTATGGTAGAGTTTGTTGAAATCCTCTGGCCACTGTGGTATATAATAATGCACTGTAATTTTGCCATTTCATTTTAAATCTCAGCTGAAAGCAACTGTTCCCTGAGTCTATAACTTGCTCTGGCTGACTCTTTCTGCTGTTATTTATCTCAATAGCTGTGTTATTTAACTCTGTGAAGCACATTGGAATACAGTTTATCTGGAGAACACTATAAAGTGGAGAATGAAGTGGTACTCTTAAATCAGATTTCACTGATTGCTTTGAAAACCTTCTAAAAATTATCACCTGCTGCTTCCCATACAGTCATCCTTTACACACCTATTCCATAATATGCCATGCAAGGAATTTTAGGCTTCACTCCTTCTACTTTCTGGCTCCAAGAGCTCCTGAAAATCTTTCAGATCGAAGAATAGATGACAGTCTATCATCTTTGTAATGATGCATTTTTAAAAGTTATAGCTAGTGAAAAGTTACATATACCTTTTTTGCATCAGTGCATTTTTCCAATTAAGTAAGGTTCTTTGTTTCTGCAGGCTCGACTGGTCAGATAATGGACTGCAGTGAGATATGTCCTGAGTTTCATGCTGCAACAGGGGCAAAATTAATGCTAGGAGAAAAATGACACAAAAAGTAAAATTAAGTGGAATGATTACAATGCAACTGTATAATTCACTTCTCAATTGTGAGAAAAATGAGAAAAGTGTTAATCTTTTAATATTTAATGAGTCAAATTAATCTCTAGCTTTTATAGTCCACTAGAATCTAACAGAAAAGCAAAAAAAAAAATCTTTTGAATACCCTTTGAGCAAGCTGCAGAACTTTGTTGAAAATTATATCCCTACTACACCATACTACAGGATATTTTTTCCCCAGGGCTATAAAAAAAGGATACATTTTATAGTGATGTTTTGTTGTTTCAAGAATTTCGTATTTAGGGAATTCTAGCCAATCCATTCCTGCCTGGTGGAGACAGGATCTCTATTTGGCCCCTGGCTGCTGGGTAACGTTCAACTAATTTTGTCATTGTTCTGCAATGTTTTCCTTCCTATTCTTCAGATACCTGTTCAATTTAAATAGAAAATTTCCTGAGCCAGGCTGTCACTTACTGCATGTATTTACAGTAAGCTGGCTACTGATATGGTCATTGTGATTTGATTTTTAGTTAATCTTCAGCGGGGGGATTAAAAAGAAAAAAGATAAATATGAAAAATTGACTTCGGTTGCCTTTTACTTCAGCAATGTGAGTTCATGACTGACAAGTAGGTCTTGGGCAAAGAGACACTGTTCACACACAGCGTAATGAGTGGCCAGAGTATCCCCTATATGTGTTGCATAAAGGCAGGTTGCCCAAAAATTCTGGTCAGTTTTCAAGACAAGCAGTTCAGATTGCTCATGATACCAGATCTTCTGATCAACCATTGGGATCAATAGCTTCTCTGAGATATAGCTAGACATAGATTGAAAGGTCTTATAAGGAGCAAAGGGTATTACTTAAATATTCTTTGTGGGGAGGAAAAATGCAAATGAATGAGTCATGGCTTCTATTAACATCAAGTGCACCCTAATGGCCAGCTTCATTCTGTCTGATCCATCATTTAAAGCTAGATGTACCACTCCAGAATGTATAACTAGGGGTTTACTAGTGCAGTCATTCAGCTTGCAGAGTTCCTATGCTGGTTTAGGACATGAAACCACTTTAAGCCCACGAATGTCAGGACATACCCAGTTCCAAGGTTTATAGTTACACAGGGTAGCACACTGTATTCACAAATAGTCCTGTCCAAAAAGAGCAAATAAGCCTCTTTGCAAGAGGCATACAACA
Source organism: Pachyramphus minor (assembly GCA_013397135.1). Classification (NCBI taxonomy): domain Eukaryota; kingdom Metazoa; phylum Chordata; class Aves; order Passeriformes; family Tyrannidae; genus Pachyramphus; species Pachyramphus minor. Next base: position 126,239 of record VYXB01002958.1, on the reverse strand, counting down.
ATGAAATGCTATAAATAGAAAGAGAATATGATCTACATAGAGAAATGTCCTCATTTGAAAGAACAATATCAGTACATCTCTGATTCTATCATTCGCTTTTAGTAAGGTTTTTGCATAGAGGGACAAGGACTGTGCACTGACATGTTATTAGACTATTTCCGCTTAGCAATGAACTGATTATTTGGGATTAATGGTTAATGAACTTCAAAATATTAAAAGCCATAAGATTTGCATTTACTAATTCCTGCATCAAGTTCAGTGATTGTGTGCAATTGTAGTAGAACAAATCTTTCAAAAGAAAACATTGAATTCTAATTTTTTACATTAGCAGTTTTCAAGAATCCACCATTATTCTATATAAATGATTTCCAGTGATTATTTATCTTCTTTGTTAGAAAGGTGTGCCTTATTTCTCTGAATCCCAGTGTCCACTGTAAGTGCTACAAAATTACCTTTTTTTGGGTGCTTCCAGGTGTAAAAATAGAGCTATAGGAGGAAAAGCAACTGGACAATCTAAATCCCCACACAGCTTATATCTTATGTTTATACCCAGTGTCTGACCTGGAGATTGAAGGTTTCCGTCTTAATAGAGATGTGAATGTCAAAACAGCTGTTATAATCTTTTTCATTCAGGAAGGAAGACACTTTTCTGCCCCAAGTAGCAAAACTTAGCGACTGAAAAAAACTCAGGTTTGTTTTTATTTTTAACCAACAATTACTCACTAAAATAGGACAAAGCTGAACACAACACTTGAGTACCAAGAAAGTGCTAACAAGTAAATATTTACAGATCCTCCACAAGGAGAAGACCTGATTCAGCAGTGGGGACAGATTTGAATGATTTTGAGGATATTACTGTCTTATGAGCCAAACACAGCATGAAGAAACAATATACATATATACTTTATATTACATTGCAATAGTTGCAGGGCTATTCAGCCAAATTATCTGCCAGTTTTAATTCCTAGCATAGACTGCAGTAAAGACACACAAGCTTCCACTGATAGATACCATAGCCCATCTTCTAGAATCAAACAGAATTGAAAAAGCTTCCACATTAACACTGAAAATTATCATCTTACCTTTCACGAGTCTTGAAATTCTTGAGCGTTATTTGTCTGCCCGGTTTTCAAATCTGAGAAGCCAAAAACTGTCCTTAGAAGTAAAAGACATTCATGGAGAAAGATCACATCTGAGAAAGAGAATACTCAATGGTGAGACAAAAACTCGCCAGTTCATCCTTGGCTGATGCCGTAGTGACACGAAATACTGAATGTATTGGGAAACTGCAGGTTTCACTTCCCCTTTGTTGAACATCATCTCACTCAATGGCCAGCTAAAGGGATACTGTCATGTCTTCATCAGCACTGCTAACAATCAGCCTCCCCCCTGCTTTGAACCAGGGGACAGAGAAATACAGGGTTGTGCTAAGGAACAAGAGCCATTTGGATCAGGTTGCCAAGTCAGGAAAATTATACAAATTACTGATTTTATCACAAACAGACAAAGCATTTTTAACAGACTCAAACACTCACATTTATTCACCCAGTTTCCTCACAGACTTGTTAAGTATTAACATGATAGGAAGGCAGCAAGTAGTCACAAGGAAATTTACTTCTAAACCAAGCATTACTCCTCCTCACTTCCTTCCCACAAATACTCAGAATCTAAAGCAATCTGTTTTAAAAACTAGATCAATTTCTTTATTTCATGTTAGAAAAAGTTGAGTTGGTACGTGCAATCCAAATAGTCCTAATTTTCCAGGAATCAGAAAGCCAGCCTACCTAGGTTTGTATCGTTTTGCTTGTATGTGGTCCAGATGGGCTGTACCTTGCTTTCTTCCACCTTTGGCGTGGAAATTCCAATGCATCCTAAATTTTACTCACAGATGAGACAGCAAGACACTGTTTGTGGCTAAAGTCTGATAGGACCACTGCTGCTAGGCAACCTGTCTTAAACTCAGTGTGAATAAGGTCAGTCAAGTTTCTAGTTCAGCAGGATATATTTTCTATGAGCAAAATTTGGTGGCAGACTTGATATGACTCTTGATACCCACTTACCCCTTACTCAGCATCTCTTCCTCTCTGTACTTGGTCAGCTGTTTATCAGCTTAAAAATACTGCAAGGATGAAGCACATCTACACAGACTGATGCTCTGACTAACACAGCCATCATAGGAGAGGCTGGTTACTGCAATGCACTTTAGCCTGGAATTCTGCTGAATGTTCTGCCATGCTGAAAACACATGTTTAAAATCCTTGGCAGATGCTGGGACAGGGACTTGCTAAAATATGCTAAGTGCAAATAGGGTGGCTGCAACTGCCATGAGATTAACCCCCTCGCACCAGGTCACATCTGAGGGAGGGCTAAAGAAAGACACCCAAAACCATGAGAAAACCTGTCTGCTTTTTCTCCTGCTTTCTGTATCTGGCAAATGGTACCATAGAGTCTGCAGGGATCTGTAACTCAGTGCAAGGAATGTGTGCCACAGCAGAGACATGGCAGAAGCAGAGGAACTGGGACTTTAGTGCTACTGGCTCAAGGGCCAAGGGACAAGTCATTTCACAGAAACTTCATGTTACGGGACCAGATTGACCACAGCTAATTTCAGCATCTAATACGTAGACTTGCTCTGTACCTTCCCTTCAGCAAGCAGCTGAGATGGTCTCTGAAGGTAAGTTATTCTGCCACTAACCCACATTCTTCAACTGAGTGTTTCTGATGAAATGGGGCGAATAAGAACCAGGACCTCTTTCTTGATAGGACACAACACTACAGGGGTTGCACTACAGCATGCTAAAGCCTGATTCAGCAGTGACATGATGTCCCCTAACTCCAGCTAGCAATATTTGTAGTAGAATCTGTTTGAACTGCTACAATAGCTAAGGACCACATCTTCCACTGTATTAGGAAAAAAACCCATATTTAAATAACAGTTTCCAGTTTATATGTCCAATTTTCCAAAACACAATTGTCCTGATGTTATGGATTGTTAAAACCACCCAAACTGCTCTTTATTTTGACACTGATCTAAATATATATTATGCAGTGAATACACAGCATATTAACATGTATATGCTTGAATACTAATCCTTGCTACTGTGTGGTGAAATTGATCAAGAAAGTTTTTTATCTAACTTAAAAATAATGCAAGCAGTGAACTGTGTCTATGCATTTTAAATAACCTAAATGCATAGTAACAGGATTTTTTTTTTTCATTATTTCTTGCATGAAATACAGGTGAGTTGAGTACACTCAGAATACACATGGAGGGAGGTTTTTTGCCTGATGTCATAGAACCATTGCACATCATATTATGCTATGAATAATATGTTTAAAGTTTTATTCAGACTTTGTATTTCCTCCATTTCAAAGAGAATTAACTGTCATTTTCATGGTTAAAATAAGTTTGGCCATTACATATTTAGATTACAAAACACATTAGCCATCCTCACTATAAAGCCACACCTGGTAGACTTTCATATGAGAAGAGAATGGACAGAATGCAGATGGTAACGAATGTAGTTTGCAAAAAAAGAACAAGAAGCAACTTACATAAAAGTCACCTTCTTTTGATGGCCAAAACAGTCACTGTTACAGTGTGGGTGTGTGAAATCTTTATGAAGTCAAACAAAACACTTTTACACTCTGTGCTATCTAAATCTATGGTAGAAGATTTTTTTTACTACCAGATGGTTGTTGCTCCAGTTATAGTAGCCTGGATGTGTGCTGACATCTAGTGGTCCTTTAGAGAATAAATACAGTTCAAACGTTTATTAATTAGCAATAAAGAATAATAATCTCAGATTCAAAAATGTATTTTTTCCTATTTCTTTCTTTCCCCTCCCCAGCACATGTAATAGTGTTCTAGATAACTGAATTTTAGTGATTATTGTGCTTTTCAATATTTGTTCAAGCTGAGGTTTTCTAAAGCACTGTTCCCATTGACATCATGCTGAGTCCTTTGGGAAAATCCATCTGGAGGCTTTTCTTGACTGACAATCACTACAGTATTTAAGCAGAGACTGTAAAATTGAAAAAGAAATAGATAGGAGTGCAGTTCTGAATGTCTGAAGCCACTGTAGGATCCGTATTATGCCTGACTTAATCAGAGACCCCCTAAGCTATTCCTACTAAATTCAGATCAAAATTTGTCCTTAAACAGTTATTTACCTATTAATGTAAGAAAATGGCTACAAATAGCCTTTAAATGATAATTTAGTTTACTACTATATTGAAAATACCTTATTATATTGTAGACACCAATGAATATTTATGAGATAACAGTCAAAACTCTACTTAGAAACCCACTTCCCACAGCAATTACTCTGCCTTAATTTAGCACATATTTCTGTTCGTTTGCAAAGCCATGCATGTGATGTACCCCCTACGCAGGATAACTAAAGTGGGGAGAAACTTTTAGATCTTTAGTGATCGACTTCAAAGTAGACTGAAGGAGGAAATACAACCAGAAAATCAATTACCTTTAGGAAGAATTGATACATGGGACCAAAAACTCCTGCTTCGGTTTCAATTTTAGACTCCCCACCACTGAGAAAGGCTTATATTACTTGAGAAGTAAGATAGCTGGAGGTTTTCCAGTGATGTATCTGGTCAGAGGACCCCAGTCTCCAATGTGGCATATTCACACCTTAAAAAGAAGGTCTATACCACCTCCAGGGGGTCCCTGAGGCCATGTTTTAATGAGCTTTGATTTCCAGGAGATAGTCTTTTAGGCTAATGGAATAGGCTGTTGCAGAAGATCCCAGGTCACAGAAAGGGAGAGGAATGATATGCTGAACCAGCACTGAAGAGATTTATTCTGAATGAGGAAAATGGGAAATAGCCTGATAGCTGGCATACACGTGATGTCAGTGTGTCACACAGAGATTACCAGCATACTTTTAGTGTTTCCCTGACACATATCCACCAGTGTCCCTAACAACCAGTGCACTCAGTTCCTCATGAACAGGTCATTACTTATCACGTTCATTTTGGGGTGTTACAATTCAAGTGGCTGCTCAACTGGTATCCTATAAAGAGTCTTGCCACATAATGTTATTTTTCATTCTTTTGCCTCAGTGCAAGACCTGCTCTTGATTTATCAGCTGTAGCAAAGCACAAAGCCATAATTTTCTCTTATTGAACTCACTCTGGGTAACCATCACTCTGCAGAAATGCAGATGGTCATCTTATTCTTATTCCTAGCAACGGGACGAATGCCACAACTCTGCTGACAAAAACTGGAAAGCAGTAATTTATAATAGTAAGAGGAGCATTCCATTTAATATCTGTGTTAACTGCACATTGTTAGGCATTTTGGACACAGTTATTATAGGATCCTGCTCTGCTAATACTTTAGGACTTTACAGTATTACGGCTAATTTGCATAGCATGTACACTGGCATCCAGGTGTGATATCTGTGCTTATAGCAGATGAAACAGAACTATACCTTACTATATACATGGCTGTTCTCCAATTGAACTCTAATCATAATCAGGTTTAATTATGTGTATTTGAGATATTGCAGTTTAGTTATTCGTCTATCTCTTCCTTTACTTCACAGTTCATTTTTCAGGGGCATGCACACTCCAGATGGAATTCTGGTTCTGGATCAGAACCTACAAGCTTGAGTGAATGAATGTATTTAACTACTTCATTGTCAATAGAATTAAGGAGGTGACTTGCAGCTTCCCTTCCATCTCAGAAAATACGGGTTTAGGGAATTGCTGGTGCCAGCATGATACATAAAATGCACTTTGTCTGTTCTGGGGTGAGAAGAATGGCACTGAATAATTCACAGCAACTAGTGGAATGCCCAGAGACTTGCCCTGTGATGACCAGTGAGTTTGTGGAGGACAAAAATATGGTGTTGAATATTAAACAGAAAGGGTCAGGTGTTTTTTAATAAGCACCCTGCTGGATCCTGCCAAAGGGCCCCTATATAGACCTTAACAGCTGAATCTGGAATGTGTTTCATTCCATCACAAAACTGGCTATTGCTACAGTAAGAGCTATTGACGAATAATTCAAAGAAACAAAACAGAGATGCAAGTCAAATCAAGGGATTAAACTGTTTAATCATTTAGAATAAGGGGAGCTTTACCTCTCATCTTCAGTGAATGGACTCAGAGCAAAAATTCATCCAACATCTGCTAATGCCACATTTTAGTACTGCCTCTTCAATCAGAGTAAATTATATAGCTTAAGTGTTCATATCACCAATTAATCTCTTCTGAATCAGATCTGCATATTAGTTGCTTGAAATAGGCTTACTATAGTCATAATTGTACAAAACATGAATACCATTTTTCATAATAATTAGGTAGTCACACTGCCCTTTCTCTCAATTTGTCTAAATGTTCGTATTTACATTAGAAGTTAGCTGTTAATTTTATCCATACAACCCTTCTAAAATACACTTTTGGTCTGTCTGTAGAACCTTCTGCTTAAGGCACCAAACCTGTGCAAAAGTACAGGTGTTCAATATGCAGAGTATCAGTTTGAAAGGTTTGGAACTCTGCTCCAGCAAGCATGTGGCAAGGAAGCAAATAAGATATTTCCCATTTTGGAAAAGGCTCAGTGAGAGGAGCCAGGCACATTGACTATCAGATCCTTCCCTTGCAAGCTGAGAGCAGGCCAGTATCTTGCTTTGAGAGGGCCATGTGGCCTTGCAAAGGAACCCCATTGTGCCAAAACTACCCAAGCATTGTAATGCTCTTCCATAGCGCGGTCTGATCACCTCATTTACTACAAAGACCCAAAAAGTGGCAAGGAGATAATTACTCCGACCTCTGCTTGTTGGAAGCTGAGAGAGAGTGAGTTGATAGCAGCAACATGAACTGTCCTCATGTTTCATTTGCTGATGTGCTGTAAACCTTTGACTTGCTGCCAAAATTTAAGGTTGCCTTATGAGATAATCCCAGCTCAGAAGTTCAGTTTATATGCATGTCCCTGCCCTTCTGCTGGAGACAGGGGCATGATGCAGTTTGCTAAGAAAAGAAACACAAAAGCTTGTGGGCTATGAATAATGATCTTGAATAAGTTCTTCCATTTGCAAAACAGAGATAATACTATTTACCCTCATATTAAACTTATAAAATACTTCTTCCCTGCTGGAGTTTCTAAATCCCTTCTTAGACCACCAACAATTCTCTTATATATTTCCTGCTAGTTTTAATTGCCTACCCACAACCTGTGCAATATTTTCCCTAAAGAAAAAAAAAAAGGAAAAAAAAGGAAAAAAAAAAACACAGAAATTTCAGAAAAAAAAACAGCTGCAGCAGCACTCAGGAAGGGTATGAAACTTGGCTTTCAATAATAACCTTAAAGATACTGTAAATGCTTTATTAATCCATCTGTTGACAGCTTTGAACGCCAAATTATCTGTGTTGCACTGAGCCATGAAACTATCCCATGAGGTACTAAAGTCCACCTTGAGACAGCATTGAAGCCAAAGCTTTGATCCTCAAGGCTGACTTGAGTAAATCATTATTTTTAAACTCTTTAATCCCTCAAGCATCCATAACACACAATTTTAGTAATGCATTTGACTTAAATTTCTTATTACTTCAGAATTCAACCCAACTTCTACTGCAAATAAAGTCAGAGCTCCCAGGGGCTCCAGAGAGCAGAACTAGTCCTGTTCTAGTGCAATTCTCCATTTAACTGATGACATGACAGAAAGTGTATGTCATCAGGAACCATAATTTTACCTCCTTTGGATGTTTTTTTCTCCTTTATTGTATTTCAATGTAGCATTTTCTGGAGAGGACGAGCACAAGAATTGGAAGTCTAGAGGTCCTAAATTTCACTTATTGCTCCCTCAACAGTTCATGAGATGACTGCTAGAAAATGACCACTGATCTCATGCTTCATACCAGACAGCATCTCGCATCAGCTTAGATATACCAAGCTAAGGATTCAGACTTTATTCATATTGCTACATAAATCTCAAGCTGCATGGTATAGCTTTATCACTCTACATAATGTTTGGCTGAGGGTTTCCCTTTGGTCCCCTGTGGTTACCTCAAAGCCTGAATGCATAAATGCTATTTCATTGTATATTATTCTCAGTTCAGAGCATTTTGAATAATGCTACGGATGTGTCACAACTCATCGAAACAACACTTTATCAGCACAAAATGCAGACTATAAGTTGTAAGATTCGTGGTGTAACAGAAGCCTTGAAGGTGCAAAGCATCTGTGGATATCATTTGAGAGTGGGGAGAGCAAAAAACTGGTCCTGACAATACAAAACAGTTCCAGACTGCAAAACAAGTATTAGCAAACCCAGGATTTCATTCCCTGGCCCTAGTCTCTTCTACAGCAGAGACACAGCCATGGACCCCACATGCTGCAGCTGCCCCAGTCTGTATTGCAGGCTCTACCCACTACAGACTGTACAGGACTGTGTCAGGCTGCCCCGCCCTGTATGTCTTGTGCAGCCGAATGCAAACTCAGTTTCTGCCTGTAATGCAATGATAATAGCATTTACCCAATTACTTTCTCTAAAGTTCACTTTATCAATGTCAACATACCAATCATTATATTGACAAAATATATCTTCTTTGTGAATACATGTCTTCAATAAAGAGAGTAAAGAGAGAGATGTTTTATATCACTGCAAATGCAAACTGTACCCATGATTTAGGCAGTCATTTGCCAAGTGCTGTAAAGCACACCCAATTCCGAAACTGCCCTATCTATTAACTGTCAGTTCAAAATCAAAGGCCAAATGAGCTCCTGCTGGTAAAAGTAATCAGTGCCTGAGTATTGCTGCAACATTCTGCTCTCTCTGCAATTCCTGGAAGGACAGGTTGGAGAGGGAACCAGGGGTGCTCAGCTGCAGGATATCCTGAACAGACGCTGCCTACGGAAATTATCATCAGCAAAGTTGAGAGGAGATCTGTGTGCCTGGTCAGAAATCCTGCATACTTATTGTTTGGCTGATCTAAGTTGCTGTTAATTTTCCTGGTGGTACCATAACTCAGTCATGATTCCAGTTGAAAGAAGCTTATTTTTTACAATACTTGGTGTCTTGGAAGAAAGCCTGTCAGTGCTGTCTCAAGCTTACATTGCTATCAGGAGTCAATGAATCTCAATGAACTTGACATTGTCTTTTGAAAATGAATTTCTTACTGCTCAGAAAAACATCACATGCTTAGTGTGAAAGTAGTGGATAAAAACAATCCATTGCTTTGCCTGCTCTGCCCTTTTCAACTCATTAAGTCTCCAGAAATATCCTTGCTGGAAAAAAGTGATCTGAAATATGAATAGTCCAGTTCTGTTTACCAGAGGTATATTTTGCATATATTTATCACTGAACCTGTTTTCCAGATAGCATTTAAAAAAAATCAAAATCAACTAAATGTTTCAGATTTTTGCCTTTCCTTTAAGGGAAGCTAGATGAAAAAGACAGATTACAGCAGAAAAAAAATTAAAAATACTTAAATGTTGCCACTATAAAGCATCATCATTCCTCAGTGAACACTGTTTCCACTTAGTACTACACACATGGCAAGGCCAACAAGTCCACTCAGACCAAGCAAGGGAAAGTACGCTTTTACCTACCAAGCTGAAAAAAAGGTGAAAATGCTTGCCCTCTGGGTTATATCCACCAAATATCATCCTCTAAAAACAAACTTGTTTATATAAGCTGAAGAAAATGACAGTTCTTCTACCACCACCACCACCAAAAAAATTACCCACAATAGAGGGAAGTTCAGTCTTCCATGCACAGTGAGCAGTTTGGTGTCCTTGCTTTTAGATGCTTCTGATGCTGTGCACCTCCATGTCTAATTGAGATAAGGACCTAAATTCCACCATAAGTGACAGTCCGGTGTCAGACAACACAGGTTTTCATGGGCTGGCTGTCAGTTGGTCCTTCTGTCACTAACTGCTCCTGCAGAAAATGCATAAATCAGTGTTAATAACAATTCTGACAACATCATCATTTCAGTACATTGCAGACCTTCATGCTTAGACACCTGTAGCTTCGCAGCACCATGCAGCCTGGCTCTGCAACAGCAGATTAACAATATGACCTCTGAATCACAGTTGCTTGGCTAACAGATTGAGGGCTAAGAGGGAGACAAGGCTCAGAGCTCTCCAGAAGTTTGATATGCTGAATTTCCGTACTGGTCGTATTGAAAAGATAGAAACAGGAAGGAAAAGAAAATGCAGTGAAACTGTCTTTTCACAGCTAAAGTGAGCCACAAAATAACTTCTAATGGTCCTTCTCACTTACTATGAATTAGCCACTTACAGAATTAGCCACTTATAATTCTTATGAGAGAATCAATTAAGATCACAATAATGGTAGCAATATATAAGTTTATATGACAAAACAATTATCTTCAACAGTTCATTAATATTTCAAAAGTGTCATTAATATTACTTTAGAAATATACATTCTTAACATACTTGTAGGTGTATATTTTATGTTATCTGGATATTTATAAATCCTTAGCACTATAAATTTTAAGCACCTTACAACTTCCAAAGGAAGTTCATTGTTTTTTACTTACATTTTCTTCAAGGATGGGAGAGTATGAAGATCATGAAAACCAGTCAAAATGCTCTATATTTTGTCTATATCTCTGCATATTCACTGTAAACACAGTCCTAGTCTTCCTAGTGTAATAATGTCAATCAAAAGCTTTTTTTAATCTACAAGAAAAAAAATAAGAAATCCACAACTAATAACTGTCAAAGTCAACCGAGAGAAATAAATGCGGCTCTAGATTCTATCTCCACTTACAAACTCTCCCACAAACACAGCAAGGAGCAAGCTTAACATGACAAAAATGATCATGCTATTTGTTCAAGGAGATACTTACCATTTAAGACACGCAAAAGCTTCATCCTCTGCATTCTGTGCAGCAAGGGATGCTGCAACCTGCCATCCAAAACAATGCCGTAGAACTGCAGGCAGCTATGGGATTTGGGGAAAACAGAGAGTTTGTACAAGCCAGTTTATTTGGAAAGGCAAAGGAAGAGTCTATGCAATTATCATAACAGTCAGACAAACTACAGATTCACAGCCATATAAAGCTGAATGCAGAGATCTGAAGGCTGGTGAGACATTTTTTCTTCTATTGGGTAAATGTCAATGACACTATCCAAGATACTCGAAGGAACAGGATTGACTATCAACCAGAACAGGTAGATTCCACCTCAGGAAGACTAAGCTGGAAAGATTAGTCATAACGAAAGATTTTGTAATGAAAAGGTGTGAACATGGGCAGCAGGGGAAAAGGTTCTATAAAATGTCTCTTAATTTCCCTATCATCTCCATCATCCGTACTTCCCCTACTCTTTTGCTTATTTGAAATGCTCTCTCCTTACAGTCATTGTCCTTTTTCACTGGTTTTCCTAACAAATGCTTCAGTCTTTTAAAGTCCACAGAATCCAACCTGAACTAAGGTGTTAAACACATGCATCTTGGAGACAAAAGGACAAATGAGAAGCCAGAGACAGGGAACGACTTAGATAATGGAAAAAAAATGCTGGCTGTGAAATCAGAAACTGGGTGAGCATATCCCTCTCCTGAAAACCCATGCACTTCCCAACATCTTCTTCAACTCAGATTGCCTCTTAGGTCTGCTCTGTCCAGCTAATAAACTATGGGCTCACTCTAAAAAATGTTGTCATTACTCCCACGAGCCTTCTCAAATCTACAGTAGTTACTGCAGGCTTCATACTATGCTGCTTAGGAAACAAATGTGCTGCATCATGTTACTTTGGAGATCAGAAAAATAGGGTGAATAGGGACATTCTTCACATTAATATTTGGTCAGCTGAAGCAAGAAATGCAAAAAAAAATTTTGAAACATTGACTTGTGATTTTAAAAGCATTACAGAAAGCAGTGTGGAACTGTAAATTTTCTCCACTGAGTTGTATAGATAGATACATAAAGCATGCTGCTCTTTCAGTACCACCCCATAAATAAAATCAGACTCACATATGCATTCATGTGTCTTATTCAGAGTCAATAAGCAATTTAGTAATAACACATTCTGTTATATATGAGCTCTACAATAGGCAGTGTACAGAAACAGGGTAATATCCTTTTAAGCAGTCTGTGACCCCTTTAACAACCTTCACTCTTGTTCTGCATTCATGAGAGCAGTTGCAAATCAAAAAGAATATACCTGCTCTGTATGATTAATACATGCATTTATTGGTTATTTAGTTAAATATCTTACTATAATTATCCATATAGGCAAAATGCTGTTCTGCTTGTGCAAGTCCTTATCTGGCTTATGTATAAAGAGACAATTATATCATGCTAATACAGCAGAATATAGCTAATATGATTATTAATAAATGCTAAACATAGTCAATTTAATTATATTATTAAATTATATTATTGATATAATCGTATTAGAATTACATGTTATATTACAAGTGTGCATATAAATACAATATCACACAGTTTCAGACCTTTGAGCTGCTCAGGTTTGCTTGGAAGGGGGTTCCTGAGGCTTCTCTAAACTACAGTCTCAAATTTTTGCCTCTTGCTCCTTGGACTCCTCACAGAATCTTGAATCTCAAGCAGACCACAGGATTCCACAGTCTGGAAGAGTTACCATTTACAGCTAAAATGCACCTCAATGTGAACTGGGCTTTCTGTGTAATTATAGGGCACTACGGAATAATTCTGCACACCATGCAAGTACAGAGAAGTATAGTGGAATATGTTGCCATCCTTTGACTACAAAAGAATGGTATAATGGAGGATGGTCAAGTCTCTCATTCATTGCTGGATGGATGGAAATAAAGTTTGGCAGCTTTTGACACACAGGAGATACACATCCTGTAGGGCACTGTGTAGGTACTCAGTAGTTTGCACTAGAAATGCGTTCAATATAACATGAGTAAATGTGAGATTTGTGGTGAGATTGCATTTAGTCAAGCAGATACAGAGGCAAAGTAAAGTTGTGTATTTTTAATGGGGTTGGGTTTAAACGGTTTTAATGTTGTGGCATCTTGGAATCCCATTCTGAGAACTATGTATCTGAACTTGAAACGTCTAATGCAGTATTAGCATACTTCTCATCTCAAAGCAAGAGAGGACCTGTAAGGAATAACATTCAGGAGACATTTATACACCCACTTGCAACATGTACAGATTAAACTGATATAAATATAATATGTTTTTTAAGATTATAATACATACATATCTCAAAATTGAGTGCTGCAGAAAAGAGACATATGGGTATGAGAGAGCAACTTCTTTCAAATTACATAAATTCTTACACTGGAATGAAAACATTGCATGCTGTCAGTGCAAGATACTAAATTCATTCTATTTTTTATATACACAAGTATTTTATAACTTTGTAAATTTAAAAGGCTTCTACCTTCTCACATTTCCCAGTTATTAAAGCAAATCAATTACTCATGAAAGGTTATACATTGCCAATACTTTTCACACAGAACCAAGGACTGTGCTCTTTGCTTTTTAAAGAATCAACATTCCTTCTGTGGAGTTGGGTGGCCCAAAAACAGCAGTAACTGGAGCTAGACCTCAGTTGGAGAACCTCTACACAACCTGGGATGTCTCTGTAGTACATTCTGGAAGCAAGTCCCAGTCTGAGTATAGGTGAAGGTCACACATACTTTGTCCTGTCTTTTCCTGTGGAATTAGCTGGTGCAGTATAAATTCTAGCCCTGGACTGGTACAGCTGTTTGACTAGCAGAGTAAAACATACTGCCCCACAAGCTATTGCACACCTCTTCCAGGGAAGACTTATCTAGCCTCATGGAAATATGTCACAGTCTCCATTCACTCCACAAATGCAGCAGCAGAATCTTGCAGGTTTTGGCCTGGCACCACCAAAATGCATGAGTAATTTTAAGCATGTGAACTAATGAGACCTATTCACAGTTTTCTACTGAGTGAAATACTAGAAAGATATTTACAATGAATCAAAAAATTCCCAAACCATCTCATCAACACTCCAAAACTTTGGCATAGAGAAACTAACATAAGAGAATTATTCAAGCTCCAGCTTTATTCATCCTTTAGCTGTTTTGTTTAAAATTTTCACAAAACTCTTAGTCTTACTAGTACTTTTTTTTTTTCAAGTAGTAAGTTGACTGACACCATATCAGTCCCCTACCAGCTATCAAAAATTACAAGCTGTATTTCTACTGGTGTGGACCACCTTTTAACTGGCTTTGATATGAACTTCTCAGGTTATTATATGCAACAGCAAATCCACAAGGCACATATTCATTAGATCCCAAACTCTGCACTAAAGCTGCATTTAGAATTACAGAAAAAAAACACAGCCACTTCAGAAATGGAAGCTACATTGCCACTGTAGGAATCACAGTACAGACAATGCTGAGAGAAACAGAAAAAGAAGCTTGTAGGGTTAAATTAAAAGTTCAGTCCAAATGTATAGAAATGTGAATGCAGTTTTCTGTCAGACAAAGAGCATAATTTCCAATACTGTCAGTCATTTACCATAGAAAACTACAAAGTTGCATTTTGAACTGGTCAGAACCCAGGAGACTTCACGTGAAATGAAAAATGGAATGAAGTAATGCCAAAGAGGCAGTGAACTGTTCAAAGACCTTTCTGTTAAAAACAAAAACAAACAAACAAAAAAACAGATTGAGAGAGATCTTTTAAGCTAAAAAAAAGGTCAGAAAATAAATAATAGTTTAAATAATTTCTTGTGTGAAAACATTCCAAGTGGCCTTGAGCATATAGTACCCTCCTAAGTACTGTCCAATAGTGCCCACCAGTCAAAGCACTTTCCCAAGTTTTATTGCAATTCCTTAAATTTTATAGAGGCAGTTAAAATGCATGTGAAGCAAAGAAGATATTCTCTTAGCCTTTTATGATGGGCCTCCCAAATTGCTTTATTCTAAGGAAATAGCTATACCTATTTCCTACTGTATACAATAATGGTGCTTAGGAAATAGTTACTTCAGTAAAATCAATTGTAAACCAGGATTTTTTTAATTTTATCTCTGAATTGGTCTCCAAAGATATTGCCAGCACTAAATCCCCAACATTTCTGGGCCGTGTAGAAAATTAGTAATGGGTAGGTGTATCATGCTGCTTTACCTCAAGAATTACTACCAAAGGCTTAGCAGGACTAGGAAATAAAAATGAATTCTAAGGGGGAGGGAAAAAAAAGCTATTTAATCCAGAAACATATTCAGAGATATAGCTTGGGTTTTCGTGGCATGATTTAAGATTTAGTCTTTCCTTTATATTTAGGTAGTCATTAGAGAGAAAAATGTTTCTGAAATATCTTTACAGAACATAAAATCAAAGCAAAGGTGAACAGCAAATCCAAACAAAAGGAAAAAGTGTTTGCTATTCAGATCCGTATCTCTGTGAGGGAGAGGCACTCATTATTCCAGGATATGTGTGTCAGATGAATGTTAATCTGCCTTGTTAAGATACCTGGCCAGGTTTTCTTACAGGTGACCCAAATAATACGATTCTAATTTGCAGATACTGCATCATGTACAGGCATTCAGGCAAGGATTTCTGGAAGGTCAAACAAAGAAGATGCCACCTTCTGCTGAACCTCAGCAAGAAGTGGATGCCTAAGTCATCTAGGTACCTTGGCAGATCCAGTCTGGGACACGGGCAGCCCTGAATGATGATGTTCCACTTGTACATGATAACAAAATATTTGGAAGGGTATGTTTGAAAAAAATGTCGGCGTTTCAGAGTTTTGGTATTCTTTCTTCTACAATCATTCAACAGCTATCTATATTTCTAATTAGCTACAAAAAAAGCGTCAGTCCTCATGAAGGTTTTTCTTTTCTTTTAGAAAAAGAAGCTCTTTATCTAGATAGAGCTTTTCATCTCAGAAACAGAGTACATTTCTCAATTGTAGCTGTGACATTGATTCTAGGACACAAGAATGGAAAGAACAGCTGTATCATGCTGGATCTCTGCCACACCATCAACTCTGCCACTGGCCAGTACCACTCTGCCTAGAACAGAGCATAAGAAAATAAACATTTACCCACTATACTGTCCCAGCTTCCTGCCGTTTATTGAGGCAGAGGTAAGACTTTTCTGTTAAGCGGCCATGCTTGGATTTTCTTCCCTTCATCTGTAAACTGCTCCATAAAAACTTAACATTTTTCAGCATCTTGTGTTGATAACTTTCTTGACTGAATTACACATTATACAGAAGTGCTTCTTTTTGCTGTGAAACTAACACTTAATTTCATTTGAAGACTTTTGCGGTTTACACTGGAAATGACAATGAACTCCACTCACCTTCTTTATGTCAGGCTTTAAAGACTCGTAGGTTGTTGCCCCTTAGTCAACTTTTCTCCAGACTAAACAGTGTTAGCATACTTAACTTCATATTATGGATATTTTTCAATATCTTTGTTATTCATCTCTCTAACTTTTTAAGCTATTTTATATTTTATTTTAGATAGAGGAAACAGAACTCTTTTAAGCATTCAAGATCCAAGCCTAATGTGGATTTATATAGTGGTATAATGACATTTCCTCAAAATTGTAAAGACAGCTTGCTTTCATCATATAAAAATATAGAGATAAAGCATCAGAACTTAGAATTCAGTATCTCTAAGTGGATTTAGACAATATTTTTAAATGTCCTTGCTGTCCCTAAGGGCAATCTTATTTTCACACATATCCAAGGGAACCTACAAATCACTACAATCCAATAACTGAGGCTGACCTGCATTACTTCCTGTTTTATTCATAAGGCTGAATCACGGTCCTTCAGCTAACACCCATATGGTAGTTGCTACTAATTCTGTCAAATTATTAAGTGATGAGATAACACAATGATAAGCTGACTAGAAGAACCTAGATAAAACCAGGCAGAAGACTGCAATAACTCAACTTGTTCTTTACCTGTCCAGTGCTGAGATCAAACATGGGACTTCATGAACAACTGCTTCTCCTGTCGAGAAAAGAGAGTCAACCCAAGATTACAAAGTCCACCAATAAATTTCCCTCGCAATGCCCTACACCAGAGAGGTAGCAAAAAATATGTTAAATTTTCAATTTAGTTCTTTTGGATATTTGCATAACAGAAACAAACGTTATATGACTGCCATAGCTGTGCTCTGTAGCATCTCCTGGCTAACAGCAGTGGGTAATGCTCCATGCTGAGGTGCTTTGGCTGTGAAATTTCCCATGACAACCTGATGAAAGTTGTTTTATCTGCTCTATCAAGTTGGGTGGCAGAAAACTACATCTTCCTCTTTGAATGTTGTAAAAGTGTTATTAGGTTGAATGGGATATTCCATTTCACACGCAAAGGACGTGCAAGTGAGGTGATATACTGAATCAAAGTGCAGCTTCTCTTCCCTGCATCTCTTCCTCGCAGCACACCGTCTGCTGAAATGTGTGTTGACAGGTCTCTGCAGACTTAAACTGGGACAAGACAAAGTTGTTCCCTCCTCTTTAACATTATCCTTTAGTTATCAAGCCCTCAGCAAACCACAGCAGAAATAATCAAAGGACTTAAGGTTTTATCCTGGAGAGAGAAGACGAGAGTTGCACTAACATACATATACAGATGGTGTTCACGTATTTATAACACATCTAAACTGAGGTTGTCAACTGGTCTGCAAGATGTAATACCAGACCATGATGTTCCAGGTTGCAAGGTCAGCCAACAAATATCCTGGGAATCTCTCCTCAACACTGCAGAAAATCAAAGGGAAAATTAACCAGCATTTTTCAGCTACTGTGAGCTGTACAGAATTGTTTTATGTAGGGACGTACATCATTCCTTCTTGTAAAGAATATCTATGGTGCCAATTTCCTACCAACACCATACAAACTGAGACAAGAAGCAAATACCTGGAACTAGATATATATTACTTGTCTGAGCAGACTAAATGCAATAAAACTGAACTGAATCCCAAGAGTATTTTAGTTATTGTGTATACCACCTTCAACCACTTCTCGATCTTTCTTCCAATAATTTAATAGAAGTTTAAAGATATATGTCTTAAAAAAAAAAAAAAAAAGTTAAAATTAAGCCTGGCACTAGGAGAATGTTTTTTAGAAAAAGGAATGTCAGGGTATATTTCAGAATGTTCTCGCTCAAATGTTTAACAAATAAGGATTTATTTTTGGATGAAGCACTTCACTGAAACTGAGGATGCTTACATTCAATCAGCAGCACTGCCATCAGCTTCTTGCATGACCTGAGGGTAGTCAGTAAATTACTCTTTTATTCAATTCTTGTCAGTGAGGACAATAATAGTAAAATTTTCCCACTTGTGCTTATTTAGGAAGCCATTTGAGGCAGACACACTTTCCAACCTCATGTATATAAAACACCTATTGCAAAAGCACTCTGATCGATTGTGCTGCTGTAATAGGAGTAATTGCACATATTATTTCCTCCAGGTATTACCCTGTTCTTTGAAAGTAAACTCTTGGATCTACAGGATGGCTATGTAGTCACCAGTAGAGGCAGGGCAAAACTGTGCAAAAAAAAAAAGATGCCCTAAAGTAATATGAGTATGTTCATGGTCTATACGACTGAAACAGGTCTTGGCAAGATTTTCCAGTTCATTTAAGCACAGAATTAGCCTTGATTAACAGTCAACTTGTGTTATCAAATACCATCTATTTAATTAAGTTATTCTATAAATTACTTGTAATAAGAACCTTCGTGGCTACGGTACAAGATGTAGCAACTGCAGAGAAAGACTCTTAGAACGGTGATTATGGTATGAAGGCACCACAATTACATTGTGTTTTTTATAAAATTGCTATGCATTAAGAACAGAAAACAAGTCCTAAAAATTTATCCTCTCGTTAAATTGGAGTTCTTGCCCTGTAGTATTTGCCCTGTTCCGAAGTACAGTCAACCAATGCTTTTTTTTTCATTTGATCGAAAATAAAATTTAAGCAAATGTTATTCTGAACGGTAATTATTACAAAATATACTCTTGACAGTCAACACAACAGAGCAGCAAAATGTTCTAGAAAATTACCTATCAATGCCTTCTCTACGTAGAAAATGAAATAAATGAGGTAAAGTGTCTTAGGTAAAAACAGGGAAATAAAGAAAAAATGGATTCTTAAAACATATCAGCATGATTTTACATATGACTCGGCTGCTTTTAACTTCTTCCCCCACCCCCCTTCTCCCATGAAGACCAAACCCTTTCACAACTCTGAAAAGTCAGATGGTCAAGTAGTTTAAAATCCTGTCATCTATATTTAGAGTGCTCAGAAAATTGTCAGTGTAGACTTTCTCTTTTTATCAGCACAAACAAGTATGGCTCTGGAACATTTCTGTAGTGTTGGTCAAAACTAACAGAAAAAAAAAAAGAAAGGTGAAGTAAGAAGAAAAAAAAATGAAAAATTATTTTTCAAACTATATACAATATGGCATGATTTATTAATATCAACATTTTGAAGAGTTTCTTGACCATTTTTACTTTGATTGCTAAAGAAAAACAAATCACAGAGTTTTGGCTAACACAAAGGACTGAAATTAAAGTGCACTTCATGGGATGTCAGGGATTCCATGTTTGTCAAGTATAAGAAATATTATTTTCAATTGACCTTTGTAGGTATATTTTAGTGATCTTTAGTTCTGCTCATTCATTTCAGAGTCCTAGAAAACTGAATTTGTAGATAATCTTTTCCTTGTAGATTATCACTGGCTGCAAACAAAACCTGGATCCTGAGAGTTTTGTTCCATGGCTTCAGTGGCTTTTCAACTTCTGTTTGGGATTGACTTTTTTATCAGAATTTATATAAGCTACAAATTGGATGTAAAAAGTGTGAGGTTGCACCATGTTTTCTGAAACTCTTCCTTAAATAACCCTTCACTGGGATATTCTGTGTGATGCAAGTTTGTGATGCTATTTTAGATTGTAAGTTGTGAAGCAATTTTTAGCGTTCAAGTACTGCTTCTATATCCTATAAAGGGCAATGTTAGGAATATGAACAAAATTATAGTCTGTCGCTACAAAATGACATTGTATTATCAAGTAATATCTGGCAAGATAAAGCAGTTGGATGGGGATCTAAACACTTTTGATATTCATCCAAAGTGAAGAAAATCATATCTGTTCTGACTGGTTGAAAATTGTTTTGAGCAATTTATCAGACTATCAGTGTCAAAGTTAGTGTTGTGAAGTACAGATTGAGACAGCGATTTTGGTCTGGAAGACAAACTTAACTCCAGTCTTAAGAAAATATAATATTAACACACACTGTTGTAATTTAGACAGCTGTCAAATTAGTTGTGCCATGAATTGAGCTTTGAGAGACATTAATGTGTGAAAATACTTTGCTAATTACATCAGTGGTAGATGATGCACCAAGTATGCCCAGTAAAGAAAGCATTCTTAATGGAAAGCTGTAACATGTAAGCCAATGCTGTTTGTTTCATCTGAGTGGACCTCTCACTCACTGGAAATAGCTGACATATACAATCAAACTTCACCATCAGACAAGTTGCTTGAGCTGTTACTTATCCAGCTCATCACAGACCTTTTTTAGGATGTAAAACGGTGGTATTTTATAAATTTATATTTATACAAGAAGGAAGAGCAATACTCTTCAGGCAAACCAGATGCTGGTACAAATGGTGATCTGATAATCAACAGAAAAGAACTGACCTCAGAGGATTAACAATATTAACCTTAAAAAATACCAGGTTTTACACTTTCCCCAAGATAGGTCATAGCTAAATACAAACTGAAATAGGTTTAAATCAGAAGATACACTGTTACATGCTTGGTAGAAACAACGTACTGGGCCTCATGGGATGATGATAATAACAGGTTATTTCACATCTCTCACTGGATAAGTAACAGCTATGTTTCCTAGCAGCTCCTTTTGCCATATACTGAGTTTTTACTGGTGCTGTTGAATGAAATTCTCTGCTTTCCTCTCCAGTTGTGCTCACCATCCTTTGCCACCTCCTCAAACACAGTCCCATTTCACAACGAGTTGCAACTTTATAATTTTCAGCCTGTTTTAGGTTGCTTTGCCTGCCTCTATCATGGTTCTCACTACACCAGCCTTTAAAATTTCTTTCCATTTAATGCACTTCAGTGTAGCTTCAGCATTTTTTTCACCTTTGTCTTTCACTGTGAACCCACAATCTCTGGGTTTTTCCTGATGGTTCTCCATACTCATGCCCATAATGTTAAATCCCTACCACCATGCCAAATAGCACCATTTTGTTCTTCCTAATCCCATAGCAAATATACCTTCTACTGCTATTATCTACCCATCTCGTCTGCCGTTTTCTCTCTTCACTACTTACAATAATAGTCACACGTGAAAGACAAGAAAACTAAAATAATACCTCAAAATGAACAGGATATGTTCATTCACCTGCACCATCTATTATGTTTATATTCCATCTCTTTGGTGCCACTCCCCAAAGTTGTTTTTGTTACCCCTTTCTGTTCTGCTTCACAAAGATCAACCAGAATTCCTCTGCCACCACTGGCAGCTCACCTCTCACATACTAATTCACACTGCAAACTCATTGAAGCAAGGATTGTTCTTTCTGAATATCTTTGGAAGGCCTTTTGGGCTTAATTTCTCTCTCACATATCCTGATTTCATACCCTGTCTAACCACACACAGCCCTTCTCTTTTACCTGTGAGAAGCCACAGCACTCAATTTCTACCACTATCACTCTCTTTCTTCACAGAAGCACTGAAAACATAAGGTTTGCTTAGGCCATAAGTAAGGGTGAAAGAGGATGTCTAGACTCAGGGTCAGCAGAAAAGACTCTAAAACTGAAAGCTCAAAAGGAAGGGGAAGGTTTCTCATTTAAAACGGAGGGATTCTTCCAAAGCACTGTAGGTCTCAGAACCACGTAAGAGTTTTTAATTGACAAGGACCTAAAGAGCTGAGGATTTCTTCCTTTAAGAGAAATTGAAGAATCCAAAGGTGCTTCCTTATTTGTATTTTTAGCTACTCAATACAATGGAGGCCAAGCATTATAGTGTACAACAGCTACAGTATTAGAATTATATAAAATGAACTATTATCATGTACCACTAAGCCATTTCTGATCCAAATATTCAAAAATTATGTACAGAGTCACACACATACTCCTGCCCAAAACTTGTCAGATCTGTGAAATTAGGTTGGTCTACTGGAATCAGTTGTTTAATTCAAGGCTCGCTTGAATGAATTTCTGGCCAACTTAAACAACCAAATTTACATCAGAGTTGGAGACTGGGTTCAACTTTTATCACTAATGAACAATGAGATGATGTGAAATAGCGTAAAAATCATCCTGCACTGAATGAGGTATTCTCATTCTTGTGTTTCCCCCTTCATATTTGTACAGAACACTTCTCAAATTAACAGCTATAGATATAATGATAAAAACATACAAAGAGAAAGCAATTAGAATATGCTGGTACACAGGGAAATGTATTACATTCAATGTCTCTTATTTTTCAATTGTACTTTTAAGTTTGACACCTTATAATATCCACCAGTGCATTCTTTATCTCATAAATGGAGTGAGAATCAGTTCTTCTATATTCGAATCAGTTTCTTAGAAATTATTTTGAAGCATAAATTAGAACATACTTTTTCTTCAGACTAGCTCAAAATGTCTCTTAATCTTTATTAAAATTAAACAGTACCACATAAAAATTTACTCAACCTGGAAGAAAACTGAGTTTTATCAGGCCTGATGATCCTATGAGATCTGTAACCTTTAGTTGTCCTAATCTCAATTTTTGATCTATAAAATATTGTCTTCATGATTCTTGTTGATTGCTAACAATGCTTTTTTTTTTTTTAGAAGAGTTTATTTTCAGCATGCCTTTAAGGGCAGTGCTCACACACACCACAAGGACATTGAGCACTTGGAAATTCTCAATTGCTTTTTTTTTCCTAGGCTAGTCCTGTAGTGATGTTCTCCAGAAAAACTGAAGAAGGGTTTAAAAGTGAGAACATTTTTCTCTGTTGTTCAGGCTTTGATTTTTGTCTGCTTGGTAGAATCACTAATATGCTTTGTTTCACATATGTTTTGAGGAGCCAAACATCAGAGTTCAGATTCCAAGCACAGAAGATTAACCCACACCATTTCTACTGAACTCTTTCTGTAGGTAGCAGGCACAGAAGCACAGCAGGACATTTTGTTCTCCACAGTTTTCAGAGCCTGTTTATAGACATATGTCTGTATATGGAATTCAAATATCCAGTGTTTTCAGATGCTTTAGTAACCTCTCATTTCACAGGGGACTATCCTTTTCCTTTTTCCCCAGAATGAAAAAAGCCCCAACATAATATTTTTGTAATGGGTTGACCCTGGCTGGGTGCCAGACAACCACCACAGCAGCTCTATCACTCCCCTCTGCAACGGGACAGGGGAGAGAAAAATACAACAGAAGATTCATAAGGACAGGGAGAGATCACTCACAAAATACCATCGAAGGCAAAGCAGACTTGAATTGGGGATGTTGACTGAATTTATTACTAACAATATTAGAGCAGGATAATGAGAAGTAAAATAAATCTTAAAAACACCTTCCCCCTACCCCTCCCTCCTTCCCAGCTCTACCTCCTCTCCCGCAGTGGCACAGGAAGACAGGGAATGAGGGTTACAGTCTGTTCATCACAGGTTGTTCCTGCCATTGCTCAGGAGCCGAAGTTCTTCCCCATGGGAGACTTCTCCAACAGCAGTCCATCCCACAGGCAACAGTTCTCCACAAACTGCTCCAACATGGGTCACTTTTCCACATGGTGCTGCAGTCCTTCAAGAACAGCCTCCTCTGATGTGGGTCACCCACAGGGTCATAAGTCCTAGCAGGAAAACCTGCTCCAGTGTGGGCTCCTCTCTCCACAGGTCTGCAGGTCCTTGCCAGAAGCCTGCTCCAGCACGGATTTCTGACATGTTCACAGGTCTCTCTTGGCCATCCACCTGCTCCAGTGTGGGTCTCCTCCATGGGCTGGGGGTGGATCTCTGCATCCCTGTTGTCCTCCATGGGCTGCAGGGCCACAGCCTCCTTCACCATGGTCTGTACCATGTCCTGCAGGGGAACCTCCTCCCCCTCCTTCACTGACCTTGGTGTCTGCAGAATTAATCTCGCTCTACTCTTCCCTGTCTGCATTTACTTCTGCACAAACTTTTTTCCCTTCCTAAATACGTTATCACAGAGGTGTTAATACAATTCCTGGTAGGCTTGGCCTTGGCCAGCAGCAGGCCCATCCTGGAGCCAGTTCGCATTGGCTCTGGTGGACATGGGAGAAGCTTCTGGCATCTTCTCACAGAAGCCACCCCTGTAGCCCTGCCTGCTACCAATTCTGACCATGCAAACCCCACACACTTTTATAAGGAGATATATAGATATAGATTAGATATAGATAGATATACATATGCATATAAACTTAGTGCAAGAGGATAGCAGGGTCTTACATAAGAACTGAATTGAATTAATCTTCAGCTTTTTACCCCATCTCTCTAATTGTCCTGAGTGCTATGCATGACCACACAAAGGGATGCCAAGAAACAACTGATGAACCATCATGCATGTTCTTTTTGTAGAGGGTGCAGGCATGACTTCATTTATTGAATTGGAGAAGATCTATAGAGCATCACCTTAAAATAGAACAGGAACTTAATTTTTTTTCCTCTGCTGCCCACTATTTGGCCTGACATTCAACACTAGACTTTACCCAAAACTTTAAAATAGGCAGCTACTTTTAGCAGCAAAGTAAATTCAGATCACTAGGTGCAGAGTAGATTATAGACTAGCAATCCGAGATCAAAAGGAAGAAATCAATAAAATAACTTATTACTCTGTACTATTTTCCAATTTAAATCTGCAACCCAATACAGTTAATTTATTATAGTGTAGAATTGTAACACATAAGGCAAAATGACATCAACTACAGACTTTGTTGACAGACTCATAGCTAGGAAAATAAGAAAAATAACATCCAAGAAGCAGCAGAAAAATCAAGGAGAGATGCTGAAGTGTCATGGGAGAAACCATAGATTACAAGCCACGTACTCTGCATAACAAAGACGCTTTTTTCCCCCTAGTAAAGATGCCAGTCAAAGCTCATTCAACAATGACATATGGTAAGTCAACAGTATGACTTTATTTCTTCTGTCAGTAAAGGTAATACAGGCAAGAAACAGAAATCTACAGATAAATATACCAGCATATCTCCTCTGAGCAAAATCACCAGAAGGAGATGTAGATGTATTATCAAACTATGAAACGAGAGGAATCACTATCAGTTTCCAAAACTTTCGTTCTATCTCCCACACCTGCTGCAAGGATCTGGGGCAGGAAGAACTTTGTGGAATTTAGTGGAACAGAAGAACTCTGGTGTCATTGTCAACTCTTCCTTGGCCCTTCCAGTGCTTCTCTCTATTGTGTTGGCAACCCTTTGCAATCCTGCTATTTTTTTCAGTACAGTCAACCTCCTGCCAAGAGAGCCAGGGACGAGGCCATGACCTCTGTCAGAATGCAATAAAGAACAACAGGAAAAGTTTTATCCTGTAGTCTGAGATAGTTCATCCAGGGTAAAAGTCCATTGCTCTCCCTGAGAATAAGATGTTAGCTCTCTCCCAGTGCCTCAGACTGAACCAACTTCTTTCCTCTGAAAAAAACTCTGAAAATAGTTCACTTCAGGAGCTGCGCTGCCTGTACAATACTGACAAGTCCACATACATTTGGCTTCATCCATGTCATCTCATGTCTTAATAAGGACATAAAGCACAATTTTTTTTTGCCACATTACAAAGTGAGAATTGCTATGGAGCGCAATGTTTATTATGCAGGCATTATTTCATGAGATCTGAACTGGGGAAAAAAAGATCAGGATGTCTCCTAGAATCAAGAAGAGACCAACACCAAGTATTCAGCAGAATGGGCTAATCCTGAGAGGAGCATATTCAAGGTATTTTGTACAATTTGCTAGACCTTCTAAAATGCTGAAGAAACACAGGGCAGCGCTTCCCACACTTTTGGAAGAGACTTGGCATGTATACATGATTCCCTGAAAGACCAAGGCAGACTGTGCTGTCTCAGCCACCGCCTGTTCCTACCAAAGCCTCTCATAATGCTCACATAACTCAAAACTTACCAGTACTCCAGGTAGCATCTGGTTGTAACACAAACAGGATTTAGGAAGCAGAAAGACTAGTTGAATGATCCTCATTGTTATACATCTCTGCAAGGTCAGGCAAGCACAGTATGACCTAGAGATATTCACTTAGTGCCAGCTGTTCTCTTATTCCAGGAAAATAATGTTGGTTTAATCTTATTTGCAAGAGTCTGATAAAAGAGAACCATTTATCATCCACTTTAAATGAATAAATCTCATTTAAAAATCATTGTGATGCAGCTTATATGTGATCTATACTGTTAACTTATCACTGCAAAAGCTGACAGGCCTAAAATTAGATCGTCCAGATGCTCATGGATATGGGCAAGAAAGATTGAACACCACACTGTCCCCCTGCTTCACTCTGCTCTACGGTGGTGAGGAAGATTGGAGTCAGAAACCAGCAGAGCAGAGAGCGGGATCCCTGCATGTTTCAGTCCTTTCCTTGTGTTTCAGAACCCTCCTGAAACACAGGGAAAAGATGCTGTGGAAAACAAAAGATCACTGAAGAGGCCAGTAGTGTATTTGAGTGTGAGTATTGGTGGTGATAGCGAATTGTTTGCCCAAGAAGCTAAAATGTCACCCATGTTGCAGCCTCGTTTCATTTGTGGATGCAGCTCACACGTTTTACAGTAAAAATTTTTGGTTTTAAAGTGTCACAGCAGTTTTAAGACAGTTTACATATTGGACCTGTAAGGATGCCAGTCAAAGCTCATTTAGCCATGACATATAGTAAGTCAGCTGTTTGATTTTAGATTCCTTATGTAAATAGAGGTAATTTAGGCAAGAAACAGAAAGCTACGGACATACACCACACATATACTACAGTATATTTCCTCTATTCAGCTTTGAAAATGTTGCTGTATGTAGAAGGACCTCAAGACTACAAAATCTCTGGACTGCTAAACACCAGGATTCAGAAGAGAGAAAAGCATGAATTTCCTAATAACCAGGCACTCCATTGGTGGTCACATCTCATTTTCAGGTTTGGTAGAAATAATACAATAAAATATGAACTGTGATCCCCCAGAGACCTTTCCTGAGAAAACAATGGTAAGTACTAAAATTATTTGTGTTCCTAGTGATTTGTGTTCTGTGTTGTCTGACCCTCCCTCATTTTATCTTGCATGCACACGCAAGCACAGGGTAGTTAAAGTTAACACATGTATGTAAGTACTTTACACCAGCAAGTGTAGAGGCACACTCTGTGTAAAGTAAACGAGACAAACCAGAATGCCAGGACTTCAAAATGTCCATATAAGTATGATGTATTCCTGTTTTGACCACTATACTTGTTAAGACTGAAAATAATTTTATATACGGAAACATCTAAGAAATAGTATAATCAGAAAAAAAGAAAAAGAACCCACAAACCATTGAGGATTTGAGGAATCCAAGAACAATAGCCTGTGCAGTGTTTCAAGCCAAATGCAAAGACAACCATTGATTCATGAAAGGCCTCTCTGTCTACCTCTCTCTACTGAGGAAACTAGTGGAGGGTGCTTAATGCTGTACTTATCTGTCTGTAAGATGGGAATTCTGCACAGTGAAAAGTTACCAGAGAAAACAAGTGTTGAAAAGGAGGTCTGTAATGTAAGAAGCCTTGGGGAGATGAAGAGGGAGCTCTGGGAAGGAGATAAGAGGAACATTGTTTTAGAGCAGGAATGCTGGTCTAGCTCCTAGAAGGTCTGGGGTTAAAGAAGAACTAAGCTGGAAAGATTCAGCTGCTTGGGAGGCCAGTCACAAGCCACAAGAAAGCAATTCTGGGCTATCCCAGAGGGACTGATCCAAGAGCTGAAAGGATGTTTCAGAGTAGCAAGAAAATTGAGGCGTAGAAACATATCCAGGATTTATTGTTTTCCTAGTTCTTTTTTTTTCCTATGGAATTGAGAGTACTGTCACTTCTGAAAGGCATATACGTAGCATTTACCTCAGCTTCTCAGAGGAGTTAGACTGTAGCCCAAGGCACACATACAGATGAAATTGTGAGAAAGGGTGCTAAACATATACAAATATTTGGAGATGTTATGGCCAGTTTTAGGCCTAAGCTAGGAGGGCATCAGAGGCATAAAAGAAGAAACAGCACCACAGCCCATTTGTACACACAGAAATTCTAGCAGCTGAGCTCAATAAAATAGGGTCCAGGACTGCAGTCTGACGAGTGTCAGTACTGCAAAGACTTGATTAGATCCTGACAAATCATTAGGCACGTCTTTTCAAAGTAAGCACGCTCTGGATTATACAACTACACCGTTAACCCAGACTCAGAAATACTCTTAATTAACTTTTGAGAACATTGCATGTACTTGAACCATTTAACAATCACTCCTGTTCAACTTCTGACATAATTTTTTCCTTAAGTGTTATGAGAATATTAGGAACAAAATAAAATTATGCAAATGTGTCTCTGTGTCTTTCTATCTGGTGCTTTCTATGTGCAATCTATGCGCTGTTCATTTCCACTATACAGTGGAAACTATACCATTTCAATATTTTGGTAAATATTACTGCTCCTGCTCTCATTGCAAGTAATTTTAATCTTCAGCAAATATCTGCTCTGCCTTGTACAACACTGCATTCTAAAAATCTAGGATACCAAGGCAACCCATGGTAGCCTTTCACTCCAGCCACTCTAATTTTACACACGAATATAGCATGCAATACAGATATACTCTCAGTTCTATTTTCTTAGGTGTTTAATCGTGCTCTGGTGCCAGTGACAACTTAGTTTCTGACTGAGTTCACACCAAATAAAATGCTTGTCAGTAAAAGCAAGGCTTTTCTGACTGCATGCAGCATGATGGGTACAAATTCTCAGCACAGTAGCCACTCAATTTTAATTGCCTTTGCAGACACTCTGCACAAAGCAGGAGATAGCCTTCTCCATCTCACATAACCCAGCTCATATTAGATGCACTGTTAGTGCATACCAGAGTGGTCTCACAGAGACAGCAAGGCATACCTATCCCACTTTATACTCATAGCCTTCACTCTAACTTCTCATATAGGTAACCTCTAAAAGATACCAGGTACAGACCATGGATAGGAGAAATAACATGACAACAGATTATTCACAATCTAGACAAGAACAGGTCCATAGAGTACAGCCAGAGAGATCTGCTTATGGCAAGTAAGCAATAACTCTTAGCAAATCACTAGACAAAACCTGATAAAAACAAAAAAAATTAAAAATGCAGGACAGGGTCTTTTTTATTGCCCACATACATCATCTAGGAAAAAAAAATTCTATTGATGCAAGGAATAAGCAACAAAGAGCAGTATGTCTTCCTTTGGCTTTAACACAGGGTGAATGTTATTAATTTTCTTATTACCTTCACTGTTTGAATCCAAGTTCAAAAACAGCACTTGTGAGACAAGGTCAAGATCATGCTGCACATTATTGTTACAGAAACAGCACACCAGGCCAGGACTTGTGTCTTGTTGAGATTTTACTTTCTCATTGCAAGGTCCCTATTACCACAGCTTCTGATAGCACAGTTTCTTCATAAAGAAACTACTTGAATGATTGCACACTGAAATCAATACTTGTCTCACCACTGATAAAGATGGTTGAAATAGATTTCATGGAATTAAATTGATTGGAGGGAATGTGGAGCAGTAAAGACTACCGAGAAAGCAAAAAATTTTATGAAGTGCCAAAATCTTGGCATGTGCAAGAAAGATCATTAACTATCCTACACTGCATAAAAAGAAGTTCAGATTAATCAAGAACCGAGGTCACAAATGCAACAAGGGGTAGAACAAGAAATACTCGAGCATCCCAACCTACTGGGCAGACTGTGAAGACATAGCAACAAATATTTTTGCTGTTATTTTGTCTTTACTTTTAATTAGTCACTTTTTACTGTTATCATCCAAAATGAGTTGAACCTGTTAGCAGATCTGAGTTTAAAGTGTAACAACGTGGTAGATTAGAAGCATAAGAGGAAAAAAAAGGCTTTTTCAGGAAATCTTTCTGAAGTGATCTCTTAATGATGTATTAAATTTCTACATACTGCTGAAAACTGGCAGTGAGGCAATTTTAGATATGAACAGATAAAAATGGGATTGTCATGATGCCAAGCAGCACTGACACTGAGAACACAAATATCAGCATGACAGGCTTTATAGTTCTGTTATTCTCATTAATATTCCACTCAGTCTTTCTGGTCTATTGCACCCAGGCATGCAGGTCAGTTTTACATGATCATGTGTAAAATGAAAAAGAATAGTTATAAATCAAAACCATAATAATTTACAAGTGTTTGGCTGAAAGGCAGAAGTGGTTTTCTTCTTCTGATCAAGACCACTTAAATGAAATCCAGATTTTTCTATACTCTAAATATAAACTTATCTGCTCCCCATTCTTAATTTTAATAAATCTATTCTCTAGGAGAAAACAAGCATCCATGGGGAAAAAAAATAAAATCTGAAGTGATCAACTAGAGCTCCTAAGCTAGAAATTTGCTTTCAGTTTTTGCAGACATGTTCATGCAGCCTGAAGCAAGGCTGTACCCGAATATGTAAGTTATTTTTGTTTAGATATATCAGCAAGGCTAAGCAGCTCTTGGCAAGTTTATGCCCCAAGGTTACTATATTGCTTCCAGTAGTCCTAGTAAGTTGTGATCCTGTAGACAAATCCTTATGACATCGTTAGTTATCTCCTTACAGTATTGGCCCGTTCTATGACTCAAATAATATTCAGGCTGCCATGTCTCAGGCCTGTGCTACACTACTCCACTTGTTCTGGAAGTCAGAACTGAAATGTGCAGTAGTCCTCTTATTGTAAATGGGCAAGGCTTCCTTTGATAAATAAGAATCTTTTCTTCTGCTGGGATTACCTAATTAGGTGCCAGATGGTTCACATCACCACACAGCAAGAAAAAGACCTGCATATTGGTGGGGACCAGGCAGCACTCAGGCAGGACACAGCAGTGACCCAAAAAGATTGCCAGCCACAACGTTCCAATTGTTACAGAGAGGCAAAAATTAAATAAAATCCAGATGCCACTTAGCCTCAAGCCAACATCTTCAGAAAATGTTGAAAGCACAACCAGTTCAAACCTGCCACAAAAATCAGGTGGGAAAAAGAAGTTATATGCAAGAATAACCAATAAGACTGGAATAATTTGGACTCTGAGCCTGTACTCATTTCCCTGTGCTTAAGTCTTTAGGTGAGGACATCCCTTGAAAACAAATGGCTCTCCCCTAAGGCAGGGATCTTCCCATGTGACTAAAAGGTTCAAAAGAAATCAGAAAAAAACGGAAGTGATCCAAAATTTATGATACTGGGAAAGCAAACTCTCTTTTTTTCTTCTTTTTCTTTTTCTTATTTGTTTTCTTCTAACTCATGTGGTTTACAGAATGATCCGTGACTAAGGAACCTAATGTAATTAGGGAACTGAACAACCTAGTAGCAAATGTGTCTTAAATGGAGTTGAATGCAGAATAATGGAAGCAACAGGATGAATTCCTTGCATGCTCCAATGGCTTGTGCCCATAACCATTTACAAAAAGAATTAGACATCTTTCTGAAAAGCACAATGTCCAATGGCAGTATAAAAACCACAAATAACTTTTCAGCCTTCATTAAGGAGCAGATAACAAGCAATCTGGAAAATATCAAAGTGCCATTATATGAAATCAGCAGCACAATCACATTTCAGTTCTGGTCATCCAATTTCACCAAAAACAAAGCACAAATAGTACAGGAAAGGGAAGGGCAATAAAAACAATTTGAGAGACAGAAATATTTCCATATTGGAACAGACTGAAAACAAAGAAAAGAAATATTATAATTTTTGTTTGGAAAGCAAAAATACACCTGGGAATACAACAGATCTATGAGATGAGTAATGTATAGAGAAATGCAACAACTGAATCCTAGGTAATAAGGAAACACACTAGAACAAAAGAGATTTTTCAAACCAATAAAACACATGAAATTCAGTTCCACAAGATAGTACTGAAATTAAAATTTTATTAGGATTAAAAAGAAGCTACCTAAAATAAGCACATTTCAGTACCGCCAGTCTGGTTGCTTTCAGATATTGTTGTGTGTAGGAATATAACTGCAAATCTTCCCATAAAAGATTAGATTCTAATCTTTCTCTAAAAGATGTGGTATTGGCTACTGCTGGTCTCAGAAAATGCAGCTCTAGGTGGATCTTTAGACTGGTCAACTACAGAGACCCCAGTGTTGTTTGGGAAACTGAATAGCATAATGTGTCCACTAACAAATTATTCAAAAAGACCTTTGTAAATTAAGCATTTACTTGGGGGGTGGGGTGGGGGGAAGAAGTTATGGAATGGAAAAGGAATGGAAAAGATAACATATCAGTGAGTATTTGTCAAAAAAAGAAATAAACCAAAACTAACACCTCCCATGAACAAAAAAACCCCAAATAAAATCACAACAACAACCAAAACATCCAAACAAACAAACAATTAAAAAAGTATAAGGAGCATGATTCATATCAATGAAGGTCTTGTTGCTTTGAATTGCTTAGCACAAATAACTTTTGCCAATACGTTCAAGACCTACAAATGATGAAAACTTCTAAAAAACATGATTTATAGTAACTTCTGTAACTACAGTGCTTTAGCTAATTCTTACAAAGGCTAATAATTTCTCATGCCTCCCCACCCAATGTTAACAGTTGATCTCACCTGTAATTGAGCTACTACTTCAGGTAGTGAAGCACACTCTGTAGGTAATCAAGTTTTTATGAAAGATCACAACAAGGTTTATTGGTTCCAGGTTTTTCTCCCCCCTTTGGCTCATGGTAAAAAATTTCATACAGTATAACTGAAATAAAAGAGATATTAAACCCTAAAAGTCAAGGTACATATAATTAAAAAGTAATCACTGTTCACTTCAGCTACATTCTAGGACATTGTCTTATAAGTCTCAAAAGCCACATCATTTTAAACTACTCATTTCTGTGTGCTCTTTATTTATAAATTACTAGCATTATTGAAGTTTGTCTGCTTTGCTTTTTCCATGGACACCATCTAATAGAGAAGTTTGAGCTTCCCAAGCTCATTTGACAGAGGTTCACAGATCAGACTCAAACCAAGGTCTCTGAGATAAAATGCGTTTATTTATCCACTAAAGCCATCTACTGGAAAATCAATATCTCGGATGTAATGAGTGGTAAGACAAGTAAATTAGAGTACAGATTACTCTGTCAATTGGAACACATAACTTTCCTCTGTAATTAAGTATTTCATATGTGATGCACTGCATTTGGCACCGGTTGCTTTGTCTAATTACTGTACATTTTATTTTAAATGAACAAGAAATTTCCTAAAATACCTTGGCTCCCTTTTCCAAAGGTGCACAAGCCAAAAGAGAGGGTCTGGAGTGGTAAGAAAAATTTCCTGCCCTAGCAGGAGCTGGCACTGGAAATAAAGTGTTCTGTATAATTAATGTGCCTGTCCTTTCTCACTTCAGCCCTGCTACTGATAAGAAAACAGTTACTTTTAGAATAGCTCTAATCATCACTTATCCAAAGCACAGGAACAGCGTGAATACAGGAGGCAACATGAAAAATTACAGCTGAAATCCATAACTCAAGGAAATATTTCTATTTAAAAGTACAGCTAAGAAGAACACACAGTTCCTCCATATTACTCTTAAAAGGTGCATTGACAAGGAGCATGCAGACCCTGTTTCAGTTTGCAGGTGGTTGAGGCATCTAGAGCCTGTTATACCTGTACTGACTATGACAGGACTATGTAGTGAGTTCAGGACATACCCAGCAATAACATCAGCTTTGGAAGAGGAAGGTCTTGGGGTAGGATGTGATCCTGGACAAACAGAGAATATTCTAAAGACTTAAGAGCCTATACCAGAGTTAGAGCTTCCGCACTGTCAAAGATAGAGTTTGGAGTTTGTCTGTGCTACAATAGCCTGAAGGACCTGAGAGTTCTTATGTTGTGCAAATCTCTGTTCTCAGGATGGAGACAATAGAAAGGATAGAGTATCTGAATCCCAAGAGTATGCCTGCAGACTTGTGGATATGAGTAGTGCCTGGACGCCTAGATTCAAGAGTCTGAAAGTTTTCAACTACCTATAATCAGATTTAAACATAAAAGACTGATAAATACTGTACTGGCATTTTAACTATCTGAAACTTACATCTGTTTTTGAAGAAAGGGCTAGGGCACTTCAGATGCATAGTATTGGAGGATAACATACCAGAAGGACCAACTCTAAATACCATATCACCATGTATACACTGATATATATTTTTTATCAAAGACATTTCATATTATTCTGCACTTTTCAGATACTGTATATGAAAAGGTTTTGCTCACTCTAAGAATAAAAAAGGACTGTGATGTCTGTAGTTCTAAAGAACATTGTGGATAGAGATAAAAAGTTCCCCTTTTTCTGTTGTTCATTTATTCTTCAGCTCCTTCCTTCTCACTGTTGCATCTGATCCACTACCCAGAGAAATCAAAGGAAGATTTTTCTGATCAGTGCTCATCTGATGGTGTCAGTTACAATCAAAGACTAGGAGTTCATTGCATTACAAAGTGTTGAGATTTAGTAACAGATCAGATCAAATTGGTTAAGGGAGACTACCACAGATCAACATCTAAAGTGCATTGCCTTTTTCTTGCGTAAAACCTGGCCAGTTGTCGAGGAGGAAAACTTTTCATATTTTGGTACTCACTTTGTCCTTTCAGAGTCACATAAAAATCCCCACGGATGCAGGAGAAAATAGTTAATTGCTTGGACTGTCCCTTGAGTGGGAATTATCATTATTTTATTTAACAGACACAACAGAGAAGATATTTTATTGTCAAGGAAACAAAAATTAGGCTAAACCAAAGCCCTTCTGTATCATCAGTAATAGAGAAGAGAATTTGTGTAAATATGAGCTATGCTTACCTCCATTCTAAGTTCATTTTATATTCCCTTAATGTAAAGGGGTCATGGTGTTAATTAAGATAAAGCCATTTCCCATCTTCAAAAACCTTTTCTAGACATGTAGTTGGGAGCTCAGGTGTCTCCTTCAGGCCTAACTACACCATGTGATGAAGTAACACAGGCAGCAAATTAAAATGGCACGACACAGCTGTGTGTGGTGACTAGCTGAGGTCAAGAATCTGTGCATGATGAGCTCAGGCATCACACTGGAACAACGTGACCATCTTGCTTCTGAGACTGACGGGCTCAAACACCCCTAACATAACCTTTTCTCTCAAAAAAATTCATAAGGCAGGAGCCTTTCTTATTCTTTCAAGCCCCTTTACAATCAAGCAACGGAGTTGTAAGTCAATAAAGCAGGGACAGCTTTAGGATGCTTTTGTGAATCATGGTTTAACAGATCTTAAAAAATAGCAGCATAGTTGTGCACTATAATTCATCTGACAGGAATCACAACTTCTTCACATGACAAGTCCCATCAAAACCAGAAAGATCACAAGGATTTTAAGTGCTGATTTCACAAATGATGGCACATAGGCGAACTGCTGAGACTACACAGTCACACTAAAAATCAATAGATACACCTTCATATCCCCCTTTCTACTCTGGTGCTACCAGTCGCTGAATTTAAGCTACCTATTGCAATACTGTAGTAGGATATTCAAATAGGAGGGAATACACTGAGAAAAAAAAGAACTTACCTGCTTGTGCTTTTAAATACTGGTTATGATTTTGTGCAGTCCTGAGCTTTAGTCAGTAAACTGCATCACACAAGTTTTCAACAATAAGCATGTTATAGATGCAGCTATATTGTGCTAAAGAGCTGTTATATTCAGCTTCATACCGAATATATGTGTCTTCTTTTCAAAGACAACTAGTTTTGGATGACTGACCTCAGAAAACAAACAAACAAAAAAAACAATGAAAACAGCAGTGTATTTTTCTTTTAACCACAATACAGCTAAGCAAAATCAGATTTGCCAAAGACTGGCCACATCAAAAGCAGAAGCTCACAGTACTCTGCCTACATCAGGATCAGACCAACAAAAAGTGAAAAAAACCACACTTCTGAGAGTGAAACTGCAGGAGACAAAGGTTCTGCCACTCTCACAAAAAAGCCAGGGAGCTGGGCACACAGAGTGATCTCTCCACCTGAGCAGCCACCAGCTCAAAGTCTAGACACATAATAGAGAAGAGCTTCAAAACTTTCCCAGTCATTCAGCACTCAGCAGGACTTAAGGTACAACCCACCTGCTAACCTTACACAGCAGAAAATCAGATTACATAAGGAGGATCATACCACCTTTAGAGTACTCTGATCCTAGAAGAATAAGAATTCAGGTGATTCAACCTGCCTGCCCTTCATGCTACTTCCATCCAGTTTGCTGCTAAAATTAGATGCCTTTGTCACTCTGCTTGCAGGCAACCACAGTAAAAACATTGAAAACAAGGAAGACGCATAGCCTGAAATTTTTCAATTTTTCACATAAAACTTCATAAAAATCTATTCACTTTATTACTAGCAGTCATGTAGACACTTTTCACTGAGTGTTAATCATAGGATCTAATCTTAGTGTCAGGTTCAACCATGCCCTGAAACCCTGAAGAAGGCACAGCTGAAGCCATTTATGTTTTCATGCAAAGGAACTAGTCATGGAAGAGTATTCAGGAAAAGTAATCCAAATTCACTTTTTAATAAGATTAGTTAAATTGCATTATGCTGGCAAGTGGATGCTTTGACTTAGAATGAAAGTGACTTTAACTTGGTTTAGTTTAATTTGCTTTGGGAGAAGATCAGGAGTTAATCTGATTTAACTAATCCACCTTAAATCCGTTAATTGCTTCAGATTCTTGAGTTTTCCAGTGCAGACAAACCCACGTTCATCTTATCAGAGTCTGAGCTTGCAGACCTAGAACACTTTAAGGACCATATTCCAGATACAGGTTAGCATTGCCGTGGCTAAACCTCATTAAATAATTGTGTGATCTTAACATAATTCCATTGCAAAACAAGGGATTAATCACCTACAGTGGTCTCCAGAGCAGGTCATATGTGCACTAAATACAGTAGACTCATTTCAGGCAGGCTCACCAGATACTCTGTTGGTCAAGAGGCTTTTAGCTGATAACGGTTGGAGGTTTATGGGTCAGATTGTTTTATCTGGTACATTGAAAATACTGAAAATGCATCTTGAAAGAAAGAAAATACAGAACTTTTGTCTTTGACTTTACAGTAACATTGGTCTCCTATCCAAGTTTTTAAGAGTTTCTCCTAGAGCAGTTGATATGCAACCAGGATAGATGCTCTGAGGCAGAAACTTTCAGGTGGCCCTAGGGCACCAATTCATCACGTAGTGCTGGTACAAACCTTGCTCAGTATTTTGAAAGCTTTTCCATCTATCACCTAAAGGGAGGTCAAATGTATTGATTATTTTGCAGCTCTTCAGAGGATGGAAATTACCATCAGATTAGAGGAAATCTGAACTAGTGACACAAATGCAAGTGGCAGTTCACTCAAGGAAAGACAAGCTGAAGTCAAGCTTACTGCAGTTATTCAGAGGCTTCCTGACACTTGTCAGCCACATATCACAAGTTTGCTGCAGGGAACAAGTAGACAACAGCCCTACTCTTGCCAACCCAGCCCAACAAAATGCTTCAGGGAGAACTCATCTCCACACTTCTCATGGTCCCAGCCCTCTCAGAAAAAGGCGTCTACTCTCCCTGCCTTACCTCTCCACTAACCTCAGCAGGCAGGACTGAGTGCAACTGGGGTCAAGACACTTTCCTTTCCAGAGGACCTGTTTAACCTGGGTATGGAACAAAAGTCTGGGGCAGGATACACTGAATCCATGCTAATGCTCCTTCTGGCCTCCAGGAAAAGGAATTGGGAGGTGCAGATTCCAGCCCAAAACTCAGAAAAATACAAGGATATGATAAAGACACCAAAACAGCTTTACTCTTAGCCTGTTCCAAACCCATTCATGGCACATTAGTCTCAACCTGCATTCCTCTGCCTCCCATGTCATGAAGCCAATGAGCTGATGCCCAAAACACAGCTAATGACACATTTCAGAGATGAGTGGGGTGTATGACCCACTCATCCACCAAGTGAACAGTACCTGTCTTACCTGAACATTACCACATACTCTCTAGACAGTTAAAAACATCACTAGCCACTAGTTGTGGCAGGCAGAATGGGAGAAATCCTCTAATCCCACCATGAGCCCCTACATCACCATGAGGCCTGACAAATGCCTTGTCACTGCTTAGCTCAATATGCACAACACTTTCTTTCACTTCAGAGACTGCCTGGGTCATTTCTGAAGGAACAGAACTGAGGCAACTGACTTACATTTTAACTAACACCTTTTGACTAAATCCAGTTGTCACAGTAATTAAGCCATCACAAACTAGTCCCAACCAATGGACATAAACTCACTTATGAGTTTGATTAGATTCATCTAGGAAGTTTACACTAGAAGGTTGTAACAGGCCTAGAAAATAAGTAGTTTTTTATGGTTAGTCTTGTCCAAGATTGTTAAACTTCTACAACAGTGAAGCAGGTAAAATGCTAAATTTAGCACTGAAAAGACTTTCTATACTAAGGCATATTTATGACAGTAAGAACTGCTATCTTACACACACACACACATGCAAGTGTTATGGCTGGATTTTCTTAATTAATTTAGAAAAAGACACATTTTCTGCTAGCCAGACATTAAAGGAACCAAACAAGAACCTCACACACCCTGTAAACAAAAAATATAGACCATAAAAGCCAAACTCCATTATGAATATAGAAATAAAATCATATTATTACCTGAGTGTCAGTTACAGCAGTATGCTGTTTTGGGCTGGGATAGAGTTAAGTTTCTTCACAGTAGCTAATGGCTGTGGTTTGGATTTGTCCCGAAAACCGTGTTGATAACACAGGGATGCTTTTGTTGCTGCTGAGAAGTGCTCACGAAGAGTGAGCCTTTTCTTCTTCTCACCCCACCCCACCAGTGGGTAGGCTGGGGGTGCACAGGGAGCTGGGAGGGGTCACAGCCAGGACAGCTGCTGATACTGCTGATACAACTGACCAAAGGGATATTCCATGCCATGTGGCATCATGCTCAGCATGCAGAGCTGGGGGAAGAAGGAGGAAGGGGAGAACATTTGAAGTGATGATGTTTGTCTTCCCAAGTGACTGTTAGATATGACGGAGCCCTGAATTCCTGGGAATGGCTGAACGCTTGCCTGCCCATGGGAAGCAGTGAATTAATTCCTTGTTTTGCTTTGCTTGTGCACGCAGCTTTTTCTTTACCTATTAATCTGTCTTGATCTCAACCCATAGGTTTTCACACTTTTACTCCTTCAATTCTCTCCCCCATCCCACTGAAGAGGAACTAGTGGTTGGCTGTGTGGTGTTTAGAGTTAAACCCCATGGAAACATCCATTCTGCAGGTACACCCTGAAGTGTGGATGGCTATAAGTGAGGTCATGATGGATCACTTCCAAACATACGGCCATGGATAAGTCCATGACAGAGCAGGTATCCCCCTGCAGGGACTGCACAGCCATGTTGGAGCAAGTTTACTTCTGAAGGGACTGTGAGTGTTGATAAGGTCATGCTGGAGCAGGTATGCTTCTTTTGTGGTCCACAAATAGGGCCATGCTGGAACAGATGCACCTCAGAGCAACTATGTCTTTGGATAAGTCTATACCACAGCAGATGTATCCCTGAAGAGACTGTGGCTCATAGGTAAGGCTCCATTTGGAGCAGGAACAATCCTAGGGGACTGCAGATAGATCTGTGTATAAGACCAAGCCAGAGAAGGGGTAAGTGAAGGAGTTCATTGCAATGTTAAACCAGATGGTCTGGTCCAAAGGTATTGGAAATATCTTTAAAATGTTACAACCTGCAATTTGGAGTTGTGTATTATGACAATTACTACATCAAGAAACCCTTGATGCTATCCAAGCTAGGAGCAAGGTAAGGAGTTCATTGCAGTGTTCAACTCTGCAACCAGCACAAAGGGACAAAGAGTGGAGATTGTAATCAAAATACATTTAAAGTGTTGTAACCTGTTATTTCAGTTGCATATTATAAGAATTACTATAGCACGAACTACTGGAACCAGTGGAGGATAAGCCATACAAAAAGCACTGCCAGTGCAGCCATGACTTGACCTGAGCTGGCTTTGGTGCCCAGTAACTCGATGTAACACACCACTTCTCCTATCCTGATTGACCACAGCAGACAACAGAAAAAGAATATTCACAGTCTACAGTGGACTACAGCAGTATATTGCTGTATTTACATGCAAGTGATAGATAATGGAATATCTCCATAACGATCTTGTGCCTTGCCACTCTCCAGACAATCTACTTTGATTTTTGGGTGGAACACAAAAAAGAAGAAACCTGCAATTAACAAGATGGGCTTTTTAATTATTCTGTTCTACTTTTATTTATTCTTTCGTTCTCTTGTGGAAAAGCTAAGGGCGAGGGAAGAACCTCTCAGGAGTGCTGTTAGAGATAGATAATTCACGATACACAAATAACCTTTGTGGGTGAGAATGTGTATGTTTTAAAATATATTTTACATAGATATACAAAAGATATTTCCAGACAACATAATGCAACATGGGATTTCATATTAAGTTTTATAAGACCAAGTTAAACAAGACAGAAAGACACAGGAAATTGCTACATTAAGCAACTCAGATGCTATGACCTTTCATTAATTTTAACAGAATATAAACCTGAGACCCAAAACAAAGATTATTTTTTGCTACTCTCTGTGCCAGCCCTGAAAGCTCAGAGACCTATGGTTGTGGAGGCACTGGGCTTAAAAATGCTAAGAAATAACTGCACTCAAATCATTCTTGCACTGTTTCAAGGGAAGGACAGAAATACAAAGGACTCAGATACTGCCCCAAAATCTACTCTGGCAAGCTGTGAACATATAACACAGCTGGCAAGATCTGTGAACAAGAATGAAATCTCAGTTCAAGTCCTGGATGACATTGAATCTGCTTTGTGTGAAAAATCTTTCCTAGTCACCTTCTTTCTTCTTAACAGTAGCTCTTCTGTTCATCCTGTGATCAGCCCTACCACATATTCTTACAATCTAAGGACTACAGATCAGCTCCCTGAAGTGCCTAATACCCACAGCCACCAGCCTGCTTCCTGCCTGTGCCTACTCACCACAACTTCTTAGCCTTTTCTTCCATCGCCTTTGTAGATCTCAAATTTGCAAAACTATCAACCTAGCCTCAGACCAGACTCCCTCCTTTCCATCACAAACCATATTGCTCATATACCTTCTCACAGCCTACTTTTCCTACCGACAATCCTTCTTCAGCACCATATAACCACCTTAGAACCATATTTCCTTTACACTTTTAGTTTTCTCATGTTTCTTTGATGATGTTACCTACTGCCTGCCTCTCACTTTTCTTCCTCTTCTCTTCTTGGTACCTACAATTTCTTCAATTTCTTTCCTTTCTCTTCACAGATGGTTCAATATGACCTTTTCTCCCCTCTTTCACAGACTGTACATGATTCTGTTCTCCAATTAGCCTACCCTCTGCTCTTTCATTCTTATATTTGATTTTGCAGTTACATTCCACAAAATCTAAACAAAAAACAGGAAAGAAAGCAAGCACTAGTAAAGCCCAGATCATAGATCCATACACCCTCCAGTAAAGTTTAACCCTAAGGACCTTGCTAACTAGTGGCCTTTAAGAAGGGCAAACAGGTAACACACCTGGAGCAGAAAATGACTGCACTCAGCTGTCTTGGCTCTAGCTCACATCACTGTGAGATAGATATTGTTGTGGTCCATGAAGCCAGGTATTACTCTCAGTGTAGAATATAAACACCACATAAACAAAAAAAACTTAACACAGGACAAAACTACTTACTTAATATTAGTAAAGAACTCTGGGAAATAAATTCCTGGAGGACTACTGCTCTTCCAGGTGTATGGCCTGCAGCCTTATGCCTTTCAGCAATCCAGCGGAGGCAGTCAATAACCACTTTGAAAGATGCTGCTGCCTGGAGTGAATTATCACTTAATTAGATGGGGCTGGGATGTTCTATCACATGTGGAATGCTTTATGAATAAAATCAAGTGTATCTTGCTTTCTAAACATTCATCTCACCACAGCACAAAACCTGAGAAGTGACAGCTTTCTACTAGGAGGAAATCTACCTAAAAGTGATATTTCTTGTGTTTCAGAAAGGAGTGGAACTATAAACAGTTCAAACAATTCAATAGTCTGTAGTGCTGTCAGTCATAAATGCTTATTCGGTGCAGGAGCAGAGAAAAGCTCCAGTCAGTATTAGGACCCTATTGTGAGGAGCTGTATCCATGTGGCAAAACAGCCTGGTAAGAGTTTCTCCACAAAAGCAGCTCCATGGTCACTCCCCTCCTATGCTCACTCTAATTCCCCACTAAGGATGCCATTATACTAATCCACTTCCGAACTAGTTTGAAGCAACTTCAGAAAGATCCTCTGTTTGGATTAAGAATGGCCATATAATGAGTTTGTGCAAAAATAGCTGGCATGCTTTAAATTCACATTCTAGATTTTTTCAAAACAGTAAGTATATACCTTAAACATAAAACCTCTACCTTGAAGGATTTATTATCCAAAAATCCAATCTTGAAAATACTCATACACCTTCTCAGCTTGTGGTACACAATTAAACCCTTCCTGTATGTTTTAAGAAGATTGCATAAAGTTTCATGATCTAAAATGTTAGGAACAGCTTTTAATTTCTGAGTTAATTGGAAGTATCTCCCTCATGTCAAACTGCTAACAACAGGTCAATAAATTCAGTAGGAGGTCTTTTCAAGCAACATTTAAATTTCCAGTTCATAAAAGAAGACTCTAAAATCAACATACACTTGAGCGAATATTGCACTTTTCAAGAGGATAAAATCACTTATACTTCCCACATTTCAAATGTTTTGCTAGATCAAATACTATAAAGACACATGTTGACATGTTAATTATTTAGTTAGTCCATTACTGAGGGCTTTCTATACAACATTGGCACAACATTAATTCCCTGGTTAATTTAACTCTTAAAAAGGTAGTGCAAGGAGTGAACAGAAGGATGAAGGAAGATTTTAACTAATACTGCTGCTAAAAGGTTTAGTAATTTGTGTAGCACATGGAAAGATCCTACAAAAAAAAACAGTTAAAGAAACATTTTGTAATTTATACATATATAGGGGTAGATGTCCAGGGGACAGTGATGGTAGTCCAAATAAATCCAAAGACCAATTAAATAAATAGAATAATAGGGTAGCTTGTGTGGGAAGAAACCTTAAAGATCATTTAGTTATAACCCCCTGGTGTGGACAAGGACACCTTCCACTAGACCAGGTTGCTCAGAGCTCCATGCAACCTGGTCTTGAACACTTACAGGGTTTGGGCAGCCACAACTTCTCTGGGCAACCTGATCCAGTGCCTCACCACCCTCACAGTAAAGAATTTCTTCCTAACATCTGATGTAAACCTATTTTCTCTCCATTTCAAGCCATTCCCCTTTGTTCTGTCACTACATGCTCTTGTAATAGTTTCTCTACATCTTTCTTGTAGGCTACCTTCAGGTACTGGAGGGTTGCAATTAGGTTATCCTGAAACCTTCTCTTTTCAGGGCTAAACAAACCCAGTTCCCTCAGCCTTTCTGCACAGGAGAGGTTCTCCATCCCTCTCATCATCTTGGTGGCCTCCTCTGGACTCGCTCCAACAAGCCAATATCCTTCCTGGGGACCCCAGAGCTGGATGCAGCACTCCAGGTGGTGGTGGCTCACAAGAGCAGAGCAGTGGGGCAGAATCCTCTCCCTCGACCTGCTGGCTACACTGCTTTTGACACAGCTCAGGATACAATTGGCTTTTTGAGCTGCAAGCGCACATTGCCAGCTCAGGTCCAGCCTCTCAGCCACCAGCACCCCCAAGTCCTTCTCAATAGGGATACAGAATAGAGATACTGGTTGTGAAAACTGATTCCGACCTACATTCAGTACAGGGTTGAGGGCAGTCTCATGAATAGGCAACACTGACCATGCAAGGCAGTAACCCAACCAAGAGCACAGCTGGTGCATGAATTCCATTGAGCACCTCTACTGACAGGTCTCTGCAAAAGGTCCTAATTAGATAAAGCTTCTACTTTCTGAAAGGAAGCTCTGAGGAAATGTAACCAGAGGCTCTGTACTAATGAGTGGGAGATGGACTATGTGACACCGAAGGTACAAACACTAACAGGCAAATGTGGATGATGTATATTGGACTATTTATCTTTCTAGAGTAACTGTCATCATTGACATGTCATGATGTCCTCTGAAAGCTGGTATCAAATACTGAAGACCATGAACTCAGAGAATGCATGTGTATCTCTTCTATAACACTAAATATTTGACATTAATAACTCCTTCAGCATACTGAAGTATAAATTCCTCAGCCCTGGACAAGAGTAGCTAGCCAGCAAGCTAGCCCCAGTGTCTTTCTCCAGAAAAAGCCATCAAGGCCCCCACATTTTTATTTCAAGTCTCAGTTCTCAAAGATATAGACCACGGATGATTGAAGATACTAAAGCTTTAGAAAAAGAAGAGAGGGAGATTAAGTTCCTACACAGAAGAGGGAGAGTCCTGTTGACTACTCAGGGCAAACTTTGAAGATGAAGCAGTAAAAGTAAGCGGGGAATTACATTGGAGGGAGACTGCCCAGAACACAGCCACATTTAGGTTCTGGCTGAAAAAGGGTAA
Source organism: Pachyramphus minor (assembly GCA_013397135.1). Classification (NCBI taxonomy): domain Eukaryota; kingdom Metazoa; phylum Chordata; class Aves; order Passeriformes; family Tyrannidae; genus Pachyramphus; species Pachyramphus minor. Next base: position 81,422 of record VYXB01002958.1, on the reverse strand, counting down.
GTGTGACTACCTACTTACATAGATTAACTGGATTTTTGTGTGACTGTGTATGTGTTTGTAACATTTCCTTCCATATTGGCAGGCAGTAGTATGGCCTTACTTTTGCTTGGCCTTGTTTGGCCAGTGAAGTTTTTCTGAAGCTGTCTACAAGGTGACTTGGGGAGAATCCTCTGAACTGGGCAGATAGTAAAAATTTTAGTGTGACAATGGCAACTATGGACTTGCAGGCATTTTTAGCAGAGCCAATGCTGAAGGGTACTTCTTGCTACACTGCTAACGACCCTTATTCGCAGTTGCTACCACGAGTGCCAAGCCTGGGAAAAAATAGTTCCCTCTGGCAAACAAAAACCAGCAATTCTCTAGCAAGGAGCAGATGGATGAGCAGTATCCTGAGACTCTAGGCAAAGCCTGAGGCATCACATTCGAGAAATTTCCAGTTGTCTTTCTTTTCCCTGCTTCCATAATTTAAGGACAGCTTGTAGAAGAAGCCAGGCAAATCTTCCATAACCTAAGTAACATTTCTGAAAGTCATATGGCTACACTGCTTTATCCCTTACGCTATAAACCCACCTTTTTTCTGTTAATCAAGGCAACTGTTGATACCTCTTGTTTCACTTCAGTGGTGATAAATGCCTTTGTTTCTCAGCATCCTAATTCACAGTGAATACTTAAGAGTACTGCAGATGAATCATTCGGGGTAACAAAAAGAAAGAAGGGTAAGAGCTGCTATTTTAGAGTCCAGTTGATTTAGTGTCTTAGTCTCCTTCCTGATTCACATGTGGCCCCATTCGTAGAGTGGGAGACATCCTGGACCAGCTGACTATGAAAGTAATTTGGGTTTGTATCTCACAGTCTACAGCTGTGTGGCTTGGATAGACAGCCACCACTCTCCAAGTGAGCCTTATCTTCTAATAAGATTTTGATATTCATCAAGTGTCATCTCTCATCAGTTACAGTCTTGGTTTCTTTGGGTTATAACAGCTTTGCCAGGTATGTGGTTTTCCTGGAAACTTTTTGCCAGCAGCCCCACAGAAACAGTCTGCATGAAAAATTCATTTACGTTGAATCTCTGCAGCATCTATTTTATCAAAGCAAGTGGTTATACAGCCAACCAGTATAAGCCACAGATGGGAGGTTTTAGGCAATCAGCTGTAAGATTAGGAAGAAATCTGAATATATATCCTGCTTATGCATTTCTGAATATAAAAAAATAAATATCCAGTAGCATAGGAACAGCAGGCAGCAGGTCACTGCTGTCCATCAACTATTTTATCAACTTCACTAATGGAACATGGATATTTATCTGGAATGAAAACACACTGCTGTATGGTCTCCTTGGATTAACTCATCACATAAATCCTCTCACAGGAATTTTCAAGAGGTATTGAAAGCATTATTAGAAATGTCAAGGCTAGAACTGTCAAGAGCTACAGTGTGGGAGAGCCTCAATTGAACAAGGCAGAGTGTAACAATAAAAACCCTCCCAATTAAAAATGTTTGGTTAATTTAACTTTCTTACATGAAACCAAAACACCAGTTTGTTTCTAGTGCTTCCCTTGCTGATTAGAAAAGCATCTTCACTTTAGAACATTATTTTTATTTATTTTCCTGCTATGATTTCCCCAAACACTTTAGCAAATTTTATGTCTCAGGTCAGAGGGGTTTTCCAGAATGCCTGGACTGTTCATAAATTTTAAGCTTCCTATCATTTTAATATTGCCTCAATATTAAATCCCTCACACATCCAGAAAACAACACAAATTTTCGAAGAGGTGATACTGTACAAAGAAGATCCAGACTGAGTTTCAGTCCTGTGAATGACGAGATGATATCCCAGACTGAAGAATGAACAAGACTGTTTTCGAGTTCCTAAAAAAACTTCAAAGGCTATATAAAGACCAGAAAAAGTCATTAGACACTTGCAAGGAAAAGGAATTTCACACGTTGTTGCTACGAATAGACCCAAATGAAAATTAATAAAATAAAGTTTTAATAAGATGCTCTCAGTCTTTATTCCAAACCTCCAGTTCATAAATGTAGTTTTTATGATGATAATCTATTTTTTAGAAGTTACACAGTATTTTCACGGAACAATTTCCTGTCTTAAGAAATATGTATGTGCAGAATAAAACAAACATATATCACAAAGCTGGAAAGATCTCCATATCTGTGTTTCTGTATGAAAATCTATTTTATTTGGATATTTTATTGCAATACCCTGTGAAAGTCATACACTGGTTGGTGAGTGCTACCATTCTCCCCTGCACATTGTGCTCCCTAGCTACGTATTCTATTCCATCATTAAAGACCTTCTCTCACAAGGGATGACACTGTCATAGTCATAGTCCCACTAGGAAGGAAGCAAATTATGCATCAACAGGGAAATATATTTGAATCCAAAATACAACTGATTTGAATGAAATATTCAATAGCCAAGTGTTTTGACAAAACTTTTTATTTTCAAGACAATGTAAACAAACTAAAGTCCCCATAGAGCTGTACTTTAAGGTTTTGTCAACAATGTGTCTGGCAATGTATCAACAATGTAAAGTATCTATCAACAACATAAAATTTTGTCTATAAGTATCTGAAGGAGGAGTGCCAAGAAGATGGAGCTCAGTGGTGCCAAGCAATAGGACAAGAGGCCACAGGCAGAAACTGATGCACAGGAAGTTCCACCTGAACACGAGGAAGAACTTCTTCACTGTGTGGGTGACTGCACTGGAACAGGTTGCCCAGAGACATTGTGGAGTTACCCTCACTGGAGACACCCAAGAACCATCTGGACACAATCCTGTGCAATGTGCTCTAGGATGACCCTTCTTGAGCAGGGACATTTGACCAGATAACACACTGTGATTCTGTGAATGGTAAATGATAAGGTACCACAGCATTTATCCCTACAAATGCCTTACCTAGGTGTAGGAAAGCTCGAAATTCCCAAATTTAAGCATTATAAACCCAGATATTTCTGCAATGTCATTACCATGAGTGAAATTCTTACTGTTATAATTTAAATCATAGTAGACCAAATTTAATTCATTCAGGCAGAATTTGTTCTTCCCACAGGAATGTTTGCGAGAGGGGCTAATGGAAAAAGAAACAAGTATACCATGTTTTATTCTGTTTTCTTTTACTAAACTAAATATGTTTAATTAAAATAGGCAAATATCAGTGTAGTAAAACCTGAGAGCCACTGCAGCCAGGGAATGCTAAACTCTGAGAGAGAGCAAACAGGATCGGTGAGGAACAGAAAACGAATACCTTGGATTCTGTAGTATAAAGCAAACATGTCTTCTAAGTGTGTCCCACAAGTCATTTGGGTACTAAATGCTTTCTTAATCATAGTATTCCAAGTCAGGAAAGGTGTGATACTGCAAAGAGGATGAAGAATGGTACATTTGAAGGAATAATGCCGTAATAATCCTACTAAGATTCCTTGCCTGTGTTAGTGCTACAATCACAGTGTTCTTAAAAAGATACATTTTTTAATCTCCTGTGTTTCTTAAAATATATACTGCTTGTTTCTCTCTTCCCACACACTTTGACAGGCAGTTTCTTTTTCTTTTCCTTGTTTTGTTTCTTTTTCATCCATCAGTTTTCAGGAACAAGAACTGTGTGTATGTTTTGAATTTATAGCACAGTAAGAACATATTGAATTTAAAGCCATAATCTAATGTAAGTATATTAAATCACTACAAACAACAAAAGGCAGATATAAATTGTCCTAGACCGCATAGTTATAAACGCAAGATATATCAGTCAAGATTAAGTTGTAGTGGCATTTTTTCTGTCTCAATATAGACTAAACAAATATGGAACACCTGTTCTGATCATCACAAATTGTACATGTATATGAATGCAAACAGGTAGGTAAGCCAATATGAGACACATATTAAAATTTCTGCAAAGTAATTCATGCTTCTGCTTCAATTAGTAACAAAAAAAAAATACATGCCAATTTCAAACACATCAGCCAGGTCAGAATTGGCAGGGAGGTTCTCATAAATGAGTGAAACTGAATGAAATCTTTTCTAGAAAAAATTACCTTACAATGAGTTCAGAAATCTTTCTCATATCATCTTGTGATGAGATGCATTTCTTTATTCTCACATTACTTCCCTGTGGCAGATCCATTCTGAAGCATAAGCAATATAGCAACCCCACCAAGAGAAAGGAAAGGAGAGGAGTAAGTGTCTTATTCCAGGAACAGAGATACCTAAACAATGACCAGAATATCTACAAATGAACACTGAAGGCACATTTTTGATCCGTATTATCTAGTCTTATTTAAGAAAGATTGATATAGCTATCAAAGTTATCATATATAATTACTGCCATTTTCATGGAAATAAAGTGTGTTCATGAAGTCATTTGACTCCGCCAGTCATTCTCTACTCATAGTGAAAATGAGTAAGAACATGATTTTACAATGAACAAAAGCCACTCCCCACCACCAGCAGACTATTCTTCTTGAGCACCCCAACAGGTCTACACACACTGTAGTCTTTACACTTTAGCAATAACACAGCTGTTCCCCAAATGTGTTCAACAACTGTTCTCTAATGCCATCAGTTTCAGAGTGTAAATGGGTCCTAAAATAGCTGGAACATTATGTCCTTTACCATTATATCTTCCTGCCTGGCTGCCAGATTGCTCTCTTTTCCTTTTTTGATGGATTAAGTAGAACCACAGCAATTTGTTGATTTGAAAACTAAGCAATCCCTTTAAACTGTCTCTGTGCTCATTCACTGCTGTCACTGACTCTACCTGAATTCATTTTGGAGCCTGCATTACAAAAGCTTAATTCATGAGGGATTTGCATATGCAAGTAGGGTTGATGAATCCAATAAAACACATTCATTTCATATCTAGAGATATCTTTAAAGATTTGCTTTTTGGCTCAGCTGCTGACACTGGCTCCCTTCATTTTTTCTTCCAACCCATCTTTTTAGGGGCATGTGTTGATTCTGCAAACATTTCATTTGTAAGTGATGCCCTTTCACAGGTGCCCCTCTCACTGGACTGTGCAGAAATGCCAGCTATTATTCTAGCTTTGTGCTCTTCCAAGCTTTGTCAGTAGCAATAGGCCTCTATTCAAACACCAGTGTGATTTTTTTTGAAACCAGCAAGAAAAATAGGCCCAATTCCATTGCCAGAAACCAGGAACAAATTAATTAACAAGAGACTTGACATTAGTAATACATTCTTCCCTGGCATTTAAGAGCTCCCTTCTCCATTGAGGGATGAGTGGGACAACAGGACAGCTGTGAAGGTTTAGCTATGACAGCTCTTCACTCAGAGGGCGTAACTACAGTTGTGTTGCATTCTGTCCCAGAGAAAGATGAAAAAAGCCCACATTTGTTACCATGAAATCTCAAAATGAAGCAAATCTCGCACTGGTACAATAGGTAACATCAGCAAGGTCAGATCACTCTGCCTCTTCCCCTCGATCACCAATAGATGGTGGCAAAGGCCCCCTCTGAAGCTGCCACTGGACTTGCAGTTATTTTTGACATCCTGCTAATAACATAGAAAATGGGGAAGACAGATGCAGACGTCCCCTTTGCAACAATCACCTATAAACAGTAATTTTTTTTGTTTCTAAAATACCTGTACATAATTACTCTGTTAATGCCATCTTTCTTTATCTTCAGACTTGAACATATTTGTTTCTTCTTTTGTAAAGTAACAACAGTGCTTCGCCTTAATGTCAGGCAACAGAGCATGGAGAGGAACATCAAAGCAAGCTCTTCTAAAATAGGTTAAGAAATGATGCTTGTTCCTAAGAACTCAGCACACCTCTGCCTGAAAGGGAGGAGGGACCAGAGAAGAAAGACTCATAGAAAGTGATTTCGAACTCACTGTTACATTACTTAGCATTTTGAAGAGTGGGCTGCTCTTTTCTAAATTGCCAACAGTTGGGGCAACTTCACATCATTTCAAGAGGCTCCACATAGCTGCCTGCCTCTCTTGGCCACCTGTGTAAGGCTCAGCAGAGTTTTGATGGCTCAGGGAAGCCAAGTATCAGAGCCTTGCTAGGCAGCATTTTGCAGTAAAATTAGCAAATATTATTTTGTTTTTATTCCAAGGCTTTTTAAGCATCATTCTTGTGCTTCAGGAAGTTGTGCAAGACACCTACTTCTGCCTCACTCAGTAACAGAGCAGCATGGGTAGAGCACTAAGGGTGGCTGGAAAGCCACTAGTGCAGCTGATATGTAAAAGAGGAGCTGTGGATGTTTGCAAAGACCCCACCACAATACCATCTGAAGTAAAGCAGACATGCTGGCCCAATTACATAGCACACAATCATACCCTGCCTATCGTAATATGACATGGTTTGCATTTCATGATGATATTTACCTCCTTGTTTCATGATCCTGTGTGATGTTGCCAGCAAATGACTCTCACATTCCACATCAGATCTTGAGAGAGAGGCAAATTTTATTAATCTTTTATTTGAGAACAAAGACCTTTGAGGTCCTTAGGTTCAAATTGATAAAAAAATGTGATTTTAGTCTATTTGTTATCAGGTTCACCTGAGAATTTCTTTAATCACATACCTTTGTAGAGCACTTCACAAAGATTCTTTGTATTTATATAACTCACACAGATGCTTTTTAGTTCTTGGCTTATTTGCAGTAACTCATCTCCAAGCCAGGGATCTCTGGTCAGCTTATTTGTTTAAGTATCAGCCTGTCAGTTTAAATAACCCACTCTGCATCAAGCTTTCTGTCTGGAAAATAAGAACAAAAAGGGTATTTATGTATTTTTTCCCCTTGCAAGTATAAAGAAAACTTCCCCCACTATTTTGCACCATCAGTGCAATCAGTATTTTGATATTTTTATGGAGCATCTAAACTAATTTTTCTAACTTGTAAACCTTTTTTTCCTTCTGAGTTTGAAATGTAGCTATATAGAGAATCCAAAAAGACATTCCTAGTGACCCACAGGGCTCTATTTCTTACCAAGAGATAGAAAAAGCAGCTCTGAGCCAGGTATCTGTGATGTTGCATTAGGTGAGCTCCAGACATCCTTTACAACCTAAATTATTCTACACATCTATGACTCTATAATTCATTCACCTATTAGTTTGCATCTCTGGGTTATTTATGAGAGAAGGGTTGTGTTTCTAAGAAAGAGATAAGTTCAAAACAGAGAAGATGGATAAGTAGTTCAATTTTTGTTCTTATCCAGTCTCAAGCTGATATAAACATAAAAACTTAAAAAATATTCAGGGTCCCAAAAGGCAGTACAGTGTGGGCACTAACACTTTGTTAAGAGATCATCACAGATAACACACAAACCTCCTTATAGGTAAAATCTAGACAGTTCCTTTTTTATCTCTGTAAGACATCCCTGTCTTACTGAGATTTCAGCGTGAGTTTTTCGTTGTTTACACAAGGTGAGGTGGTATCCTTACTAACTTACAAAGTTAACTAAACCATAGGATGTGTCCTGGGGCTTAATTCATGCCCTCCAGAACCAGCTTATGCTTTTTGATGTCATTATGCATTTAGTTGAGACAAGAGGATGGCAAGAAATTGAACTAGGATTTTGCTATTACTATTACTATTATTGCTTGTAGTAGTAGTAGTAGTAGTTGTAGTAGTAGAGCAGGTTGGAGGGAATTAATTTATGTTCCCAGCCACCATCGTATTTATTCTTCATTGGCTTTTACAGATTTTTGGGTAAAACACACTCCTGAGGGTTTCAATATTGTGTAGTTTTTTACAGAGCAAACTGGGCAATAGTACCAAAGAAAACTAACAGTGGTTCTACCATAAATGGACAAAATCAAGTAATGTTTCAAACAGATTAGCAAAAAAAATTAGGGGAGTGTGTTTAGTGCACTGAGCTGAATACTGGTCACTGTTCTTGCCAGCGTACTTAAAAGAGATTCTGTGGGAAGTGTGAATTATGGCATTTCTTAGGACAAGTAGCATAACAGCCTGAGGACAAGAAGTGAAAACACACCTTCAGAAGTCAAAAGGTTTTCAAAACCAACAGCTGTGCTCCATTCATCCAGTAAGACTATATGCCACAATGACATATTTTAAATGTGTTTTCTCCATCCAGCAGTGTTTGCTGGGTCTAGACTATTGCTTCAATTTTAAAACCTTTTTCAGCACCTGCCAGCCAGTTTAGGAGTCGTAGAGAGAGTGTTATGGCTTCAGATTGTGTAGATAGGAAAAGGAGAATCCTTGTTTATTTTTTGGAAGTGAGGGTATATAACGGAGGGAACAGCATTCAGCCTGAAGAGAAATACTAGTCACTTGGGTATACTGAGCATAATTATTCCTAAAAGCTCAGCATTTGATCCAATGTCTATTTAAGTCAATGGGCGTTTATCATTGACTTGGGGTGATAGATAAAATGGGCCATTAGTGCACTTTTTAAAAGCTCTGCTGAACAAACACATCACTGGGTGGTTCAGGTCTTTTTTATAATGCCTTTCCTTCTCTGTCAAATACTGCATTTATCTCTAGTCTTGTCCTTTACTGCAGCCTGTATTGTAACACTTTCACCTGCATCACAGGAGAAAAATTCCCAGCCTCTTTTCCTCTTAGTAACAGAGAATCTGCTCCATTAGTGTCCTCATACCTCTGCAGCACTGAAGGTTAAGAAACTTTGTCAGAGTATACAAAGGTAGGTTAGGGTACTTAATGCTGTATACCCAAGCTTTTAAAAAGAAAAAGACCCACATTTTTTTCCTTTAAAATTCTAATTAGACTCTTTTGTTATAGAATTTCAGATCTCTCACTTTGAAGTGCGACAGAGTGAAACAACTGGGCAATAAGTATGGATTCATCAAATGGAAAATATTTGGAATTGTTCTACTCATGCTGGACATTTCCCAGAGGAGTAAGGAGAGAAAATTAAAACAATTTTAGATGTCATCTGCATTATGCCAAATTGCCATTCCATTTTGCCTTCTAAAAGGGTCTTGTTACTTGATGGTATTGTGATTTAATAGCTAAGATTAAGTAAAAGTAGATACCATGGAGAAAACACATAGCACACAGCAGTAATAAAATACAGCAGCAGGTTGTCATTTGCTGCCCACACACTGCAAACTTGTGGGTAACTCCATACATGTTAAGCCCCCTGGACTCAATTCACAGAGAAACAGAGCCAAAAAAACCCACTGACTCTAGCTGTCTGGACCAGTAACACCTCCCACCTGCAACGGCACTGACTTGTTTGCTTTTTTAATTTTTGCATTTTCTGTTTACTTGAGGTGCAGTACACCCAGACCTAATACTATTGTCTATAGGAGGGAGCAGAGCATGAGTAGACAGGTAAATGAGAAATGCAGTTTACCAACCTGTCACTGCTGGAGTAGACTACCAAATACGGATGGCTGCCTATTGATTTACCTGGCATTGTATCACTGGAATAGGAGTGCTCAAAACCAAGCAGCCCTTCTGCAGTGTGATTCCTCATAACAGCTGGAATTTCTGCAAAGAAAACATTATTATTTCTTATAAGTACAGAGAATTAGTAAGTCAACATTTCCAGAAGCACCTCTATTACTTAGAGGCCTGCATGCTGATGAATAGTTTTCCTTGAAACACAAAATGCAGTGTTTAAAAGGAAAACCCTTGAACTGAAGGATAACAAGCTTTTCAGAAACACAATGTTGCTGAAAATGAAATGCTGGAAATGAGAAATTTTCAGATAACACTGCCTTTCAGCTCCCCTACGCTTCATGAGGCAACAGTGACTCACAGCACAATGACCTTAGTGACAACAGCACTGTGCTGACACAGCAGTATCATGATTCAAAAAATAACACCGTATCACATAATTGGAAAATTAATAGCTGCTGGTACTGACATGATGTCTCTATTCAGTGTTATCTGTGTTTCTGCCCTTGTTTTATGCCCATTTGAGCCTGGAGTGGTGCTGGCAGATCAGTTTTCCTGCCCCAGCAGCAAACAGCTGGAGGAACTGGGATAGCTCTGTCTCCCTGTCAGCTAGACACTCTCCTTCCCCCATCCAGTTTGAACGCCAGTGCTGCCATCCTTGTGAGCCTGGGAGGAGCTAAAGATCTGGGGAAGACAGGAGAGAAGGGAGAGACCTAGCACTTTTGAACCCTGCAGGCTTCTGCTGTTCTATGAATTTCTCTGTTGACAAGTCGCAGCTCCCCAGTTTTTCTCCCCATGGCAACTAATTCCTAGACTGAAATCAACTGCATTGCAATAATTTGTGGCAGAATATTCTTTCTGTTATCAGTATCCCTATAGAGTCACTAGGCATTGCCCCCCACTAAGCCAACTATCTACTTCCTATACCAGTAGCAAATGAACAAAAACAGAGAGTACCGGACTCCGCTCCAGGAAGGGTGTTGGCAGGTGGGGCACATGCAACACAAAACACCCTTTTTGTTATTCATAAAAGAGAATACCAATTCATTTTTAATTAAATCGTGAGGCTTTCTGCTTGCGTGAATCACAGCTTTTTGCTGATACTCTCACCATGTCTAGAGTTTCTCATTTTCCATCTGGGTATTTAACAAACAACATAATTTGCCTCATAAATCTTTGTTAAGATTTTTTGAATGCTGGCTACTTCCCCACACACAGGCACACAAATGCACTCCCATTTCCACAGTAAAGCACCACATCTCACAGCAGGAGAATGAAGGGAAAGAAAACCAAGAAAGCAAAACCCAGCTGTAGCACAGTCTTGCAAAAATGAATGTTACCAAAGCTTAGATAGACTCAACCTTCCCTTTTATTTTCTGATTTCTTAAAATGAAACCAGCTCTGCCTCCCTTGTCAAGGAGCGAAGAGAATGCTCTTTAAGGAAATAAAATACTTGGAACTGTTCTGGGAGCTCCCATTTTCCGAAGATGGATGAGCAAGGGTGGGCTTGGCAACAGACAGTAAGAAGAAGAAATCAAGGTATTACTCACTCGTATTTACAAACTATTGCAAACTGTTCTAGAACTGCTTATGTTTGTTCCCTCCCTCAATCCCACTCTTCCATGCTATCACTATTAAAATCAATCACAATACACTCTCTTATAACAAACATTAAAACTTCGACCTTCATGTTGTTCCCCACCAAGGACAAGCAGCTGTAGCTTTTGAGGCAAAACTGTCAGTGTATGCTTATAACAGTGCCTAAACAAACTAAAGATTACAAGCTCCTAATGAGGTCTTTGAGGCTTTACAGATCAGGCTTCTCAAATTGCGGTTCCCTGAACAAAGAAGTCTCACTAATCATTGGATTTGTGTTTTACAATGTTGAGAAGTTTGAGGTGTTGTTCAAATGATGTTATCTGCTTTTATATTTCTTTCTTAAGAAGCTTAACAGAACTATCTGTCCCTTCTCTTGGCTCCGCTTCAGGAAAATATTTGGTCACATAGTAAGTCAGCTCTTATTCATAAATTCATAGGAATGAGTTTAAAAACATTGCATATAAATCCCAATGGAGTTTCAGTATACAGTCTCTGAAAAGTAAATTTTCCCAAGCTTTGAGAAGGGATTCAATGACTGAAAAAATGATTTTGTAGAATATAGAGAATTCTGCCTGCTGGACAAGCAGCTAAGAAGGTGTTATTTTGGAGGGTTTGTCTTTCCCTATGTTAAGTTTCCTCCCCTGAGTTCAGATATGCTGAGGTAGCAGGTCTCTAAGATGCTGTCTAGAGAGTTGAAGAAATCTCTTATTCTTGCTCTGCTTTGACCTCATCTCATTTTATTTACATATTCTGCAGATTTTCAGCTTGGTCTGTCAAATTTGCCTGATGTATGACAAACTCTCTTCCTGACTTCTCTTCCAAAGTTTTTATCATTCCTGTTTACTTCAGTGCACCCACTTCTCAACAACAGCTTAGTTCTTATGCAGAAAAAGTCAGTTCTTTCCTTGCTTCTTCTCTTCATCCCAGCTGTCCTCCATAGACGTGGGTGCTCCCAATTTCACTAGAGGCTTTTACACCAACAAATACCACAAAGTGTGAATCAAACCCAAAGGGTGTTTGGCTGAGAATTTAGAAACTTAAACTGATGAAATATGTAGTTTGTAATTAAAGTACTGAGAAAACCTTTACAGAAGAATCAGTAGAGCAACACTATAATTACGCTGTCCTTCATATCCTGCCATTAACATTTCTAGAAGTGACACAATAATAATGTGGTCTTTTTTCTCTTTAGGAACTGTCAGCTCCCTTTACAGAATTCAAGGAAGTTTACAAAGAATATAAAGTTCTTAAATGGAAAATGCAAATGATGATTTTTGTGTAATAGACATGACAGTCACATTAGTAAGTTCATGAAATTCATGACCATATATGTTTCAAGTCAGTAGAGTAGAACACCTTTTTTCTCATCCTTTTTTCCCCCCTATCTATTCAGGGTTCAATACAATAAAATAAAATTAAATTAAATTTAAAAAGAAAAAGCAAAAAAATCTCTCTTTCGAGCTCTCCTGTTAACTGTTCATACCTCATATTTTTGTAGGAACACAGACTGCCTGTGTTTCCAGAAGCACACAGAGAGCCCATTTAATTCAATTAAAATCATTGCATTATCAAGCTTAGAAAAGATCGTCTAAAATCATCCAGTCCAAGCATAAGTAAGGGATATTCCAATCCCAGACACCAAAAAGACTTTATGCAGGAACAAACCAAGCTTACAACAATAGACACATTTTGGGGGATGCCCCAGGAACATCCTTTAGGCTGCTATTGCCAGCAATGTTTCTGCCCCATATCAAGGAAAACACTGCAGTACCAGCTGCAGCTGCTGAGTGCCTGCAAGCCTAATTGGGCATGTATCCTCTGACCACTACATCCCTCAGGAGATGTCATTTGATTGGCATTCTAACACGCTCTGAAGAGGTAAAGGAAAGTATGTGTCTTTGTGTTACAACTTTGGGGATTCTAGTGACACCACTGATTCTGAAGGAGACCTGATACACATTCAAAGCACAAACTCTCAAGAGTTGTGTCTCACAACGGAACGTGAGGCCTTGGCAGCCAGGTCTCTTCTCTTGATTCTCAGTCAATCATAAGTGTTGATAAAAGAAGAGCAGGTTTAGGAAAAGTGCATTTTCTGTTGAACAAGCAGCACAAGTATAATGGCGTTGAAATGAGGTACTTCAATGCTTTAAATCTCTTGTGGACTGTGGATGAGAAATAAGTGCTAAAACAAATCTAAACTCATTCTCTAATTTTAATTAATAATTAATAAATTATATTCAAAAATAAACTTTGTGATATTGACAAAATTGCATGAAATTCTATGGTTCGGGTATTTTAAGATCATCAAATGTTATATTGAGGGCAAATAGATCTCATTATAACAATTCTGGGAGAAGGCAAGCATCTCATGTCTGACACAGACATATAGCATTTACCTGCTACATATGTACATATAAGATGCTGATTTACGAAGGACAGGCAGAAATTAGTGAAGTCCTGGGAAGATGTGAATTAGATGTGAACTAAATCTTCATTTACCAAATTAGTGTTGCACCAAGCTCATGTCATAAACTTTATGAAAGTCAGTGTACACTTGTTTGAATCTAGTACTACCTAAATATAGCTATCCTTCTTTCATACATCAGTTCCCACCAGCTTAGAGGAGGAATAGAAATAACTCACAGCTGACAAAACATACCAGGAAAATTGCTGCTGATAAAACCTTGAATTTTTTTTGCTTTCTAGAAGCCTGGTCCAGAACCTGTGTAATGCAAAGTGTTTAGTGGTTTTCACTCCCTGCCAGCCAAAGTTCCTTCTCCTATGACAGGGATCACAGTGGTAAGAGATGGACTTCTGTGCAAGACTGTTTCAGGTTCCATAGAGTGGAAGAAAGAATTTGTCTTTACACCACAGTTAAATCAAGTTGTGGCTCCAAAATCTCCATTTTCTATGTGTAACCCAAACCTCCCTTTCACTGTATATATGACAAAGGGTTTCAACTCCAGCTAGTTGACTTTTAAGATCAGGGAACTAGATCAAATCAACACAAATCACTTGCTCACCCAGTGCAGCATCTTTTGGTGTGGCTTAGGGCTAGTCAACATCAGATGGGAGGGGAAAGAATGCATATGTGGGCTGTTACAGCATTTTCAGGTTGCAATCCCTACAGCCTCACGATGGAGTTCTCCCAAATGAACAAGCAAGCTTCTGCCAACTGCATAAACCCTTTCAGAAGGGCTTTATGTTCATTTCATGATGAGTTGAAACAGGGGAAGGAAGAGTTCCTGCCCCTGTATGTCAGATGCTGTTTTTTAGACTTTGTCAGTCTTCCCACTGCTGCCTTGTGCTTTGCTGTTTTACACCATGTTGAGTGTGTCAGTTTAGCCAGCTGCCTGTCGTGCACGAAAGTCAAGCTGACCACCCTCTAACTTGATGGTTTTGAAAGCTGGCATGTAACTCAATGCACTCCACTGATGGTCACACACTCCTAAAAGCATCTACTCAGCACTCCTACTCAGCATCACAGCAAACCTGTATTTTGTAAATGCCTACCTCTACTCGGAAACCCCAGATTTCTCTGACATCTGAGAGAATAAATTATTCTCCTTTAAAAGCTGTCATTGCAGCACAAAGAGCTATGAACAACGAGTAAATAAAGGTAGGACAGGGTATTTGCCTAGGACACATCTTAGGTAATATCAAAAAGAACCATTACTTTTAAAACAGCACAGGAGAGAAAGAGGTCTTCTAACAACTGTGTAAGTTCTAATCCTTACTCTGAGATAAGCATTATGGAAAACACTGAGGTACTGGAGATACCAGAATCAGAATTCTGATGAGTTAGAGACGGAAGTGAAAAGAATTTTTCTATGAAGGAGCCAAAGAGTAACAGAGGGACAGAGAGAGAGAGAATGAGTCCCAAGCTCACAGAGTTATGGCAGAAACCTGGCACTAGAAGCTACATTAAAGTGCATGAATGGGTGATCTAAACAAAGATAGATCCTCTGTGCCAGACAAAGGCTGTGCTTTAGGTAAGTGTTAGTGAAAATCCTTTCTGAAACTATTTGGCTCTATTCCCATATTCTCACAGGTATGCTGGAAAATTCACATCAGCAGCAATTATTTTCCTTCTATTTCCAGATCCCACAGTCCTCAGCAGTGTTAACACTTACCCCTCAGCTGTCCTCTTTCATTTGGCTGGCATCCAGGGCATACTCTTTCTGCACTCCAAGTGCCCTGCGTAAGGCTTCATATGAAAAAAAGCAACAGAGGACAAGTTGGAAACCTCAGGATCAGTTGTGGATTAATGAGCCTTTGGCAAATCTCTGTACCTTCTGTTTCAAGTGCCAGGCAAAATCCTTTGATCTTTCTTTATCTACATATTTACACTGAAGCATGTAAATTGAAAGAGCAAACAAATAAATAAAACACCTCAGGTCCACCAAAATAAGAGACCTAGTTGGACTAGTTTTTCCTCCTAGAAGGAGAATCTGAGAACAAGCATGTAATGGATACGTAAGATGCATGGCTTAATGCACTAACAGAAGGCTCTCATGTGCCACAGGGATGAATGTACTCAAACAGCCTAGGGAAAATGGAATTTTCCTTAGTAGTGAAACTGTAAATGTTATCTTTTGACATATACTGTAGGTATGTACACTGTATATTTTATATACATGCACATATATATGTTTGTTTCCTCCATCTTACATATTAAAAGTATATTTTTCAAAATTATCTCAGTGACTTTCTGACTTGGATTTAGTTGAATTGCATAATTACTGAAGCTGACAGCATAAGGCCAAATGCTGCCCTTGAAATCATTCCCTTCTCTGGGAATTTTGTATGCTCAGAAGACCAAAGGCTTTTGCAGCAACTGAATCTGCAAACTGTGTAATCGTAGCAGCCTGGTCTGGCCTTTTTGAGATTGCCATCAGAATTATGCCTTTCCAGGGACTGTTGACAAAGCCTTCAATATATACAGCATCTGAAAAAAAAAAAAAACCTTAACGGAAATGGTCCATTCTTCTCCAGATACCTGTGCTGGGCTTTCCCCCAGCACTTCTATGTTGTTTGGAGTGAGTGCCATGAACTATTGTAGGGCAGGTGTTCCACTGCAAATTAGCAGAAACTCTCGATGCCTCTATCTTTCCTGTGACAGGGCCACTTCCAAATCCCAGCCAATGAGATTGGAGAAACACTGCCATGGTCTGTGACCGTGATAGTTCTAAGAAAGATCACTGAGCATTTCCTTCTGACCATCCAGCCACGTGGCTTTAACAGGTATTAATCCAAAAGTTTTTTTTGCAGAAAAAGCTGGATGCCTTGCGATAGTTCCACTTGGATTAATTTCTCCTGAAGTTGCTTCATTGAGGTGGGAAAACTGGGTGGAAAACCATCAGCTTTGATTAGGAAAGGATAGTAATGTGGTCATGGCAACAGAATCCAATAGAAAGAGAGGAACAAGCACATTGTGCCTTGCTTGTGGAGGGTACCTGTATCTATTTGTTTATACATTCCTAACCTCCCTTGACCACAATACCCACCTGAACATAAACAGTTTATATCATAAATGTAGATGGACTGGATTCATTTCAATAGAAGAGAGTTAGGCATTGGTGGTAGCACTGTATGAGTGATACTGTCTCATACCACAAAGGGTGGTGATAAGCAGTTGTGGCATGAACTTGTGACGGTATCTGCTTCTTAATGTGAGCAGAACACAGGTTTCAGAGTTAACCTGTTTAAAACTGAAAAAACAGTGGTAATTATTAGTTTTTTTTAATGGGAAATATCAGAGCACAAAACTGATGCCAGCACTCTTGTGAGCTAGCGGTATTATAATGAAGTGCAAATCCCCAGGTTACAGAATCATAGAATCGTAGAATCAGATGGGTTGGAAAGGCCCTCTAAGATCATCAAGTCCAACCCTTGATCCACTACCACTGGAGTTACTAGACTATGGCACTAAGTGCCACATCCAGTCTCTTCTTAAATACCTCCAAGGATGGAGAATCCACCACCTCCCTGGGCAGCCCATTCCAATGCCACATTATGTTACACTCTTATGCGCCACAAAGACGAGGGAGAAGTGATTCCACCTTCTGAAGCATCTGGTAATAGCATTTGTGGAGTTTGAATGGGGAACCAAATCCCAGCCTCCTTTACTCATGTGAGTAGTTTTGTGCTGATCTATTCTTAAAATAATCATCAATTCCTGCTCAGTGCTTTCGCCCATAAATTAGTTCCTATGATGTATAACAGCCACTGAAGGAAGAATTGAACAGGGGAAATTAACTTGCTTTTCAGAAATTTATCAAGGCCACACTTTTTACTGGGACAAAAACAATTCATTTAAGCCTTGTCAAGATTTCTAATTAAAAATCCTCTGCTCCTGATTGCAACTCACAAATACTGTGCTTAATTTTGGAAGTTAATAATATTTCTGTGCATTTCTGCTACACTCTGCTATTGCAGCTCTGACTCTAATCTGATAAAAAGAGCACTGTACTCAAGCCAGCAGTAAATGACTTTCCTTATTTCTGTGTAAAAACTAAACTTACTTTGTAGAAGGGGAATGGGGAGGTTTGGCGCCATATTCATTGTCTGAATTTCAGCTCTATTGTAAGAGATAAGGAAGTTTTTTCTCCTTTAGCTGTAGGTTAACACATCAGATATTCACAGGCCTGAAAAGTTTTGACTTTTTATTGTGAATCAATCAGCTTGCACCAAGCTACCTGCTGCCTGGCAGGTTTCCCATCCCTACGTGCTTGTGTGAAGGGCTTGGACCACAGATCACACCAAAGAAAGATCAAGCCTTCAACCAACTAGCCCATGAGTAAAGCTCAACTCTGTTTTTCATTTGTGAGTTGGAAGAGGTCTCTTCCTTCAAAGACTTTGGTAGTGTAGACATTCAGCATGTCCAAGAACCAATTTTCTATTGTATCAGAATACAAGTAAGATTATTTTGTTCCATGATTAACAATTATGATTTCACAGGTAATTCAAGCCTAGAGTACTTTGATCATATTTTTTTTATGATCAGTACAATATGAACTTGAAAGAAAAGTAACTTTCAATCTTCACCAACACATAGCAGATCATCATCCTCTAGTTATAGAGGAGAATTACAATGAAGAACTTGACATGTCACAAATCTCCAATAAGTCAAAACTCAACACCTCTCTTATATGTCCCAAAACCATTTAACCTTGAAGCATTTTATATTCCGTCTTCATTATACATCAGTAACATCATGTCCCTACACCATCTCATCATTATTTACCAGTTGCATCCTTGCTTATAGTCCGTGAGACAAGAATGCGCACAAGGATGTTTGCACAAGGATGATCATACAATGAGAGTTCCATTTATTTTCCTGTGCACTAGTTCATTACCTCAGTAGCCAGTAAATTGCCAGACTTTTTAGGGGATATTGCTCTAAAAAATAAACTGTTTTAAGGAGAGATCTGAGACAAAAACAGGAGATGTTTTCTGATATTTATTGGGAAGGGTTTTCCAATCATCAGAAACAGAAACAACAGAAGCTGTGAATTTAAAAAATCAGGATAGATGTAAGGTAGGATGTGATTCCTGAATGACCATAAGGCCATCATAAAGTTTGACCTAAACCATATCTTCCAATATAACGACTGAAAACCAGACTTGACTTTCCCAATGTTAAAAAAAATATGCGTGAAAGGTGGACCAGCCTTTCTGTTCCTGGTTTTATATAAGTTGGATATAAATATATCCAAAAGTCCAAAACAACAAAATAAATGGCTGTATAAACTTTAAGTGGAAAAAGCTCCAGTACAAAGATTTTGTCCTGTTTTGTTTCTTTTTTTTTTTAGACAGATATAAATATTTTCTGTCCTTGAAGTTTCAGAGGAATTTTATTGTACACCTCCCAGCTGAACCACCTTAGGAATCATTAAAAGCAAAAATCAAGTTAAAATTATGTATTAGTAAGACATTTTCTTCTTTAATCATTGAATTCTGGCATATACACCAATTTATGAACTCAGAGTTGCAATGTACAAATCACAGGAAAGCTAGGTCCTCCCTAGCTAATACTGTTAACTCTCTCTTTAAAAGTCATTAACAAACAAGATAAGAAAACTTCTCCTCATGTTCTTAGAACCTGGGCTAAAGCCACCATAGCCAATACTAGTCTTTCCAACGATTTCAGATCAAGCTGTAAGTCCTGAGATGGCACCATCTCTTGAGTGTGATGAACTAGGATTCCTCAGCACTGATGGCAACACACTGTCACTGGCAAGGTCACATCAACCAGGAACCCAGGCAGTGCTAGGAGCCAGCCTGTCTTCGGTGACATAAGAGAAAATCCAATGGGTTATGTGTTTTTTGCTGTTATCAGTTTGCTCTTAATGAAAAGGGAAAGAGAGGTAAAAGAATGAGTCTCTGCTCTACCACTCTACCTGATATTCTCTGGTTTGTTTTTTGGTTTTTTTCTCAAATTTAAATACTGTACACCTCATATGGCAGTTATTTTTACTTATTCAAATTCTAAGACGCATTTTTTTCCCCACTCTGTAAATGGAAAAAAATAGGTGTCTTGGCCTATTGAGTTGGTATTGCTTTTATAAATAGGCTGATGTTGGAAGACCACAGTTCAACCTTCTGTGTGTTGCTATGTTGTTCTTAGGGATGTAGCTTTGTTAGATAAAGCACAGTTAGACAGTTTTTATGAAAAAAAATTATTACTGACAGAAATAGCAGAACTAACTTAGCCAAGAGTATTTAACCAGCGACTCACTAAAACACTGAAAAAGCAAAAGCTCACACCAAGTCCTTCAGCCACAAAGTTCAAAGAATCTGGAAAATGCTCTCCACCTCATAAAGCTCATTCATTCATGTCAGTCCAAAGAGGCTGCAGCACAACTCTGTCTCTGGCTGGGGGGAGAGGGGGGGGATACCTGACCTTGGGGATTCAGATCATGCAGCCCAAACCAGCACACTTGATGCCCTACTCCTCGTCCTAGTATTGACAACTGCTGCTCAGGTGAGCAGCTACAGGGAAAGTAAAGGCAATGCCATTTCTGTAACTTTATAGTTTTCTAATCATTAATAATCACTCTTTCACAGAGACAATAAATATCCAAACTTCTTTGTACAGATCTAATTATTGCATATTATTTTACATGAGTTCCGTCCATCCTGACCTAAACCACAATCATAGGAAATGCACTTTGAAACTCAATAGTCTCACTGAATTCATATTAATCCTGAGGAGCAGGAAAATAAGCAGAGCAGCTGCAGAAGGTTCAGAAAGTCTAGAAAGAATTTCATTATCAGTAACAGCTATTGTAAAACATTAAATTAATAAATGCAAACCTTCTTCCTACATATGAGATCCCATTAAAAAGAGCTCCAGAGTCACCACTTCCTCTCCTACTACTGTCACGGATCTGTCACAAATTTGGTTTCTTTGGAGATACAGGTTTACCTTCTTGCCAGAGATGAAAGACTTATTGATACTGAAACAGATTTAAATAAAATAGTTTTGCTCAAAAACTATATTCAAACTTATGTGTATAACACCAGCAAAAATACCTAGTTGCCATAAATTTTGTGACAAGAACAACAACAATAATAATAATGATAATAAATTTTCTGCTTTCAGACTTAAATCTGTATCTAACCACTACTCAGGAGGGCACCTAATGTAAAGAACACACTAGCCTCATTTCTATATGAAGCAGGTGGTTTCTTGCACCTTTTCTCTGAAACATCTGGTACTGGCTACATTCAGAGACAAGTTTGTAGAGCAGATTGATATGAAGTCTAATTTGGTATGGCAAATCCTTCCAGGACAAATTCCACCATAGTGTGCAGACGTCCCATGACTCTGAAGTCAACAATTTTGCATAATTTATATCTTTACAGATTTATCCCAGGTTGCTTGGATATAGGTCTTGAGGTTTTATTGGAGTCCTTCTTCTCCCTTTTAAGCCGGATTTTAATAGATTTTTACAAAAAAAAAAAATTATATATACACACACAATTGTGTTTTCTTTAGGGTATTAACTCCTGAATATACAGATGGGTTTTATGTAAAGCTACTGAATTCAAACGGGGAAAAATCCCCCATTTCATCAGATGGTCACATTAGTCATGTCAAGTAGTATGATGCAGTACGGTGCTCAGCAATTTTATATATGCAACTCTCTATTCTCTAGATCTAACTGCTCAGTTGCTCAGGTGCTGCCAGGACCTACTAACAAAACTGATCGTGTTGTCTACAGCTGTATTACTCAATATAAGGAACACTTCATCACTGAGTGCCTTTGACCACCTGCAGCCTTCCCTGACAGTCAGCTCTTTTCCTTCCTCTCCTCCTTCACAAATGCATACAGAAGTGAATTTAAAGCAGAAGCAGACATTTTTTACCTGAAAACAATTTGAGAGCTTGAGACCTGTGCATAGGGGTAACACACAGATCCAATAGGCCCTGGGAACAAAGGAAGAAATGAGAGGAATGAATAGCCTTGTTCCCATCCTCTTGTTTTCTGTCTTTTGGAAAGATACCTGTAGACCATTTGATTACTTTCCCAATGAGAAATGATTTACTTTTATTCATTGCCTGCTAGAAAAGTTTGTGTTCATGTTAGAATTAGTGAATACCTTTTCTTCCATGAGAACTACAATCCTGTTTCTCACATTGTATTAAATAATCTTTTTTCCAGAACATGGGAAAGGACTAATGGTCACACAACTATTTTCTCTCCAAACCTTTGGTTATATGTACATCAGGTAATGATAACACCACAAAAAGGTTGTTGTACAAAGGTAAACTTAAAACATAAAGAGTCTGTGTAGTCAAGCAGGTGACAGACCTCTCATAACTGATAGCAAGCCTCCATGAATTCAATTGCAAGCTGTAGATACAATTAACCTATATTTTACTTCTATTTCTGGATTTAACATGGATTCCTCCATACATCCTGCATACAGCAAACACCAAGTATTCATTATAATCAGTAGAGTGTATTTTATTGTGACCTCTCAGCTGTATCAAGATCTTTCACCCAGCAGAAATCATTCCACGTGAAGGGCCCTTCAGCACAAATTAAATGAAAGTAGAGTGGAATTGAGGGAAATTATAGTCATAACGGCTGTAGAAATGAAGTCAACTTTTTCTCTGCATGATCACGGCAAACAGTGCAGATGCTCTCTGCTACCAGCATTGATGTAGGTGCCAAAATTTCTTCCTGCTAAAAGAGTTTTAATAAAATGCCTTTATCCTAAAGGGATGTGTCATCAGTACTACACAAAAACAAAGACAAAAACAAGCCTTGAAAATACAGTAGGAGCCCAGGAACCAATTTGTTCTACTAGTGCCATTGTAATATAAATGAGTCTAATGACAGACATTACATTTCAGTTTTGAATAAGGATCCACACACTGGCTGCTAAGTGATATGTGTGGAGTTGTAACTAAGCACACTTAAAGGTCCCCTGCCCCAAGAAGTTTGACAGAATCACACTCTAAGAAAGTCAAAACATCTACTTATTTAGGAATTGAATGTTTTCTTTCTTCTTCCAAGTGCTCCTTCAGTATAGATTTTACAGTATATCATTTTTTTCTCTACAAAGCTTATAAAAGCAAGTCATAGATCCTACAAAGTAGTAAATCACCAGAATCCAAGTTAGCTTGACAATAGCCAAAAAGCTAAGAACACATAATGGAATCTGCTTGCAAACAACCACCAATTGGAAACACAAAATTTTATTATTTATGACCATATAAATCAGAGAGAACTCGGTAGCTGGTGAAATGTACTACAGTCAATAAAGGATCATAAAAAGGGCAGAGATATTGTTCTTTTGAGCACAGACACCAATTTCAGGGCTCTAAGCCTTTAAACAGAAGATGCAGTTTAGCAGAAATTTTGAGTAGTCCTGGAGAATAAATAGGCCTTTCATGAACACAGAAATCTGTCAGTTTTCCTAAACAAATTAATGCAAAATGCAAAATTCTCTTTTAGGACTCACAGAAAGTGTACATCACTGAAGGAGCACAGGCCACTTTATTTCAAAGACATCAATGAATAAGTAAAAAAAAAAAAGTAGAATCTTTAGGAAATGGTCAAAAAATATTTAAGGATACTTCCTCTTTAAAAATACCCTTGTCAAACATATCAACTAAAAGAATCCTCCATAAAGGTTAACTCCTAGTATGTGTTAAATATTAATTTACAGTGCTGATTTCTCGAAGAGAAAAATGCAAATAAAAACAAAACATTTTGTCTTAATTGAGCTGCTTGCAGGAAACATACCCATTTCCATCAATAAGAAACAGCATGCTCTGGGGATCAGGACAGATGGATGACAGGCAAATGGTGAGAAGTCTGAACTGATCATCTCTAACATCACTTTAGGATTCCCTTCTCTTTCCATTCTGAAACTGTTAAGAGCTGAGAAGTGGGGGGGAATATCAGAGGAGGGGAAACATCTTTTTACCTATGGAAAAATAAATGCCAAAGCATACAATCTTTTTTATTTATGGCCTCAACTATCTATTGATTCAGTAAATATTTGCACATATATAATTTTTTCCCATTAAAGATTTTGGAACAATCTAAAGGAAATTCAAATTATTATTTATCTTATCCTCGCTGAGTCCCTTTCATAGGGAATCATCAATCTGCTGTAATTGGATATAACAGTTGCATCCCACACATTTCCAAGCCAGCTGAATCTGGCAAGATTCCAAATACTGTCTTTACTCTGGGTCTCTCCAGCAAATTTCTGGATACAGAAATCCTGTCTGAAGCCCTCTGCAGGGGATCCTTTAGTCCTACTGCCCAGGGCCAGGAATCAGTGGTACAACCCAACTCAATTCTGCTGTTAGGCACATTCTCCCAAAATTTACCCCTTGCTGTAGCTGTTCTGCTTCATGTAAAAAAAAAGAAAAAAAAAAGAAAAAAAAAAAAAAAAAAAAACCCAGACGTTCCATGGAATTTCCTACAAACATGTACTTTAATTTAATTAGTCCTAGGGCATTGCAATACTTGTAAAAAATAAACAAAACATAAATAGTTGGCAAACATCTTCCTTTGGAGCACTGCTCTCTTCTTTTCCAGAAGTAAGTTGGACATAACTCCTTTACTTTTACAGATATTTTTTTTTACAGTATTGGAGCACTCTCCTTTTTCTTCTTCATCTACTTGAAATTTTCCAATGTCTGCCCCATCTCCCATTCTTTGTCAGCAGCTTAGCAGGGATCACATAAAAATCAGTGATTCTGCTAGTAGAAACCCTTTTATTCTACCACAGTGGAAACATCTGCTGAGACCTTGACTGGCCTCTTACTGCTTCCCAGATGCATTCACCACAACCATAAAATGGATATTCTCCTCTACATTGAAGGTCACAGTCAAAAATTATGTTCATAAAACAAGGAAGAATTCTTGTCCTGACAGGGGCATATTCCCCATGCTGTCACACTATTGTTCCTATCTTTATGTACCAGAGAATCAACAGACTCTATTGAAGGAGAGCTACTGCAGCAGGGTATAAATAGGCTCCCTCAGCAGAGCCCAGGCTGTGTGTTGTACTAACATAACCAGGCTGCCCCCAATCCCCACGTTAGGTACCTGTGGTACACCTTGGTGATGCTGCCCTAGTGGATTCTGACCATCAAACTGCTGCTCCTCTTTGCTTTTGCTAATCGGCATTTATGGGAGCAGGATGTGTACTGGATGTAGTTACAGAAGCATCTCTACCTACGGGCTTGCAATTTTAAACAATCATTTTGTGCTAACGTTTCTTTACAAAAGGCCCCATCACATACAATAATTCATCAGCACAACAATATAAACATGAAATTAAGGCATAAGGAGCCTGTCTAACATAATGATCCATGAAACAGATAACTTCACAACATATTGTTACAGACTTTCAGGCTAGAGAACAGATACTCTTTCTTAAAACAAGAAGTCAATACTTATCCCTAGGCTCTTCATTTATCAATTTCCTTCACCAATCTCTGTGTAGCCATAATGTGGGGCCAGGCTAATTTTAAAACATCTTGTAAACTGAAACTTGTCTCAAGCTGAGCTCTCCAGATTGGGCAGTGAGGTCAACTCACCAAACATGCAAGCCCCCAGCTATACAATCAATCATGAAGTCAGAATTTCAGGCTGTGTGTATTTTAAAGTGTATTTTAAATAAAACAATACTGAAACACTCTCAGTCACCTGACCTGTTGGTACTAATAATAAATAGATCCACTCAGCCAAACCCTACTGTCACACAGAGATTCATGTAAATTAAAATAACCCTTTCTTCCTCTTCTCATCAGTAACTATCTAATAGATCAGCTTATAAGACATAAACCAAAGAGCAAGTCAGAAGCAATTAAGGAAGATGTTGTGCATGCTCAGAGGTGGTCACACATGAGATCTGAGAATAAAATTCTGAAAGAGTGATTGCACCACAACTCAGGAAACCTGTAATCTTAACATCATAATTTCTTTTCCCTCCCTCCTAACAAGTCAGTTTCTTCAGATTAAGAATTATACCTTTGTTTATGGGTTACACAGAAAGTATTTGCACCCTCCATGTGTTATCTTCCGAGCTACACCTTTTCATTAGCTTCTTCCAGATTGCTCAATATTTGCACTGATCGCCTCCATTCCTTGCTGCTGACTCTCATGACACTTGCCATTAATTTGTTGCCTAAAGAAATCATTCTGGAAACCTCCTGAAATAACTCAGTTGTTCATTGCATAAAATTAGACACTTCTACAATCAAGGCTCTGCAGCTTCATCAAACAGCCAAGTTCTAAACAGGATTACTTGAGACTTGATTTGATGCCTTTAGGCTCTACACTGTCATGTATAGGAATCATTAATAAAGCAAGTATAATTTTTATACCTAGAACAATTCACTCTTCAGTTGGGAAAGAGGCATACCAACTTATTTTAGCTAAATTCCTAAAAATCCCTGGGAAAAAGGGCCAAGTAGCAAAAAAAACACATTTCAGCACAAGACCAAAGTAAAGTAGAACAGGTTTTTGATCTTATCCTCTAGACAAATGCTGACTTACAGCCAAATAAATTATAATCACTTCTAACTAATCAAATTGCTGCCTTTTGCAGCCTTACTCTTTCTTTATCTATGGAAATAAAAAGAGTTGATGTAACACTGGATTCCTTATTGTAGTTACATTATCCCACAACTTCAGAAAGAATACAACAGCATTTTTTTAATATGCAATCAACAAAGCAGTATTATCTGGGAATAAATGTTTACCTTCACCTTAGGACAGGAGAACTTTCACTCTGCCTTGTCCACAGCAGAATTAGCAAATTCCTTCAGCTATCTGAGAAGCTTTGTTAGCTGACTAAATGACAGTTTGCAATTTTCTTAAATGGAGTACAAACTTATTATGCAGTTTCCTAAGACTATCTATAATGCTAACAGACTACCAAGTAAGTGCACTAATATGCCAAGTACTTCAATTTGGGAGATGGGGTTTAGGAGGTGTCAGAGAGAAATTATATATATATTCAGGTACTAGTATCTTTTCATTTCAAGAAGCTGCTGAAAGGATCCTGTTAATATGTCAACATTTTTTACTTGGAATGAATTTCAGCCTCTTCTCTCTCCTGAAGCACCAGGGTTTTTTTTCTGGGGAATAGGAAGAACATGTCTATAAAAGTCCTTCCAGGCTGAACAGCAAAAACAGCAGCTGCAGGAGGTATGAGTGGCTTTTTGGCAGAAAAGCATCCTGTCATACATCAGACTCACACTCATTATTATTAGTGAGCATTGCTGCAGTCAGAATTAACTGTTATGCACAGGACTCAGGAATATTTTAGCCCCAAACAATGAGAAAGCATATGTATTTTTACATTAGAAGTAATGGTGGCGTCAGCTTAGCTGCAATTCTAATTCTTTTGAACAGCATGCAAAACTAATGCCCTCCTGTTAGTTTAGTTGAAGACTTCCAAAATATTAAATAGAAAATATAACACAGTCTTGTAAAGGGACAAAATTAAAAAAAAAAAACAACCCTGATGTGAAGAAGAAATAAAAAGCATCATTATTTGGACCTGTTTCTGCACAGTACTGAGCACAGACTGAACATTAACACTAAGCATTACTAAACATGAAGAGGCCTCATTACCATTCAGGTAACATCCAACAGAATCAGGTCTTTTATGAGGAGATAGTAGCTACAGAAAAGGTCATAGTAGCATTTTTAATCTGTACATATCAAAGAACCACAGAAAAATTGCTGGTATCATTATGCCTGTTTTAAAGATTAGGAGATTGAGGCAAAAATGCTTAAAAAAATCTTCATCAAGATTTGACAAGCCACTATCAGAGCTAAAACCAGAATCCAGTTCTCTTAAATCCTCATCTAGTCTAGTCACGAGCTTTCCAGGAGAAAAAGGAGACAGTTGTTCTTGGACAATGATAAAGACCTGACTTTTCAGTGGTGCAGTCAGCAAGGGAAACAAACACTTAAAGCCTACAGAAAAAAAAAGGTCTTATTTTTTCCCTTCTTATAGCCAACACAGTCACCAGATCAATAAGCAGCCTGGAGTGCTAAGACCGTGTTTCTTGGCCTGCTTTCAGATGGTATTCCAGACAAACAAATCCAGACAAACAAATTCAGGTAGAAAAATTGTATGCACAGGACAAGTTATTGGAGAAAGTCATAATAACAAGATGAATTATTAATTTCAAAATATTTAAAATTGCAACATCCCTTTAAATATGAACAATTTCCTACATTGTCTTCACAGTACTCCCATTAAATGCTAATAGATGGTTCCTTAATAAACAGAACCTTAAAAATTAATCACATTTATGTATGTTGAGATGTCAGGAGTAACAGTGTTTTGCAATTTAGGAGTGAGGAGAATCTTTTTTTACATGGCATTGACATCTCCTTGGTGTTGAAAAACACTGTATAAAATCTTACATTATAAATTTATTTATTTTGTATAAAAATTTGCAATTATTCTACAGATTTCAAATGTTGTGTAGTTGTCCTTTATGGGGATGCAAGAAAGTGTCTTCAGATTCGCCTTTTTTTAACACAAGCAGAACAATCAGTATTTTGTGTGACATAACAGTGACAAACCTGAGGTATTTTTCTGCTGAGATAGAAGTGATATACCACTTCCCTCATTTGGGTTGAAGAGAAGAACTATAACCAATCAATGTTCTCAGAATCTCATATTTCTCATTATTACTGTCTAATCCTTCTCTAGGTGCATAGACCATAATCTATCTCAAGCCAAGCTGTTGGTAATGCTGAAGTATTCGTTAATTAGATATGTTGTTCTAAAACACTTTGAAAGCCTCCAGTCAGAGGCACCATGCAATTTCAAAAACTATTGCATCCAAAACCCACTGTTAACAGCTACTATAATAATATAAATTACATTAATACAGGTGGCAGGTCTACAGGTGGAAATAAACTTGAATTTAAGAGGAGTCCTAAAATGAGATTCTGGAGTTGGGACAGAGGCAAATTACTCAGCCATTAAAAAGACAGTACTGTCTCAGCTATTTTTTCCTTTGGAACAAAACCTTGGAACCATACTATGGGGTACATCTCAATTCTGACACAAAAGAAACAAAGTCAACAAGTGTTCATCACGGCTATTCACACACTTTCAAGCTCATCATGGCCACTTGCTGGGGAAACCACATGATTTCTGCACATTTATGGTATTGGTATTCAAAATGGAAATAATAGCAGGGCAAAACAAAAGGTTTTAAATGAGTTTTATGTTCGGAATACCAAAGGAAAGAAAATGAGATGAGAACCAAGTTATTTACTTAGGTACAAAAGAATGTGTATAGAGATCCAGTTTTAGCAATAAGGTAGGTTACTAACACTGGTTGTGAAAAAAAAGCAGACAAGCATATCATGTAAGCTCTGCAGTTTTGTGGGAAATTGGTTTTAATGTAAAAATGATTAATTACCTGATTTAAGTATTAGTAGGTACCTTGAATGCAGGGCTACAGCACAAACATGTACCAGAGGACTAAAATTTCTTTACATCTACAGGTTCTGTTTGCCTACTGAGGAGTTTTACACAATGGTGACACAAGTGTTATTGCTAGCTATGACCATAACTGGTTCAGATTGCTTATTTATTTGCTCATCTAGATTTTAAAAACTGGCAAAACACAAGTTTAATAATAACTATCAAATAAGGTACATCAGTGCAAATTCCTAGAGGTATGTGCACACACACTGTGATGTAAAGTAAGGTATGCATTGAGAGAGGTGATAAAAACTGATAAACTGATAAAAGAATTAAAACAGTATAACTTAATTTGGGTATGTGGATGTCAGCAGAGGAAAATAGCTCCCATTTAATTCAGGCTAACATTTTAAAAAGATTTACTCAGGTGCACAAAACAGTCTGTCTGGAAACTCTCAGAAATTGCCACACAGACAAATTACAATAAGGTAACAGGCTACCACGTATCAGCTGACCCATGACTACAGTCCATGTCAATTTTCTTAGACCGTAGCAAGTAGTTAGATAATAAAAGTTAGCCTGGCCATCTTTCCGTGAAGCCTAAACTGATTCACATAATTTCTCATCTGCCTTGGACAGATGCACAGTCACTGTGGATCAGCTGATGTGCAATATCTTGTCAAGCTGCAGCATTGGATAAGGAACTGGAGAACAGAATAAAATTGGTCTGGCCTTGCACAAGAAAAACAGCTGAAAGACCAAACTAAGATGGGATAAACTGCTTTTTGTTCCAAATGCTGCATTTTTCAGGGATCTATGTTGGCATAAACTAAATGGTACTGGTGCCAATTTTCTCTACCTAGATGGAAACCTACAGAGACATAGATAAAATACAGTACCAATTTAAAGAAGTGTGCATTTGAAATTACATTTAAACCAGGTTTATTTCAATTTGCCTTAAATTGGTTGGGAATGTGTTTAAATTAAACAAATGTATTCTTAAATCACAATTCTGGGTCAGAATACCACAACTATGCAGAATTTTTCACCTGTAAGGTTATTTTGAAATGCTTTCTAACCTTCTCATCGGACAGGCCAAAATTAATGCTGGTAAAGGTAGTGGAAGGTCCAATTAAGACCTCCATTTGTTGCCAAGTTCTCAACTGCATTAGTCTTTTGCACCTGCAAATGATCCAAAAATGAAAATATTTGCATATGCAAGATTATTATCAATATCTGGCTGAACTTTAATTGTACCTGAGGAAATATTCTCAGGTAACCCAGAAAGAGTTAATTATTATCCTTAGAAGAAATGAAGTATTTTTTCAGCTTCAGCAATCCAAGTTAGAAATATAAAACCTTTTGCTCCATGCACTCAAGGACTACAGCTAATTAGACTGAATCATAATGTTCCTTTAAAACCAATACATATTAAAAGAAGTGTATTTAAAAGACTAGGAAAAAATGCAACATAAAGTAAGAAAATCTGTAAATTGTTCATGATTCTGCAAATCAGTATCAAAGGATTTACTGTCATCCTCTTTTAACGTCAAACTGTATAAAAGAGAATTTGTCTATGTGTTTTGAAGCAGGAACATCTCAAAAGAGATTTTACCAGGTTTATTGCTTTGGTTGGAAGTGCCAAAATATACAGAAAAATCTTACTGTCCAAGGCGTCCAATTTGATTTCTAAATAAGGGAACTAATAGCCTGAGTTTCATCCATTACAGGAATCCCAATGGTTTGGGAATCACTCACACTAAAACAACAGAGCAAAACACACAAGGAATAAACAAAGCTTTGATCCAGGAAACTGCTCCTTGTTGAGACTACTTGATATCAATTAGACCCAGGATTGACATGGGATATGGTTTATTCAGAGAAGTTTGCAAGACTGAGACCAAAAATCTAAAGGAAAACTTTAACAATAATTCTTCTCACTGCAACAAAAAGCCCCTTCTGCATCTCTTTAGTTTTCTATTTTTGTTGTTCCATCTATATCTTATAGTAAGATATTAGAAATCTCAAGGTTAATTTTATTCTTAACATTTTTCATTAGTTAATAGGGATATTATAAAATAACAAAAACATTTAAAATAAATAAATCCACGTGTACTACTAATATTCAGCAATTACTTCATAGGTGGACAAAATGTTTCTATAGGGCTAAGAAATTTTGTGGGGAGGTATTCCCCAAAAGTCAGCTCATAAATTCCTCTCCTCTCCTAGTGGCAAACTTCCACACATCTTTCATTTCCATTAAAAAGTTTCTCAGCTCATCCTTGTGATTACAGGGACTGTAAACCAGTAGTAATGGAGAAAGGTCATTCTGAGCTGTTGTGATTCAAGTGCTGGCACTGGTTCTAAAATAAAGCAACCTTCTCAGTGCTATGGTACAGACTGAACCTTCAACATTTCTGGTTCAGCTGCTCTTGAAGCTATTGCTGATGCACGAATTTAGTTATTCTCAGCATACTACTACCCCTGGAAAATTTGCACAGAAAATTGAGATACGTCCCACTGTACTTAAAAATTCACAGTATATCTACAGTTTCAATCCATTAGCTTAATAAAATT
This sequence comes from Pachyramphus minor, assembly GCA_013397135.1. NCBI lineage: Eukaryota > Metazoa > Chordata > Aves > Passeriformes > Tyrannidae > Pachyramphus > Pachyramphus minor. Next base: position 49,932 of record VYXB01002958.1, on the reverse strand, counting down.
TAATTTATTCAAAAAAAATCTGCTTCACCAAAGAGCTTGCATGATTCTCCTATTTTCACTACATTAAGTGAAATGCATAAGGCAGACACTCAGCCCAACAGGGAACAGCACTGGGATATTTCATGGCCTTGTGAAGTTTTAAATCAAAGGAGACCATGAGACCACCCCATCTGCTTAAGATACATCATAATCTATTATGTTTCATCTGGTCACCTCTGCACTAACCCTCCTCTAACAGTGTTTGTTGAATGCCTGTTTACTGAAGGAGACACCTGGGGTTTTGCTTCAGTCATTACTGGTTAAACTGTGGTCTCTGTGGCCCCTGCTGCAGCTGCAATGAATCCTGAGCATACAACACAGCACAATTTTGTGTGGCACTCTCTGCCAGAGCACTTCACACACGTTGCAATTCTTTGTGTTCATGTGTAAAGGCAAGGCTGATGTAAGGACGGCCCTCACAGTTCTTTCCTGAAAGACAGGTGTGAGGTGCTCCAGGACTATCAGTCCAAAAATGACTGGAGGACTGATACAACCCTAGAATCTGCTCAGGCAGGAATAACTGCAGAAGAGGTTTCTTACAGAAATCAGATGGTTCCTTTACTTCATGCCTATGTAGATATTTGAAACGAGAACCCTTGTAAAGACATTTATCTGTACTATAGCTCCAGCACCTGAAGCAGTTGGCTTCAGGTAAATGTAGACAATACATCACTATATATCTGCTCTTCCTCTGTCACTTGCCTCAAAACTGATAGTGCCCTTCCTTCAGTTTGAACTTTCCTGCATCCCTGACACAACTGGAGCCTGGATTAGGGTGTATATTAACATACTTGTAGGCCTTTGAAGATGACAGCTGCTACCCTTTCTCAATCTGTTTAGCTGATGTTATTAATCATGACCAGCATAACTGCACAAGTACGGCCCTGAAGAGGATACGTTCACCAACTGTAGGTGAAAATGGATCAATATGATCAGAGCTGTCAAAACCAAAATTATTCAACTTATTTCTGAAGAAGCTGGATGGAATTTAATGAGAGGCTGTAGTCACTCCATCTTTATATTCTTGAATGAGAACATCAGGAGACACAGTAAGTGTGAGAGAAGTGAATCTCCTGTGGGGAAAAAAGGAGAAGCCCTGATGCTGAATTAAAAAAAATAAGTAAAAGCACAGATGTCCAGAAAAAGAGTCTCTTCAACCAATGAAGCCTTTCAGTCATAAGACAGAGAACGGCAAAAAAGTAGAACCACCTTACAGTTTCACTTTCTAGTTCTAATCTGCAACACTGCAACTGCACTGCCTACAAACACAACCAGGAGACCTTCCTTTCTCTTTATTTTTTTCCTGTAGTCAATCATTTCTGCCTTTCCTTGAGGTGCCACAGAATTCTAAACCTCAAGGAAGAATTCAGTCAGCATAAAAAAAAGAAGGGGGACGAGAAGGCAAACAAGTCAAACCAAACAAGTGAAGGATTCTATAGCACCAATATCAAAGCAACAAAAGCCACAATGGCTGAGAACCTGAGGCTGATGTGATTTACTTGCATGCCTTAGGACATTCAGTTCCACATAATCCACTGTCAAAGTCAATTATATGTATTACTGTATCTGCTACTGGAATGTATCCAATTCATTCGGAAGAAAATATCAAATGCTGCCTGTAAGGTACGTGAGCACTTAATGACAAGGATTTATACCAAGATACAATCAAAACGAACAAGCTGTGCAAAAGAGCAAACCAAAGCTAGGTTGCTCGTGTCTCTCTGTTTTTAATAGCCGCACTTGATTTCTCAAGGGATTATTTTAAACTAACTTTCCTCAAACGTAACAGCATCAGGAAACAAAGGACTAAAGATTTTTTTTTCCCACACTAGCCCATAAAGTTACTTTCCTAAGTCTATGCTAATATATCAAACCAGACATAATTATTAGATTTTTCAAACACTCAGACCCAGGCACCTTCTGTTGAAATCAGTAACACCATCTATCTCTCACCACATGACTTTACCACTACTGTGAGGATGATGCATCCACTCTTGACTGTGATGAAGTAGGGCTATTTGAAGAAGGGAACTGTGCTGGTAGGCACAGGGAAATGCTTTGAAGCATTTGAAATCAAAGGACAGTCTCTTTTTGTCAAAGATATACAGGCAGAACTGTTTATTTAGGACTGGAACTGCTCCATACATCTTTCCCTATTTTTAGAGCAGACAGTGAATAAGAATTTTTACTATATCTGCTTGGGTCAGAAATACCATCCCATTCTGGCAAAAGAGGACCTTGGCCACATTTACTTCTGTCTTTGACTTCTCTTGACTTCTATGCAATCTCTACATACTTTAGCATAAAGCCTTTAACATTTTGGAAATTCCAGCTAGCACAGAGCAGAGCAGAATGTGCCCTCTAAAGCACATGCTACTGTAAGTACATCAAATCCATTCTCCTCACCTGAAAGTGGCTTCTCAACAGGTAACAAATGAAATCCTAATTCTACCAGATGTCAGGGTGTCTAAAAGATCAACAAAACCTCCAAAATTAACATCATGATCAACACAAACCCATGGTCCAAGCCTGCACTCTGGGAGTAGTCCAAACCCCAACACACAAGTGCAAGTTGACTTTGTCTCACCTTCTCTTCCCCTGGCATTAACACACAAGGGTGTGTTTTAACCTTAAATTCTATTGCACATACTCTTCCTCAAGAAATAACTCCATGTAGCTGGTGTCCTGACATGGTACCAGGAGGCATAAAGGCCATGCCATGTGGTGACATAGGTGGGAAAAGGCTAGGGGATTACTTAGCACACCCTCATCTAGTTTATAAACTCAACAGAAGTAAGCAGAGGTAAATGGTTGGATGATCTGAAAGGTCTTTTCCAACCTTAGCGATTCTATGATGCTATGACATTTGCTAGGAGGTGCACAGAAGTGCACTCATTACAGAGAAGAACCATTCAACCCTGCGGGAAGAATCAGAAGGTAAGACAGGAGACTGGATCAGATTTTCATTTCTAACGTCCAGCACCTCAAGGAACCAGGTCTGGACACTGATGATGCACTGATGCAAGAGAGGCTTGTGGGAAGCTGGTTTACCAGATACCCTTTGCTAGTAAACAAACTGCTGTGGCACAGCCAGGCTCAGGGAAAACAAAGCCCATAAGAACAGAGAGTATCCTCCAAAGTGATATTCCAAGCAACTGGGGATATCCCTTATGAAGAAAAATTATGCTTCTACTCCTCCTGTAGGAAACAGATGCAAGATTTGTTTCCAGGTCTTTCATTTGCCTTCTCCTGAGTATGTCAATAACTTATTCCTGTATTTCTCACTTCTCTTTAACAGGAGGATTCCACTTAAAATTGTGGATAGCACGAGAGAGTAGTTTTAGTCCCCCTTTTTAGCACAGTAAAAATCTTTCTATACTATGTAATTTCATTTGCTACAATGAATCATCATAAAGTCAGCTGAAGTTCAAGATAACATAAGTTAAAAACCTTAACAGAGAAAAAAAAGGGTATCTACCTAATTATACATCAAAGAGTACTTTTGGAATAAATTCTGTTATCTGCAATGTTAGAATTTTTTTAAGTGTTCTACTTTAGTAATAAGAACAGTACTGCTTGAATTAACCATTCTGCTTAACTGTGCTCAGATATCAGTGGTGTCCAAATGTACTTTTACATGTCCACTCTATTATTACCTTTAGAGTTTCTCATTTCATATTTCCTACCAAAAAAAATTCAATTTTTAATGCAGAAGTACTTCTACTGTGGTCTTTTTTAATAACTTCAGTCTTGTCACAGTTCAGCATAATATTTTATAAAGCTTCCTTTTGAGTTAAAGGGCATGAAGTTCCAATAATACCAGTAATGTATATTGCATTTGTATTGTAGTTTTCAATTATTTTCACATTTTTATTTTCATTTTCTGCACAAAAATGTTTATATGGGGGCAGTCTCATTTTCCACACAAGAATATATCTAATTCTGACATCCATCTGTCTGGAAATTTTTTTTATTATATTTGTCACAGCATATTTAGAGGTAAACTTACTCTGTGACATTTCAAGATATAACAGCATTTTCTCATGCACACTAATGAAAGTCCTAAAAATCTCCTATACTATGTTGAAAATATGCCCTAAATCACTGATATTATACTTTTCAAGGTATTTTGAATATTAGTGTTATTTTTTATCTCAAACACTTAATCAAAGTTGATCAGAGTTGAGATTGAGAGAGAACTCTGGAGGTCACCTTGTCCAAGTCCCTGACACAAGCAGCACCACCTAGTTTGTTGCTAAGAACCACATCCAGATGACTTTTGACCATCTCCAAAGTGGGAGAATCCATAACTTCCCTGGGCAACCAGTGCTCAGTCAGCCTCACTGTGAAAAACTGTTTCCTGATGTTCAGAGGGAAAATCCTATATTTTAGTTTGTGCCCATCAGCCCTGATCTTGTCCCTGGACACCACTGGAAAGAGCCTGGGTCTGTCCTCTTTGCACTCTCCCTTCAGTTATTTGTACACATTGGTGAGAACCCCCTGAGCCTTCTCTTCTCTGGGCTGAACAGTGGCTGAGAGTGTCAGCTCTCTCAGCCTTTACTCATAGCAGAGATGCTCCATTCATTAGCAGTTTTCATGGCACTTCATTGGATGTCCATGTCTCTCTTGTACTGGAGAGCCCAGGACTGGACACACTCCTGGCATGGCCTCACCAGTGTTGAGTAGCGAGGAAGGATCACCTCCCTTGACCTGCCTAATGCATCCCAACAA
>VYXB01002958.1:0-44729 GCA_013397135.1 Pachyramphus minor | reverse complement strand
CATCCCAACAATACACTGGCCTTTTTTTTTCCTGCAAGGGCACATAACTGGCTCATGTTCAATTTGGACACCACCAGCATTCCCAGGCCTTTTTCTTCCAAGCTGCTTTCCAGCTGGGTGGGTCCCACATTCAAAATAAGCCAGAAGTAGAAAAGTGCCCTTGTAGAAAAAAAAAAAAAAAGCAGAAAACCAAACCAAAACAAATAAACACACAAAACAAAAACAACCACACACACACAAAAACAAACAAAAAACCCAAAAAAACCAACCAACCAAACAAAAAACCACAGTTACAGTACCTTGTGCTGAATTAGGGTGTTACCAGCAGGTCAAGAGACAAATATAAACACTTGAACAGAGGGTATTGGATCCGGTATCAATTACTGGGGTATGTTGCTTGTTACTGACCTCGGACTAGATTTTGTGCCACCGACCACAACCTTCTGGGCTCAGCTGTTCACTCAGTTTTCAATCCCCCTCATTGCCTGCTTGTTTAGCCCACACTTCAGCTTCCCTGTGAGCATCTTTGGGGAGGCAGTGCTGAATGCCTCGCTGAAGTCAAGGTATACATCTGCTGTTCTTAAGTTTATGGTATCCATGATTCCTCTCATATTCTTTTATTGTTTATTAATACATCAATATTCCTGATGTGCTGTGGTTAACATTTGTAATAGAGATTAGGTTAGACATTTGGCATTTATCAATAGGTTCATTGCTCCTGAAGTGACCAATGCATTACTGCTCTCTTACTTGACCAGGAGTCAGCCTCTAATGCTGGGAAGAGAGAGCAAGTAAAACAGAGAAGCAACCAAGATAATGTTCTTTTTTTTATTTTGTTAACCTTTTTGCTTTATAAATTCACTTCTTTGAGGTAGCCTTGAGGATGTGTCTATGAGATGTCTGAAAGAACAGAGAGTTATGGTCTGGTAATTGGAATGGAAGAATGTCGTGTACCCTCAGTCCTTGAAAAAAAAGAAACAGAAGAGCAGGACATGAAAAGCTAGAAACACTAATAGAACAAAAGAAGGAGTGTTGACAGAATAGAAGACTATTCAGAGACAACAGACTCCATTGCTCCTCAGCTTTGATTAAACCCCAGAGCAGGCCCATCTTGTGCACTGAATGAACCAAGGGGTCCTTTGGAAAAAAAAAATGCGAAAGCCTTGGTGACACAGAACTAATTAAAAACTAATGGAAATCATATATCAAATGAGAAATCATGAAGAACAACTTAAAAGTATAGATTCCTTACACAGTTTATCCCAGTGCAGTTTCCTTCTTGCAGATAAACTTCATATTTGCATTTAGGTATGTTTCCAAATGATTCACCTCTTTACATGCAACATCCAAAATCTTTTAAATAATCTCCCTTAAAAATAAGAGTTAAATTCCTTCTTTTTTTAAGATGTTAATTCTCAGAGCAAAGATGTCACAGGAGACAATTATGAAATCTCAAAGTAAAATCCATTTTTCAAAGGGTAAAAAGTAGTACAGTTATATAATTCAAAAGGTAGAGTAATAAAATAATAATAATGCTGGTAACTTCTTTCTAAAGATCTCAGAAAGCTGTACAAATATTGATGTAGATGTAAGCATTATAATTTATCTGGAAACTGGGAAATAGTTCCATTTCATTTCACAGATAAAAAAGGCATATAAAGGTTAACTATTTAGCTCAGGGCCACTGTCTTAAAAATATAACTGAAAATTGTTCCAAAGTCACATACCTGCTTGCTGGATTACATTCCATTCAGGAGTACTATCTATCCAGAAAATAGATCACCTTGTACCTTACACTGGCAAACAAAAGGGGGTCCTTTGGAGCCAATACAGTACCTCAGCAAGAGAGCACATATAGCAAATGAAAAGGCAAAGTTCTGAAGATGGAGGGGCAGTGTTTCATTTTCTCACCTGCTTTTATTACTGCAGAGTAGTGTGAACAGGTGTAGAAAGACTAAATTATTTGAAGAAATGCAAAACAGAATCACCTGGATAAAATTAAATTCTAGTATAAAAATGTGACTGATAATAAAGTGGGAGGAAGAAGGTGCAAGCTTACATATACAAGCTTACTGTTTTGGTTTGTTTTGGTTTGTTTTGGTTTGTTTTGGTTTGTTTTGGTTTGTTTTGGTTTGTTTTGGTTTGTTTTGGTTTGTTTTGGTTTGTTTTGGTTTGTTTTGGTTTGTTTTGGTTTGTTTTGGTTTGTTTTGGTTTGTTTTGGTCAATGCAGGACTGAGACTAATCTACAGCATTACATCCCAAGGCGAGAAATAATCAGATTCCATCCCACATCTCTAATAATGTGGTAATGTACACACAGAGCAATACTGCAACAAAATCAGCAACATCCTAGACTGGCTTCTCTAAAGAGAAACCATCAAGAGTGTAATTCACTGGCATTATACTGAGATATTTCAATTGAATTTCACAAAAAATTGAAAGGTGAGATTTTTGATTGATATGCTATTAGTCAGTGTTTTTATCTTTAAAATGGGGGATAAGGGATGAGGTATACCCAATGTTGGTTAATAAACTGCTTGTTACCATTACACTGAATTTAACAGTCTGTTTAACAACCAAAGAATTTTAATCTCATTTGAATGTGACTCTTAAACCTAACATGGCACTAGTAGGAAACCAATCTGTTGCTGAAGCAGCACCGCTTGTATAGGTGACATTTGAGTGGAAGTAGCTTTGCAAGAGCAATTCTGTTATTTCCAAAATGTCCTGTGTTTCTAAGCAACAACAAGAATACTAGTTCCATGTAACTGTACATCCTTGCCCAATTACCAGACTAAAACACGGTGGGAAAGACAAGAGATGCTTGGGACAACCTGAACACTGAATATCCCAGGACAATTCTGATCCAATTTCTTGGATGGTTTTACCTACCATCAACCAACACATCTTTCTAGCCCTATATATCAAGATTCCTGCTTGCCATTTTGTATTGCAAAAGGGCTAGATAGCATCAGATTGATTCAATGGAAAATGTTTTGATTTGTTTTACTGGTAATGTAAAGTTTTGACAGAACTCATACATCAAAGCCAAAAGGGTCTGTATTTTAAAAAGCTATACCACATTTTTATTTGCACTAATGTCAGTCTGGCAATCTTTATATCAGTTCTTCATTTCTGCAAAACATGCAGAAGATTAGCACACCCACATACATGCCTTTCCTATAATTTTTAGGGATTCACCTAAACAAAACAACAGATTGAAGTGCACAATAGTTGGAATTCTATGGATCTTAAGAGATATAGAAGCATATTTTGATGAGAAAATAATATGAATAGGTAATAAGGAATTAGAAAACAGAACTATAAAGGCTATCAATGTAGACATTTGCAAACGGAGAGGTTTTGTTAAGGCTTTATCTGGAACTATCTGATTATTTTTTTAATTTGTCCATATTAGAAAAGGTGAATTTGTATCTCAAAACATAAAAAAAAATTCAATGTGCATTTTCAAAAGTTCAATACAATAAATATTTTCCTTAGTGTTTCTAAATGCTGTACAGATTCTCCATTGTCCTGTGTTTTCTCAGTTCTCTTTATTCCTCAGCAGAACAGTGTCAAGGCAAACCATATCAAGGCACTTCCACAGAAAAAATGACTAAGTATATTCAGAAGATATTAATAAATTTTGCAACCTTGATATATGCAAGGCAGTGGCAGGGGTTTTTTACATTTTGCACACAAAATTGCAGTTTATTTTTAAAAATCCAACTGTTTTTGATCTTATGACAGCAAAACCTTTCTCATCTTTTGAGTAGAACCTTAAGGATATCTCAATGTATTCCTTTTAATGAGCATTTCATAATACTAGAGCAAGAATATTCTCATTTCATTACAATTGGAAAATATTTTGGATCATCTGGAACTCAAAACCCGCACAGTCTAGTAGGAGAAAAATCATAAGAGAAAACAGAAGATTGGAAACAACCTCTGTATCAGAGCTAAAATAGGTGATCTTTAGAAACATGAACAAATCAGGTGTTTTACTTCAGATTTCATGGAAGTGGGTTTATTTTCTGTGCAGGTTACAACATCATTAATTTGCACAATATTCAGAAGCCAGAATACTGAAACGCAGCATGTAAGAACAAACACTTTCCAACCAACATCCTGCCAACGGAGGTAATAGACCATTTACCACAGCTTACAACTCTGTAGAGCTGATAATTAAACCAACTTATGCCCCTGAACTGTTAGTCTTTCACGTCTCACATAAGTGCCAGCAACCGCATCACGATAGAAGAGCTGAGTCTTTGTCTCTGCACCTGGAAAGCTTTCACCCAGCACACTTTTCCTGAAAGTGAGTGCATTTCTGCAGAAAATTTTAGTTTTACTAAGTGACCACTTTTTTTGCAAAAGAATATTTCATCAGAAAATTCATTATCTGAAGTCTTGGAGATGAATATATTTTTCTGATACCATTTTTCATTAGTTCCTTCCACAGAAAGATTGTAATATATTCTTAATAAAACAGTCATCCAAAAAAGTCGGAAAGACACTTCAAGGAATATGAAAGCAGTGCACAGAGAGCACTTAAGAGCCTCCCAAGGAATCTATATTGAGGAGCAATCAATTATCCACAGTACGTATTGTTCACAGTCTGTAGACGGAGAGTTAGGAGCAGTACTTGATTTTGTCATCTATGGAGGACAAAACCAGATGACAAACCAGAGCTCTCAGATTTTTGAGTAGGCTGCACAGAAAAGTGAGTCTGGCACTTTTGAGCAGTATACACTGAATCTGTCACAACTTTCTCATTGTTAAAGAACCACCGTATGCCTCCAAATCCTTTTATTGGCACCTAATCAGAATGGTTAAGAGCATAATGTTAATAAAACAGTCCAGAGACTATTCTGTGGCTGCACACCCCATAGCATTTGATCCTGGACCCTTTGGGCCCCACGAATTGCCCCTCTGACCACAAGACATAATTATTTTTTACTTTGTTTTTAGTTCAAATCACCAGAAATAACATGTGGGCTGTTAATACAACACCTCCAGTTTTGGTTATTCTCTGTCTGCACAGTTTTAAATCTAAAAATAGGACTTAAATACTCCTTCCATAATGATATGTCACACTATAACAGCAGGCAAAAAAAAAGGAGCATGTATTACCATATAGTACTGCCATTGCTGGTAGCTGTACTGTAATTAAAAATTGTTAATGGTTCTAATGTAAGTGTCTAATTCATAGATTTTATCATTTAGCCTTGAAAGCTTCATTTTACTTCGTTTACTTGAGTGAGTAATTCTGACTTGTGAAAAGACTACTGTAATGAGTCACATCAATAAAGATGCAGAATTGGTCCCAAAATGAGAATCCCTTTTACAGTGTAAACTTTAGTTGAAAGCTACATTTGTTTCTTTTCCTCCCTCTGCCTCTAAACAGAAAGGAACAGCATCAACTGAACCAAAATGAAAACATGTAGATGCTCTCAGTTAACCCTGGACCCATTTTCAGAATGAAACAGAAAACTTATCAAGTGAGCTGTCGTTCAAGGATTATGATTTCTTTTGAAAAAATTCATTGAAATGCATTTCAGGTGCTTATCTTTGCTCACAATCAGTGGTCAGTGCTCTTCTAAAGCAAAATCCAAAGGCTCTTACTGCTAATCGTATATGAGATGCTGACTTTATGCTCACTTCACACACAATACAAGCCCACAATCACTTCAAATCCAGTAGCAATTAGTCAGATCCAAAAGAAATGCTTTTTCCTGGATAATGCCTATGTATCGTGACTTCTTGTTGGCAAACACAAGGCTTTTGTATGTGTTATGAATGTCTACTTGACCACTTAAAACCTGGTCTTTTTTACCACAACTATCAGTCCATCTCAGTACCAAAAAAAATTCAGTCACTTCGGTGGAGAACTTACCTGCATTTTTATGCAGTGTCTCTGCTGTGGAATTTCCCAGATACAGGAGTTACCCCTTGCACTTAACATTTCATGTTCTGCAACACTGTATTTTTCCCCACAACATTATTATTTCAGTCACTAGGTCAAATGATGTGCCAGTGCACCAACAGAGATCCTGTATCACTTAGGATACCACTACACAGAAGTGTTAAATCCCAGTGAAAAAATGATGTTTCTTTGAGGGACATGAGCTCCAGAGCTACCAAGGCAAATAAAACAATCCAGTTTCTCCTGCTAAGAACAAGGGACGTGAAGGTATATAGCAGAAGCTAGGAATAAAATTAATCTCAGTACCTGGTGACAGAAGAGTGCAACATTCAAGGTACTAACAGTGTTGTAGGACTGATGCAAAGGCAGCCAAGCCAATGAGGATTCTGACGATTTATCTTTCTTTGAGCTTATTTTAACAGGGAAATTGAACTCATAAAACTATAGCAGGATTTTTAAAGGCAAAGCTTGAGCCTGATGAGCTCAAATCCTCCTCATAAGCCAGTCCCCCAGATCAGTCCTTTTAGCAATGCAGGAAGCTGCTCTTATCCACATATCAATTTCAGACCACAGAGAACTTTCAAGACAGAAGTTAAACATTAAAAAAGCAGAAGAAACTACAGATAGCACCTCGGTAGTAGAATACAACAGAAAACAACATAAAGGAAAGGTTGACTCACAGCTCAGTGGAAGGGGCCAAGAGCAGAATGAGCAAAAGTTCTTAGGTGTGCCAGCAGCTGAAGCTGTGCTCAAGACAGCAGACATGGTTTAAAACAAAAACTAGGTTAGGCATGTCTTTAAAAAGCATACCCATCTTGAAAAAAAAAAAAAAATCAGGAGGCCTCTGCTGAGACTCACAGGAATCGAGGAATTAATTTTGTTTATATATGTATATGCATATATATGGACTGAGCACTTCAGAGGCCTTGACAAAAAGCTAAAGTGTGTTGGCTAGAATAACTGCAAATTATTCTTGGTGTGGAGATTTTCTTCCAAGCCTTCGATTACAAAGAAACTGTCTGAAATGCTCTCAGAAATACCATATGATGAGAGAAGGCACAAGGGACGTGGATCCTTTGGAACAGCTTTGAAAGTCCCAAAGGTCAGCAGCTTCCCTGATTTGTGACATGAGTGAAAAAACAAGATGAACAGGTCCAAAACTAAATTAATGCTTCCTCAGGCTACAGAAAGCTCAATAATTTTGACCTGGGAGCAAAGAAAAGCTGGATATTGTGAATGCAAGTGTGGGATGGTATTGACCACAGAGGAGGTTGAAATAAAACTCTGGGGCCTTTCTAAGGTATCCATCAATTTTCAAGCTAGTATTCTGAAAGACTTAGCACATGCATTCATGTGAAAATACTTCTAATAAATGTCTCAAATTGTCATATGAACAGGTAGCAGCAATTACTGAGGTTGTGTTTATAAAGCAGTAAGAAAAAGAAGTGATCCAGACAGTTACTGCACTATTTGGACCTCAGTGGAACACAGTCCTTTCAAACTGATGATGCTGATAGACAGAAATAAATACAAAATGAATTCAAAGGCAGGTAAGTGGAGACTAAACTTGACAGCATTCTTTTTTAAAGAGAGCTGGCTTTAAAAGAAAATCCTTAGATGTCTTCTGTCCAGACTTCAGTAAAATAGCTGATACAGGGCTACATGGGAAATTAATAAATAATGCTACAGAAGAAAGAGGTAAAAGAGGAACTGTTAAACAGAAAGGAAAAATGGAAATAGAGTGTTGGATAGCTGACAGTTTGAAACGGGCAATTTGACAGTGGAGGGAGCTTAATGGTACTTACCCGAGGATCAGTGCTGGGGCCAATTCTTTTTAAATTTTCTTTCATGACCATGGCATAAAAACGAGTGGTATGATGACTCAAAGCAAAGAAGCATTGTCAATACAAAACAAAATCACTACAGAGAAAAAACTGGAACGGTCTGAGGACAGGAATAATGGAAAGAAAAGTTTGAACTGCAATACTATTTACTTGGGGACCTAATTGCAAGACTTTCTGCAGTAAATTTAGGTAATTACTAGTGGAAAAGTAACTGAAGAAAAGGACTTATCTTGGCTTTGAGGCACAGATTTACTAGGAAACTAGAATATCCTTCCTCTCCTGTACCACCATTATCTGAGGATAAATGTACAAGTAGAGCACAAATACTCCCGCTGCACATGATGCAATTTCAGATATTCAGCTGCCTAGACTCCCAGTCATTGTCAAGGATGATGACAAAATCAGGATGTTTTTTTGAGGTATTTTCTGTGGACACAAAGAACCATGTGTGCCATTACAGAAGGCACGGGTAACCAAATTACAGATAGACATTAAATAAAAGGAAGACCAGATGGAGAGAGGCTGCTAGGAAAAGCACAAGGGTTATGGTTGGTGTTATAACAGAGCTCTGAAGCTGAAGTTGCAGAATATCTTGGCCAATCATTTTTCCTTGGGTTGAAACTGGCAGTCTTTGTTAGCCTGTCTCTATTGGAAGCAAAGTGACAATTCCTGAACCAGAAGCAAAATGTTCTGGGGTGGTTTTCCTTTTTTTTTTTTTTTTTTTTAAACAGCACAGGTATTTTAACAGACTTTTTCAGCAAAGTTTTACATTTATACTTACAGCTTTATGCAGATCCAAGATTACAGACGTAAAAGAGAGATTAACAAAATAACAACTCTGTTTGCATGGTTTATCTCCCAGGCCATTGTAGAAGAGTGCATTGTACCATTGTACAGTCAAAGAAAGAATCAGTGACTTCCAAATAGCAGACTGTTGCATTTTTATTCGTTTATACTTAAGAATTTTTGCATTCAATCAAAATAACAGTCTGTGGAATCTGTCATCCTGTCCTCCATAGTAGCCATGGACAGATAATTCATGCAATAGTTTCAACTTTTTTCCTTGATAAGGAATTTTTTGATGTCATACTGATGCATAAAGTTCCTCCCTCACCTCTGGCAGGTAGAAGTTAGATTGTAATCTGAAAACTTAGATCCCAGATAATAGCCACTCTTTTGAATATTTCTAATACAATTTAGCTTTCCTGTTGTTGTGTACTAAACATCACTGTTAAGTGGGAATACCTATCTAAAAACACAGGCTATATGTGATTTGTCAAAACAATTAAATGAGTATGTCTGCTCTCTTCTCTTATTATTCCTGAGGCACAATTGAGAAGGGAGCTGCCAGCCACCTGAATATCTCAGTGTCCAGTCTTCTTCTCCATCAGTGGCAGTCACAGAAAAATGGGAAAATGTCAGTGAAGGGCTTCTGTGAAAGCAAGCAGCAGGAACTGGGCTAGATCAATGATCCTGGAGGTGGCATTGAAAAATAGACAAAGCTTTCCTTGATAGATATGGACAAACACATGCTGCATCCCACATCAGCAATATTTCCATTGCTTCAGGGAAGCATCAATTTTTGCAAGTATACCAAATCTCATTGAATTGGGCACATTCAGTAAGCCAAGTACCATAAGGATTAATCAAATTTAGTGCAAATCCTTCAGTCAGTCCATTACGTGGCGGGCACCGTGACCATGGAAGCACCGCGAGACATGACCCAAGTGCTTTTACAAGAAGTTATGCAGCCACATGCATCAGAAAGATAGAGGATGACCAACATAAATAAATCATGGTAAAAAAACCCACTTGTCCATGTATTAAAGTACCAATCTAGCATTCAGGTCACTACAATTCAGTTTTGCTTTATGTGTGATTCTGGTGGTGGTCCAGGGCAAATCATCTAGTGCGGCCTCGGTGTCAATTCTGTTCATTAGGTTGGTGGCATGGTATTTTCCTGCCTTAGAAGCCTTTTGTAAGGATCAATACATTAAAGATTCTTAAACATTCAGATCATATGTTATTGAAAGATTAACCAAGGCAGCAAGAAACAGACAGTTTTATTAATCCCATGAAGTTAATTGCCTCAAATCTTGAGGCAGTGATGCCTCAAAACATAAAAAGGATTTCCTGCCATCAGTTTAAAACCGAAAGGCTGTGATTTCATTGTGAACCCTTTGTTCTTATGTTCTGAGACAGTTAAATTGGTGCACCTTCTTGACCTTCTCTAACCCATTAATTTATACACCTCTTTCATTTCACCTCTATTCATCTCTGTTGTTACATAAATACCCTAATCTTTTTAATCTCTGTATGTATGGTACTCTACCCATGCCTCTGATCCATCTTATTACTATTCTCTATTTCCTATTTCCTTTATGGCCTAAGTGAAATAAAGTGATCAAACTGAATGAATAGTCCAATGGAAGGTTACTATCACTCTATGTAAGAAGTCTATAATACATTTGATTTATGATGCCCTCTCTTTTTTTTCCTTGTGTATGGAGGTGTTTTCAATAGGAAGTCCACTGTAACAGCTTAATCTTTTTTCTAAATATAGCTGCTGATCATTTAAGACTTCTCAGGTGTGCAAGCAGGTCTAATGATTTTTTTTCCAATGTCCACTAATCTTGTCTTACTTTAGAGGCTGCTTTTGGAGTACAAGCTTCCAAACTGTAGCTCCCTGCATTCTGCACCCCAATGTTCTCTCCATTTTGTACTTACTTAATTTCTTCTGTCTCTCCTGTGTCAGCATGACCTTTTTCTGAGCTTTGCTCAAAAACCCTGGTTTTCCTTCCATTTTCTTTGTTACTCAAACAATTAGTATCCCACCTATCTTGTATTGCTGCCTTATGCCATTGTTTTACATGAATCCAAACCTGATCACCCAGGTACTATGAGAAGACCTTCACTCGTATATTTCACTGGTCTGTCTGTTTAGCTTTGCATTCCCTTGAATGTGTCCTGTGAACTCTCTTGCTTATCTGTTGGAATCTTTTCCTTTGTTTGCCTTCCCTTCTGTTTTGCTTTAAATCAATAGTCTCCTGACCATCTGTAAAGCACAACAACTGTCCTGTACCATCATTTTGTGTTACTCATGAGAAGGTGCCCTCATGCTCAAAGTCCTGTTGATGCCATTTTAGTTAAATCCAGCTGCAGTGCAGTGTGGACTATTGTCTGAGCTCAGTAATCTCAGGCCAAACACACATTTTTGCAAAACACACCTGGGGCTCCTAGTCAGAGCTCTTGCCTGCATATCCTTCAGAAAGGCACTTCCCAGAAATGCGTGTCATGTATTATGGGTGACTGTTACCAGAAGTAAAATCTATTCTGCCAGAATCGAGATGTGTAAAGACTGTATTGCATACTGTCTTTGAATTCATCATCCTGTCACATATATGCCCCAATTAGATATTTATGTCTGCCAAGCAGGCAGGCTCTCTGCCTGGACTTAGTGATGTCTGTCATTTCACATACAAGGTGTTGTCCATTTCATACCAACTCCTAAAATTATGACTCAATTCTCCATAAACAAAATGTGTCAACCACATAGCTCATCCATCATCTCATGTGAGAGACAGCCTCATGTGGTACTTAGTCCTCACAATCTGGTCAATGCCAGAGTATAAACTCATTAGTCTGCACTTTCAGTATAGTGTTATGTTGACAGAAAGAGCACATACACAACTCAAGAAAAGAAGAAAATGTAAGAATATAGTCCACTGCTGGAATCCAATTCACAAAAATGTATGAATTGTGTTCAGGAAAGCCAGTTCAGTGTCTGCTAGTAGTAGTGACTCTTGCTCCATGTTATACTTCTGGAGTGTTCACAACACTCAGTCTGAGTGTGCTTGGAATGCAAGCACATTTTCAACTTTTCTGATGAGACTGCTCACAATACTGGCACATAGAGGTGAGCTGGTGGAAATGTTTGCTTGCAAAAAGCTTGGTCCATGACTCTTTCTCAAAGCCCTTTTTTGTGTCTCTTGATGCCTTCTAACAACCTCTGCAAGCTGACGCCTTTAGCAGACTCAGCATCCTTGCCTTCCAGCAGGACAAGTACTTCAGGCAAATACTTCAGCTATAGTATTTTTATTCTTCAGATGTTTGTTCTTGAACCCATGACTCATCTTATGCTGGACTACTGTGTTTTAAAACCTGTCTCCAAGACTATTTGTATGAACCTGAAGTATCTAGGAAGACAGTTATTAATCCTCATTACTATTCTCATATACATCAATCTTACATATTCCAAATAGCATCTCAAGGCCTGACAATCATATCCTAGAAGTCTACAATCTAACCCTCACCTTCTCCTTGATGTTTTTGTTAATATACTTTTCCTTCATGTTTTCACTAATATATTTTTCATAGTATTTCTCATAAATTGTTGCACCTTTATATCACAGACCCACAAAGCTTGTTCCCTAATGCCTCGTTTACCTTCAAAAATGTCATCAGTACTGCTCTTAAGATTTCTTCTAATGCATGTTTCAATTGACGTAAGAACTTCTTTGAAAATGGACAGATACTTAAAGCTACGTGTGGCCAGAAGTTCTGGCCCAATGGTAATAGTAAAGGCAGTCACCTTGCCTTATTATACCAAAACATGTACTTGACTTCACCAAAAATGGTAATTTTATTCTAAAGCAGATCTCACATCCTCAGTCTCTGGATAAGGCTGGTGACTTATTTTTAATGTGACTTCAGTATAGGTTCTGATGTTACCTGAAGAGTTCCTCATTTCTTGTGGAGCTGGATTACCACTGCAGTCTGCCGTAAGTAATTACCGTGCACAGCGTGGTAGTCGGTAGATTTGCCAATTCCTTTCTGTGGGGAGTTTAAAGACATTTCATTGTCTCATATAATAAACATGGGAATATACTTCTAAAACAATTCTGCACTGTAGGTGTCCTTTTCCTTGAAATATGTTATCAGTCTCCTATTTGCATGCTGCTAGACAATTTTCGATTCTCTGTTCCGTCAAAGACTTCATTGCTGTTCAACAGTGGGAGGTACACCCACATTCAGACTACTAGAAGTTCTAACAAATAACATACCATTGGAGGAGGATGGGTTCTTATGGACAATATGTACTCACTTCACTGACTTCAGAAAGGTTTTACTGTTTTTCGTACTCGGTAGACACCCTTCTTAAGTATAACCACTTATCAGCCTCAGCTATCTGCTGGTAGTACAATGCAGCTGGAATATAATTGGTTGCCAGTCTAATAACACAGCTTCAAACATTATTTGGCATTAATGTATACATATATATATACATATATATACTAGCTTGGGGATAACTAAAACGTGGCAGACATCTCTTCTACAGGCTTCTTTATTACCCAT
This sequence comes from Pachyramphus minor, assembly GCA_013397135.1. Taxonomy (NCBI): domain Eukaryota; kingdom Metazoa; phylum Chordata; class Aves; order Passeriformes; family Tyrannidae; genus Pachyramphus; species Pachyramphus minor. Next base: position 31,604 of record VYXB01002958.1, on the reverse strand, counting down.
GCTGCTGCTTCCCCCAATTATGCTAGTTTCAGGTTTGGATAAGAGGTATTTCTGGTCCTTATACCTGTCCACAGACTAGACACTTGTTTTTTCTGCCTTTCATACTATTTTCTGGTGTATGCTCTAGATCACAGTATCAGCTTCAATGTCTCCTACTTCTTCATTTTCTTTATTGTGAGCCAGTAGATTGCTCTGGGCTTTTTTCCTGGTATCCACTACTACTTTGATGCCTTACCAGGGTAATGCAACAGTTGTGGTTAGTGGAAGCAATGCTGTTGCACTGGACGTATGTCTCTTGACAGTCTTTCCTGTGAGAAAATTGTCTGCCACATACAAATCTGTCATTAACAAGGAATCTTTAATGTTTCCAGAGTTTCTGGGGCTACAAGAGTTCTCAGCTCTTGTTATAACTATTTCCTCTTCTGCTTGGCTGTATATACTAAAAACCAACACAACAGCCTGCTGTCCATTATCTCCTTCTGTGGGGTCATATTACTCAACAAGCACTTTTATCAGTCTTCCCAGTGTTTGAGACACCACAGCATCTTATTTGCTTCCCTTCCATCTTTTCCCAAAAGGATAGTAAAGAAAACCTTTACTGTCACTTACTCTCATCTTTATTTCTTTGTGAATACACACAATTATTTTTTTAACCATGTCCTTGTTTGTGTAGGATATTTTGTCTGGAAATCCACCATCACATTTTTAAAAGTCCCTCCAGGCCATCTGTTAACTCATAGCTTTATTTTCCATTTAATAATATTTGAAGGGGAAGGTGTGTCTCTCTGGAATTATTGCCACTGACATGTTTCTGCACCATGTACTGGACAATACTACAAGAAGACTCCATGTTTATAACATTAACCTGGCCTTTTAACAAACTATTTACACAGATGCTGAGACTGCAATTAACGCCGAAGTCACGTGCCTGCAGATTAGCTTATGTGTGGTCCTTCTCCTTGCAACCTGTGTTCTTCCCCCTGGTTTCACACAGATTGCTGCACTCAGTTATCTTTATTTACTTTCCCAGCCTGAGGAATTGTATGTGATTTAACAGCAGCTAGAGAAGTCAGATGCTGAGCACTAATCAGTAGTGGTGGCAGCCGTCAGTCCAATAAATCTGTCTTTTCCAGCTTGGCTCTATATTTAGGTACTCACTTAAGCAAGACTGAAACTATGTTAAACAGAATTCCATTCAAACCAGGACATTTTACGTATTAGCTCTCACAACTTCATGTATTTACTGGGAAAGCAAATTTTCTAAACTTTGTGTTTGTGTTGCAGACACATATAATACAGACATATGCAAATAAAGTAAGTGATTTTGAGAACTGATGAGCTTTACTAAAATCCATCACTGTTCTTGTACATCTTATCTCACTTGAACTGTGTCAACCATAGGGGATACCTGAAAAGACTGTGCCTAATAAAACAGTAAATTATGCTGATAAAAAAACCTTCAGCATACTGAAATTTACTCTTCGATCATACACTATGATGGTATTGACAAGAGAAGGATAAAAGGCACATTTAAATTAATTTAAGTTAAATATTTAAACATTTCTGTCTCTAAATTGAAACGCATATAGAGATGTTCTCAAACATATGAGCTGCTAAAAATAAACTCTAAGCTCTTCCTATAGTTTTTGACTCAAGCAGCTAAACATGGCAAAATGTATCAAAATATTTTGATAAGACATTTAAACATGACCATTAAAATGTGTTCTCTACTGTGAAGGGCTCTTTAGTCAATAACTTCTGTGTTAATCTAGAACATTCTGTAATAATTCAGGCAAACCTGAGAAATAAATGGCACTTCAAACCTTGTGCTTAAAACATTGTGTTCTTTAGTGTAAGCCAGCCATTAAAGATTAATTTCACACTTAAAAATTAAACAAACTGCTATGAATACATGATATGGGACCAATTACAAAATGAAGACTATACTGCCTTTAAGAAAATCCAGCTATTTTTTATTCATCAAATATGTTCAATCTCACATAAAAATTAATATCTATATAGAGGCATATCGCATTTTCCAGGAGAAAAGACATAGTTTATTTTCTTACTTCACATTGCAGTAGAAGTGGCCACATCTGCTCACCTCAGAGAGCATATGGATGTTCAAACACTGTATCAAGGTATATATTTCAAGGAGAAAATTTAACTGCCTGGGTGTCACACTTTAATTCAATATAGCTGAAGCAGGAAGATGAGAATTTTTTTTAAATTTCTGAATTAATTGATTGATGAATAACAGCTTCCAGGAGCAGACCTTGATTCATCTAATTTTATACACCCTGATCTGAAATTCACTCAGATTACCTCAGGTCATAAAAAAATGGTAACTAAGGACACATTGAAGTGTGCACTGCACACTGCACACTTGTAGCTTCTATTTTCTAGCATTTTTCTGGGATTTTAATTTACTGGAGATACGTGACCAGAATACCTATTTCTATAAAACCGCTTTTAGAACTTGAGTCAAGAAATATTAGGAGTAACAGTTTGCCCTCAGTGTTTCTGTGAAAGACAGTAATGACCTGGTGCCATTTCCCTCTCTCAGGAGAGAGAAACTTTTCAGAACTCACCTCCATAAATAAATATGAAAGCTTCTCAGCTCCAATGATAAACTTTTTTATACTGATGGTTATTGATGCAAATGATTCCATGTTTTCTGACAGATTAGCTTTCCTGCCCAACAGTTTATACAATTGAAGAGATGTTTGCTAAAACGATAGCTATATAGGTACAAACAAATTAACAATAAAAGAACACCAGCATGAAGTTTGGAACGTGAAATCTATACACATCATAAGTTATTGTGGATTTATCCAATTTTATCACTGCTGAATGGCTTTAAAACATTGAATTCCTTTCATTTGTGCAACTCCAGCAAGCATATAAATGTCAACTCTTTCAATTATAGATACCTAATAGCAGGCAGCCAAATGGTCTAAATAGTAAACGGGAAGTTTAAGAGATTTGGGTTTTGAGATAGCAAGAGTCAATTAGAAGCATAATAAAAAGCATAAAGCTTTGGAACACCGTTCAAAATGTATCTTCTTATAGAATGATCTATCATGCTTTGTATTCAGCAGCTTTGTAGCTTGCAGTACTCCTCGTTTGAACTGGGTACAGCCCTGTACAGAACATGAAAGTTTTTCATAGGGACATATATGTTCCACAGTGAAGAGGCATGACACACACTGACTACACTTAGCCCTTCACTGGGCAATGAATGGAAGACAAAAAAAAAATGCCTCCTAGTCACCCAGACTGGGTGAATGAACAAACATTCAATCTGTGAATAAGGAGAGGAAAAATTAAAATTCATTGAAAACTTGGGGTTGTTCGTTTAGCATAATCCTAAACTGTGCGCTATTAATACAAATTTAGGGCAAAAAATGAACACTTGTTCTTCAAAAATAAATAAATATTTTACAATGGAACTCCATCATCTCTGATGTTGGCCACAGTGGTTTTCTTTCGTCATGAGAATGATGGAGTATGAGCAGTTATAAGTAGGCCACATCATGTAATTATTATCAACATCCATATATATTCAGTTGGACAGGTAATTTTTTTTTCTCACTAATACTGACTTCCACCAACTCTATGGATAGACCTTTTTGTCTGCTGGAATGTCCATAATACTGTTGGGAAATTTATTTCTTAATTATAAATGAGGCAGGATCATTTATAATCAATAGTGAGTTTTAAAAGCTCAGGTTTTTGGAAGTCAGTCTCTAACATTAATGGGAACTGTCTTGCAAGGGGTTTGCTGGGCACAGCTACAGCAAACAGGATGAGTAAAGTACAGAACAATAACATTATAGAAGAGGACATTATTGAACAGAAGACAAAAAATGGAATGTCAAAAAGAATTATGGTGTGAGGAATCAGAAAGTTTAGAAAAATATGAACTTGAAAACTATTGTTTCACTTATAGCTGATAATATGTTGTCAACTGGTATCATCTAAACAAGTGGCTAGCTGAATTTATTATCTGTGTATAGGCAACTGAGTAGAAATAGTCTAAAGGTCAGACTCAAGCTGAATTTGCCAATTCTTCACAATACTTTCCTGCAAAAGCCTACTCAAGGGTCAGCTCTAAAGCAACCCAGCCGGCACACCCAGCAGAGAAACCCCACGTACTTTTAAACCACATAAGCTTATGTTTACTTGCTACAGCAACGTGCTACAGGATTCTGTGACTAATTTGCCCTCAAGATGCTTCACACCATGGAGGTCAGCAAAACGAGATGGCTGAAGGTTCTTCCTTCTGAGACTCCCTGTGCCCTACTGCAAAAGGTTTGTGCGGGCTCAAGCTCCAGCTGAAGGAAAACTGCTTCTAACAGAGACATACAATTTCAAGGTTTAGAAGCATTTGGGGACCATGAAGCTCACATGAAATGTGTAGGTACAGCCAGGGGCTCAACAGTTGTAATATCTTTATATCTGCCTGTTAAGTTACATAGGTTATAGAATAAGGTCACATGGCCAAATAGCACTCTACTTGTTCCAATGAGTGTTACCCACACATTTGTCCTTCCTTAGCTTGTTGCTTTTCTTTATTTAGGCCCAGTTTTGCCAAGAATTCTAAGGCCTTATGAGGATGCTAGTCAATACTTAAGATCTGTTTGGAAAAGAGATTGTCTTGTGATACAGGTCTATATAATGTCCAAGGCTTGGGGGTGTTTGAATTTGCTGAAATTAACAAAAAAAACAACAGAAACCCCATGACATCAACAAAACAAACAAAACCACCCACAAAATAAAGCAACACAAAGCCAGTAGAAGGTTATGTTGTCTACAGAATATTACTTCCACATATTAAACTAGTTAGATTACTTGGAATTAGCTGGTCTGTAGCTCTATCCCCTAATCTTTTCCTTTATTCTGTTTTTTTCCTTTGGAGTGGGGAAGGTGCTCAGAAATGAGCTCTTGCCCACTTAATTACATCTTCACTTCAGAATCAACCAACGCAGTCAGCACTATAGGCAAAGAAAAGAATATAACATTTCAAGAGAAAGCAATCTTACTTGCAAACCCTCATCAATCTCATTTCTGTTTCACTATTTTTCGTAAAAAAATACTTTTATGTTGCTACTATATGCTTGCAGCAATTATCGCTCTGAGAAGTCTTTATTTTTGTAAACCCATGCTTTTTATTCATAAATAAAAGTGGGATTGAATAAAAAATGATGGCAAAGCTAGCAAAAAAAAAAAAGGCTTTGAAGCAAAAGCATTCTGATCACTGTTATCCTAAGACACTATACTAAAGGTTTTCTTCTATATTCATCTTCACTGTAGGCAAGAGGTAACTGCTTCCAGAGAGCAGTGGAATGAAGGTGCCACAATTTCAGCAGTATCACAGCAAGTAACAGACAGGCTCTAGCGTGACAAAATAATAACAGAAAATACATCGATTTCATAGAGGATATATACTCATTTGTAGTCAACTCCACTCCGTGGAGAGATACTGAACTCCTTAAACTGGCTTCCTAAGATGGTATATTATTAGCTTACTCAAGTTTCTCAAGAGGAACAAGTCTGCTACACAGAACAATGAACGCTAGTTTTGGAAAATGGTAGTTAACTATTTCTCCTAATACTAATACCACTTGGCTCTTCAGCTCACCTGCATCTCACAGCACTTCGCGAAAGTTGTGTCTTATAGTCCCTTTCAGCAAAGAATTCAAAACCTAAGCTTTTGCCAAAATGGAGATGCCTCTGAGGAACCACCAAGCAGGAAAAAGCATGCCTAAAGTGTTTCCCTCGCTGTCAAGAACATCAATCTCCTGTGTCCTCATCCTTCTTAGTCCACACCTAGAATAGGTTGCATATAGAGAGAAGGGTAAAGGCAAGCAAGCCGGCTGCAAGGAAGCAGTGAGGGGAAAGTAAGGAAAATCATGGAGGAAGTACAGTTTGATAGAACAGCATGTGGACATGTTGGGAGGGCCTGGACCCAAAGGTAGAGATAGTTCATTAACATTTACATGGCCTGTCAGCCACCTTGGGAGGAAGATCCCAAGATATGACAACCCTGCACTGCAGTAGCAAGTTAGTTATAGTGGGGAATACGGCACAATGTTGCACAATGAGTAACATTTCACCACAACCTAGGGGACAAAATAAAGTACCTAACTGAAGCTACTAGGAATTTAGTAGACAATGGATAATTCGCTACCCTACAGGCTGCGGTTTGCTTTTCCCACAACTGGTAAATGAGAAAAGGCTCTGTTAGGCTCCCAGTTAGTGGAAGACAGTTGTGGTCCACCTGTTACAGAAGTGTATTTCCTTCCCTTATGTCATTATTCTTCTACAGAGGTCAAGGAATGCAAGAAAAACTCTCTGCTGTGCAATTCACTGGCACAGATAGAGAGTTCCTCTTCCAAAACTCCTTTAAGCAATACCTTTGTTTGTATCCATTGCTAGTAGAATATATCATCTACCATATGGAACTCACAGTAGACACAGCATTGGCTCAATTCTAGCAGTCATCTGAAAAACACTTTTGCAACACTAAATCAACTTAAAAACCCAAATAATTCTCAGCAGTAAGCTACTGCACTCCTCAGTGTTTAGGCCTCACGGAAACAGTGATTGCATTTGTCACCCCAAAAAACCTACTCACTCTTAACAGCCCTTCACCATCCCTGGAGTCAGACTTCACACTTAAAATTCATCCCTCTGAATTTAGACAAGATTTTAAATATGGAACAGTGACCCAGTTGTTGCTTATTTGGACCAGAATTCCTGTGAACCATAAATTACAGGGTTTGAGACAAAACTGTTCATGAATGCTTATCTATATCATCTGACTCCTGGTTTGACCACAGACTTTCATACTGCTGCTATGATACATTTCATGGGAGCCCTTTTAATGTAATTTAATTGCTTCATTACCACTTCTTTCATACCATGAAAAAAAAAAAAAAAAAGAAAAAGCTGAAAAAAGGGTAGGGATCTTAGTAGTGCAATTTTCAGATAATGCTACTGTTTAGATGAACAGTGACAAAAACATTTATTTCTAAGATCTTTAATTCTAGCCACCCTTGAGCCTTTCAAAATAAATTGCATACTAGAGAGAATGCAAAATACTGTAGATCAGTTTATCTTTTCTATAGTAGATCTCTATTCTGTGCACTGGTCCTGCCTGTTTAGTAATGTAGGGAGGAGTACCATTTCTTGTTGTTTTAATCCCAAGAACACAAGTCCCTGCTACGAAATGCAAATATCTGGTAAAAATCCCTGTAAGAAATATGACCTTTAGAGCAGTGGTGTGCAACAGGCTTGAAGGGTTTAGTTACTACTTAGCCATGTGGAACATAGCACATAACTTTGAAAACAGTCGTCTTTTCACAAGACATTAATCCTATCACCTTGTATTAATCCTATCACCACATATTTAATTCTATCTGTCCAGGCTCCCCCTATGTCTTTTCCCTGCACAAGTATTTGCATTTATTGTAATTTGAAATAAGGAGCACATAAGGTGGCCATTCAAATGCTGATGAGACATATAGCATCTTCTTTGCAATAGCACAAGATCCTTTGCATTAAAAAATTATTTTAAATCTCCAAATTCTTAAATCTTGGTAAATACCACAGAGACAAAATCATTAAAATGTATAGCCAAAAACCTAGTTAGAGACAAATATTTTTGCCCCAGCAAATTGTAGATTTAATCTTGAAGCATAAAGCTCGTTGCTAAAAACAACCTTCCCATGGACATAAAAATTCAAGTAAACCTCTGTTTAATTTTAGTATTGTTTAATCACTGTTGTTACCAAAAGCCACAGCCATGAAGTCACATCACCTTAACTACTGAAAAATTAATATTTCCTACATATTTGAGCTTACTTGTACATTGTCAAAGGTAATCATTAAAGGCATTAAAGAAGGAAACTGAAGAATTCATGTCATCAAAAGTGAGATAAATATCTGATGTCTGCCCATAATATAGTATAATTCAGTGCCATACATCTGCAGTTAACAATACTATGAAGAAAGAAAACCATATTTCCCATAGAATTGTGCTGTATCTCCCCTATCATAACTTTCTTTTCTTGCATTCACAGTTTTGTTGCCTTGTATAAATACACCATCTCTAAATCTTCATTTTTCTAAGGAAATATCTGGGGGTTTTTTGCCTTCCCATCAGGTCTGAACTGCCTTTAGTTTGGTAGAGTTAATATGCATGTGTCAAAAAAAAAAAAAAGAAAAAGAAAAAGGAAAGTTTCTGCACTGTTCCACAGTGGTTGACATGACTAGAAAACTGGTGAAAAAAACACATCTTTAAAGTACATGTGTTATCATACTGTGACATTATACTACCAGGTGGTGATAAAACATGACTCTGTGAAACGATGATACACTTCCATCACAGAGAATGTTAGCTGCTTTGGAACAGTATCACTTGCTGTTTTGAAAAAGAAAAAATCTAAGTTATCAGGAAACTTAAAGGATGGCTGCATCCAACACTGAAGAAAATTACTTGAAAATAGTTTCAACTTCACTGCCCAGAGCATACATTAAATGCATTATCTGTATTGAGCCCTGCTGCAGCTCTAAATTTAGTGAAATGTGGTTTTCACTGAGGCTAATGAAACTGGTAATCCCTATAGAGAGTGAAATTTCAGCATTTTCCTTATTCAGTGGCTTCTTATTTTCCAACCAGACCACCTCAGGCTATGATTTATCAGAGCTCAGAAGCTAAGGTTTGAGGGCCTTTTTAAATATGTGGATAAGAAACCTTTTTAGAAAACTTGGTGTTGAAGGAAGAAACGACAATACTATTGCCCTATTATAAACTCAGAACTAGTAGGTAACCAGACACTGAAATTGCCTTCTTTTGACAAAGAAAGATCTAAAATACAAGTGTAATTAGCAGAAGACTTTCAAAAGATTATTGGGGTGGAAGATTTTTGGTTGTTTTTCTGTTTTGGTTTGGGGGTTTTTTCCACAAAAGGAAATGTCTGCATTGCTATTTCAGTCACCCCTAAAACTGGGGTGATACAGATTATTCATACCCAACTGGCATAATGTCAGCAAGAGCAAATCTAGTCCACCAAAAAATTTCAGAGAAGTCTAACCTAGACATGTGAGTGGGGTTTTATCCTGTGGCCAGGGTGGTTTCCATCCAAGACGAGGAGTTCTAATGTGGGGTTTACTGCATCACCATGTTTGTAAAAAGTTATGAGGATAGGACTTACCTCTAGATTAAGATATGTAAACATCTGGTTATACATTTGAGCTAGATATTCTCACTCACACTGTAGCTAGTGGAGAACTGATCAATATAGTTGATAGAATCCAAAAGCAATTCAGCTCAAAAGTCTGTTCTGAATTTGGCAGCTCACAAGGCCAGCATAGTTAAGAGAATGGTTTGTGTGGCCAATTTTATTCAAATGAATGATGGATCTGTCCACCCATTTCATTATGTCCAGCTATAGGATGACCAAGGACCCATGCTGTTGTGGAGTGACCTCAGTCAGCAACTCACCTGCTTGTTCATTCCCCCCTGTGGGATGGGGGAGAAAATCAAAGGAGCAAAAGTCAGAAAACCCATGGGTTGAGATAAAGACAGATTAATAAGATAAAGCAAAAGCCACACATGTAAGGAAAGCAAAACAGGGAATGCAATCACTGCTTTCCACAGAGAAGCAGGTGTTCTACCATCCCCAGGAAAGCAGGGTTCCATCACATCTAACATTTACTTGGGAAGACAAGTTCCATCACCCCAAATGTCTCCACCTTTCTTCTTCTTCCCTCAGCTTTATATGCTGAGTGTGATGCCATATGGTGGGAGCCAGCTGTCCTAGCTGTGTTCCCTCCCCATTCCTCATGCACCCCCAGCCTCCTCGCTGGCAGGACAGTACGAGAAGCAGAAATGGCCTTGACTTTGTACAAGACCTGCTCAGCAATAAAGAAGGCATCTCTATATTATCAACTCTCTTTTCATCAGAAATCCAAAAGATCCAAAAGATACTAGCTACTGTGAAGAAAATTAACTCAACCCCAGCCCAAACCAGGCCACATGCACAATAGGATCAATCACACAGTTTTGTCACAAGGCTGAAAATCACATCTCTACATACCATAAAGGCTACTCTACTTCCACAGTGTCATCATATTTGTGCTTCATCTCTCTGTCTTTCCTTCAAAGCTCCACTTATAAGCAAACAAAACAGAAGCCTAATGGTTCAGATTTGGTTTAATAATACAGTTCAAATGGATGATTTCCTATCAGCATTAAGTCCTTTTGGCGAAATATATAATGGCATAGTCTATGCAAACCACCCAAAATTACCTAACTGCCTGAGGTACTAGCTGCCTGCTGAAAATATACTGATTCTATACATCCTCTAGGCAGCCTTTGCTGACACCTATGAAATCCAATATGGAATTTAAATCTCCCCCTACATGGACTAACAATTGTACCTTGTCATTACAGCATTGTAATGACAATTATAATGTTCATTGCCTTGGACATTGCATCCTCTCACACACGACATTTAACTGAAAATGGTTCGGTCCGCAGGGAAAGTCTGGATGAAGATGCTAAAGATATACCCTGCAGATCAGCTTAAAAGCTTTTTAGCTTGGATAATAGATGGAAGTCTCTTTGTATTAGTATCAACTAATTGATTTGTGGAACAAAAACATCTTGCCTTAGGTTCAGCCTGCCTTGCAACTGTCCTGTAGTTTTCTTGTAAAGCTGAATAGTCAGAGACTGGTATAGAGACTGAGTCTTACCAGATGCAGCAGAGACTGGAAACTGGATGCTTTCCAACAAACCAATTGGTACAGACAGTATCGGGATTATGCAGTCCCCTATTAAGTAGTGTCAAGGATTAGCCAGAACTAAAAACACTTGTGGGATTAGGGATTTATTTATATAGGCTCAATCCAGAAAGTGAATTAACTAGAAATGTTACTTTAAAGAGAAGCTGTAAAACTGCATTAAACCCTAACGTGGAAATTCTCGTTTAGAACTTCATTTGAATGATCTAACTTCACTGATGAAGTAAATTAAATTAAATTAGGACCACTTGAATTCTGGATAAGAAGGTCCTTAGGGCTTTTAATGATGTTTAACTGATCTATTTCTAAGTCACATCTTTAGCTGATTCACATTAATTTTCATGAATTGCTCCGTGTAGATAAGTCTCAAGTTCTGAAATGAGGAAAACCCATAAAAAGAAAAGTGATTGTTAAATTAATGACAACAAAACATTTCTAAAAACAGTTGCAACACAGCTTGTTCCTCTTTAAAGGCAATAGTAATCACAATGACTCTGGATCTGCATGCTGAAGGACGAGATTTAGTAACAGGCTCTCAAATAAGTCTTCTTGTGACAATGCACAAGTAACACTCCTGTACTTCTCACATTGAAAACTGCTTGCTCTGCAGTTGTTGTTTAGCTGGTCCTACACCAAGATTTCAGATTTTAGGAAACTCTAAACATTTTGGAAGGCATTTAGGCCAAAGTTAAGACTTATAATTAAAAAGCTGTAAACTACTGACATGTCAGGAGAGTAGCTTTTTTTTCTTTTTTTTTTTTTTGGTCCAAGTTCAACTGCTGGAGGCAAAAAGAAGAAAAAACCCTTCAAAACTCTGTTCTTTTTTTTATTTTTCTATTTCTGTAACTATGTAATCCATGGTTGACAACTTCGAACCAATCTATTTCTTGTATGGTATTAGAAAGCCAATGGGACAAATGGCATTACTGACCTTTCTGCTTTTTGTTCAATATCCCATTTCCAGAGGGGAAGGAACTGTGTAGTTCTATGATATTACTGATATTTGAGGCAAATTGTGCAACAATTCCTTTGTTGTAAATTCAGCTAATTTATCATTGACATCCTTCTATTGTGCAACTAGAGTTCTTTCTGTGATTTGTCTGTCTACAAAACAATTGCTATTACAGATGCTCATATTCAGAGTGTGCATAAGACTTCATTCCCTCATAGAAGGTTTCGTTTTCCTCAAGAGGAGTAATATAAGAATATGCATTTAAATTTTAATACCAGACATTATAAATAGTTTTTCCTTACAAAGACACATTTTTTTGACTCCCTTTCATGACATGTGCAGTAATGAGCATCTTAACACTGTAGATGGGTTATAGTTACTGCTGTTCAGAGAGAAGCTCTATGCTTAGAGAGATAAAAATTGCTGGAACCAGGCTAAAATATGCCGAACCATTGGTTCAATTTCTTTTGTCTTCACCACTCTCTGTAGCTAAAGGTAAAAGCACCCATATTATGCCTTAAAAAAGTAAACTCACAAATTTTCCTTGTGCACAGGATAATCTGTGAAGGTCTGAACTTTGTAGCTAATAGCAAACACATGTTTAGATTAAAATGCAGGTCTTAAAATATCCTGCTCTTGAACACATGCACTTACAAGGATGTTATGTCTAATTTTGACCTTTTGGAAGGCTAACTATTTTCAGAACACATTTTACTCAAGTCTCAGGATAGTTGCGGGAATAAAGCACTACATGTTGATTCAGTAACAACCATGTTTCAAAATTCAAGATTGATATGGTGTTTCTCCTCATTCAATGAAAGAAAAAGATACTTTGCACCAAAACCCAAAGACATTTCATTGTTGTCATTAAGTATGGTCTGAAAAAACATTCATACTAACACAGATGTTGAAGGAGCAGAAAACCTGAAAAGTTGTAGTAGCTCTTTTAATTTTTTCTAGTTTGAGTTCAGAACTGTAATTTTTTTCTGTTATGGATTGAAGACTTCAGCATTTCAATTAATAATTCCTGGTGTTTTACCCACTACATCATCATTTTCAATAGAAAGGAAACATAACATGACTATTTTACAGAGCACTGAACAAACCAACGGAAGTGGGGAAAGGGTTGTATTTACAAACAAGGCAGAGAATGTAATCTGTCTGAACTTTCTGGAAAACACAAGGGGCTAAAACCAGAGAGATTAAGGGGAGGAAAGTTTGCCAGGTTTAAAACTGAAGGGGAAGCCAATTTAACCTTGACTTCATCAGCGTTTGCAAAATCCTAGCATCCATGCGGAACTTTAAATAAAAAAACAACACTGCTTCTCAATTTCTCTGGGGTGACAGGAACTGCAGAAATTCAGAGAGCATCATTTGGTGGTGCTGGTATGCTATTGTCCATAAAAGTATCCTGATTTTATTTTCCACTGGAAAAGATAAATTAATTGTTTCATTTTGGTGTTTTGAACTAGTAATGTCTTAAGCACACAAGTAAATTCTTCTGATTTCTGAAATACCATATGTTTTTCAGGACTGTGATTGTCTGTTTTTATATGTTTCTACTCACCTTTCCATGACAAATACAACAAGTAAAATTGCAAAAGCCTGCCTGGTTCAGGAAAAAACACCCTGATTTTTGCTCACTTAATGAGCTGAATACCCTCAAGTGATTGAACAAGTAAGAGTAGCTGTAAAAAAGAGGTTGGACCATAGGGCAGAAGCAAGGGAGGGTGGAAGAGGAAGCAGGGGATAACAGAACCTGAAATCCTGGTTTCGGTAGTATCAAACTATTAGATGTGCTCAGAGATCTCAGCTCTTTGCAGGTTTACAGACCCAAGTATGAGCTCTGAAAACAGGCAAGCCTCTCTGCCTTTCTCTCTTCCCTTGCTTCCCAGGGGTACAGTTCTGCTAAATGTGCAAAAAGAGCTGTTTGGTCTTGCAAGATTTAACAAACCTTTTTTTTTTTTTTTAAATGTATGTTCAAGCATTTCTAGTATCTCCAGTGCATTGAACACAATCTTATAGGGAAAGACCTATCTACTTAATAATAACTGCAATGCTTTCTCATGCTAGTCAAGAGTAAGTCTTGACCTAAGTTTTGAGTCCCCAGACAAAATATTTCTATGTGGTTTATCAAAAGCAAAATTTTTTTCTGTAAAATTTTAAAACAATTTCTTTTCAGTTTCCATCCTCTCAAAAAAACAGCTTGTGCAGTTAAACCGGAGAACTTTCCAAGTACCTTTTTTGACTGCACATCACACTTCAAAATTTAAAGAAAAAAATTTTCCTCTATGAAAGTCAACATTAAAAGTTTTTAATAAAATAAAATGTTTTACAACTTTAACCATAACATTGCTACTGCAAGACTACATTCTCAAGATGCCAAGTATTTTTGTGGAGAGACAGAGAAATTTATTTGGATTTTTCTGTATATAATTATCAACATGCACTAGCAGACTGTGCTGGAATGCACAAAATGCAGTAAAAGAAAAAAATGTTGCACTTCTCTATCTACATTTAAATTAGAACTTTGTTCAAAAGCCCATTTCAGATCAGATTTTTTTCTTCTTAAACCAACATTGGGAGAGACAAACTATTTTAAAAAAAGAAATCCCCCCAAATGAAAAAGAGGATTATCCAATTTTATTTTCTACCCAGATTTGATAAAACAGTGATAAAAACCCTCATATTTTATCCTCCATAATACACTGATATATAAGCAGCATGTGAAAAAAATCCCAAAAATACAAGAATCTTTTAATGCATATTAAATATCACACACTCAAGTCATCAGCCTTACAGTGTAAAATAATACAAGTACAGGCACCACAAAGTCCCACATGACCGTGTTTCATGCTGTCTTCTGCTCTTTTCCTAGACTAGAAGTAGTCTCATGGTAGGTTCTTTTACAAAATTTAACGTAAACAGATAAAATTGATGGTATTTTCATTTTGAATGTTGCAGCGACAGATCCACAAATATAATGGTAGTTTTATTTAAGCAGCTAAATCTCTCTATTGATTGGAGAAAGGAAAATGTGTGTGTGTGTGTGTGTGTGTGTAAGAAATGCAAGGGTAGGAGGGAAGAAAAGCAGAACCAAATGTGAACTCCTGCACACAAAAGATGGTGGTAGAAAGTGTGGGGTGTAACATATGTTGGGAACGCTCCTCTTAATTTTAACATTCTTTTGGACTGGTAAATTCATTGCAATTATACCACTAAGATTCTTCAGCCATTTGCAAGCAAGGATAGGAATGTAAGAACAGAAGGAATGTGGTAGGAAGGGACTACAATTAGAGAGAATGTATGGGTAAATCAGAAGATAGTGTGTAGGAATATCGAGATGATTGATTGATCGATGGAAAGTGAGAAGGAAAAGTAGAGCTACTAGAAACTCCCTAGAGGATGAGGTTTGCCTGCTGAGGTCTGCAGCAGTGGCATGGTGACCACAAGATGGGTGGAGCATATGCTGGATATGGTATGAAACAGCTGGAAACTCAAGGAAAGAATGCACATGCGAGGAAATGCCACTTGAGTCAAACACAGACACCCTGGCAATTATCCTCTATGGTTCCTATTCTCAGAGAAATTATTGATTCCCCTGTTGAAGGTAACAGAAGAGACAGATGTGCCAAGAACCTTTGAAAATTAGAGTTATACGAAAAAAGAATGCAAAGTGCAACAATTATGGATACTTTTCAAATGGTAGCTGTTA
Organism: Pachyramphus minor; assembly: GCA_013397135.1. Lineage (NCBI taxonomy): Eukaryota > Metazoa > Chordata > Aves > Passeriformes > Tyrannidae > Pachyramphus > Pachyramphus minor. Next base: position 16,125 of record VYXB01002958.1, on the reverse strand, counting down.
AAGATATCTCCCATCTCAGTTTATCTCTAAAATGGAGATACAATCTCTACCTAGTCTACAAAAGATACTGAGTTGGTGGCAGTAAAGCTCTTTTTAATATATGGGGTACTATAAGTGTTAAGTATTATTATCATTACTATTACTAAGAAAAAACAATAAAATATAGTCTTGAACAAAGGGCAACACACTGTAATATTGTTACATCCTGCTGTAAAATATATTTTTTTCTATCACTGGTAATAAAAATATACTATAAAAATGGAAACTCGTAAAAATAAATCTCAGATAAGTAATCTAAGAAGGGTAGGAGTGATATGAGAATTTGGCACTGGTTTGCTTGATTACTTTTATGCTAAATGACTTGGGGATTGGGTTGAATACTCTAGATTGGAAGATTCTTTATTAAGGTTGGTTTGTTCAAATCTATTGCTCTTGTCAGAATTTGGTCATTTTTGCATCTGTTGGGGAGAGACATCAAATATTATAAACTCTCAAGGCAATGATTAAATCCTGTACCGTATTTTTTACAGTTTGAAGCCACTGCAGACGCCACTTAGATGTTGCAAATCCCTTTATTCCCTCTGCAGGGGTCTGGACACACTGACCTTTCTTTACCCCATGCAACTTTGAGCAGAATAACAACTATGTTGGTCTGCGACTAGGCAGGGTAGCTTGAGTGTACATATGCAAGATCAGTTAACTGACCTTTTTTTGGTGACTGACAAAAGTCCATCCCAAGGCAGGATGAGCCTAAATACATCAAACAACCTAAATGGAACTCCAGGCCCTTGTCTGGCTACCCTGGGCTAGATATCCAAGCTGGAAGTTTTAAAGCCAGCTCAGGTATATCCTGAGGAGCAATAGCTGTACTGCTAGACTGCAGTGTAGATGTTTGCTATGAGAAATGACTGCAGACATTCACAAGCTTTAAAAAATTTAAAAATGCTCAGGAAAAGAGCAGAAAAGAGACAAAGACAACTTTTTAAAGGAAACAAGATTTTAGTTTCTGGAAATTGCATTTGGACATAAAGCCTGATTATCAAAAATTTAGTAATTTTTTTATAATCTAATCACATTTACTCAGAGGGGTTTTGGTTCTTACCAGTGCTGGTTATCCAGTAAATTCCTAAGCAATTAAATACCTGATGTTTCTTCAGTTATCTGAAGCTTTGGTGGGAAAATTTCTCACAAGAAACTGATCCTAGTCCAAGAGGTTCTTTGCAGGAATGCACATATTCTAAAGATTTCTATTTTTTAAGTTCCTGGGCAACAAACTTGCTCATTTGCTTACTTTGCTCAGCAACTTCAACAACCAAAAGTAGCACAAGCCTCCTCAGATGGGAGCACTACTTTCTTGTGGATTAATTTTTACCTCATTTCTTGTTTTTATTTTGAGCTCAATATCTCCACAGGCAGCCTATGTTTAAAGCTAAACTCCTTAGAAAAGAAGGCATACAGAAGTCAGACACAACTTATTTTAAAAGTCATTCAGACTTCAAACATTTTAGCATGGGCATAAGTCCCAACAATATTTTTTGGGAAGGAAGGGCAACAGACCTGCTTCTTAAGACCTTACTTTTGAGGGAAAACATCAGAAACTTGCTGTACGCAATTAAGGGATGAAGGCAATAGCATTTCAAATCCCTTTTTTGGTCATGAACTGATCTACAGCTATGTAGGCAATCATGTTATTTCATTAAGATAAAATTCATTGAGGATCTTCAGCTTGCCAAATTGGAACAATGAATGATTCTATTACCAAGACAAGAAATATTGGAAGACCTCTGTCTATTCGGATTCTACTTATTCATAAAAGGAATAAAAATATTATTTAAAAACTTCAGATATTAAAGATAAATATAATGGTTAAATTAGAAAGAATATTATATTTAGTTTGGTATGAGCTACTTTAGCAAGCTATATTTTTAGGCTTATTTATTTGAACTGATCTGTTTTCTCCTCTGAAATCCCTATTAATCATCCCCTCGTTGTACACTCTTACACTGTAAGTCATTGTTATCACATAAGTTGTCCCAAAGAGGTGACAAATCATTATATTTATGGACAAATAGACGTGCTACGAAAACAGTTCTAGCAGGAACAGTTACAGTTTCATTAAAGGGTGAAGCAAAATGAAACTGAACACTAGCTTTTTGTGTCTCTATAATGTTTTTCTTTACTTGATCTTTAATCTTTTAGAGAGATTAAAAGAACAAGACCTGTGCAATTTGTTTCAACAGTAACACTGTTAGTTCAGAAGGAATGTTTACGAGGATCTGCAGTGCCTGGCAGGAAGAAGTATTAGTGACAGTTGCAAAGACATGCAGTGATGAATTTAAAATAGAGATATAATTTACAAATCTCATTTTGCTTACCTGTCATTGTAATTAGCAGTACACTAAATGGTATTACCATGATAAGTAATCATGGTAATAGGGGTTGCTTTTTTTTTGAAGTCAGGATGTATTTGAATGTATTTTTTTTGACAATATATCCTCTCTCACTCTTTTGGGACCCTTACTGCAACAAAATACATATGAAAATGTATTTGCAAACCCTCAACATTTGCTAAGGCATTTGGGTATATATAGCATTGGGCTGGAAAATATTGCTTTTTTTTCTCTACCTATCCCAGAAAATATCAGATAACAAATTGCTGTCTTTTGAAAGATACCTATATCCATTTACCTATCTATGTATGGATGCTAAATATAAAGTAAAATATAATTAAATGGTTTGGGGGGGGGAAAAAAAAGGTGTTCAATAACTTACCTAGGGAAGCAGTGAAAATCCTGTTATTTGCAGAGATATTTAAAACCAAATTGCTCAAAGCACTAGAAAAGTTTATGGTAGATAATCATTTTGCAGAGGCAAGGCAATGGGCTACATAAAGTAATAGGTCTTTCCTATCTCTAGATTCCGTGATTCATATAGTACATTTTTTTCTTTTTCTTTTTTTTTTGTTAACTAATAAAACCAGCATCTTTTGAAAAAGCTGTTCTTCATTATTCTAGGAGATACGAGGGTTGAGAAGTCTAACAACTCCACTAACAGTTTTAAAATTGCAAGAAAATAAAATCAGTTATTTAGAATTAAGCAGCATTTCATAAGTACTGTATCTTACTTAGGTTTTTGAAACATGACTCCTTCTGACACATTTACATTTCATCGTGGTCCAACACAGCTTTCTGTGTATGCCCAGGGCAAAGTGAAACAGCAAAGACACACAGGTGAATAAAGGGTACACAACAGGTATTTAAGCCAAATTTACACTGTAAATCTGCTAGTCAAGTCACAGCAATAAATGATTGATCACATCCATGAGAATTCCTGAAATGATGCAGTGGCCCAGAGTCTTTCCAGCCTCACTTGGGATATTTACCAAAATGCCTAAAATTAACATTGTCACCTTGAGCTCCACCTACAGCTATTTATGCGGGAGCTGTTCTGCCATGTAATTCTGGCCACCTAAAACCCAAAGGAAAAAGAGACTGAACAGGGAGCCTCAGTTATTGACCCCTGTTTCAAAAAGGGAGTGCAGTCTGAATGACTCCTGGGGACCCAAATGCAAATCCTTCCACGGAAATGTCAGCAGGTACTGCTCTGCATGACCACAGCTACTCAACTTTTACAGCAGAGAGTTGTGATACTCAGACCCAGCTATTTCTTCCTCCTCTCCACAGGGAATGAAAGGGTTGTATACTGGAACCATACACTTTCCTATAGGACAGAAAGAGTAGTAACCAGGCTGTGCACTGACTATGCCTATTGGCTACTCTTTATTACAGCTTGGTGAACCTCGAGCAACCTTGGGTTCCTCACACACTCATCTCCCTCAGGATACATCCCAGGCACCTGCTTGAGAGCATATACACCCCAGTCACCAAAAATAAAAATCTGAGATCCGCTCCTGTGAGCTCATTCCTCCTAAAGAAATTATGAATAACTCTTACTGACAACAGCGGTTTAATCCTCTTTTTAGAGTGATAATAGTTTTTTGAGCACAAAGATCAATATTATACTGGATTAGAGTAGAAGAGTAGGTGGTCTTGCACATTTTCTGTGCTTATGGAACAGTATGGAACAGTGCACAAAAGTATCCTACTATTGTCCAGAATTTTCTAAATTCCTTATAAAATAGTAACATCAATATAAAGCATGATACACTTGCCAAATGCAACTTCAGGAGAGGGAAGGAAGGAGGGAGGGAAGAGTAAGATATTAATGGCGTGTTTCTTGCATCTGGGTTGTTGAACAGCAAAATTATATTCAAATTGCATTCAAGGGAAACTTAAAATAAGAAGTACATATAGAAAGTAAAAATATTTCTACCAAACCTGGGAACAATGATTATATATTTAGATATATTTCTCTTTGCATGCATTAAATTCTCTAGGGACTTGATTCAGCAAAACACTTCAGCATAAGATTAGCTCTATGCACTTTAATGGGGTTATTCATGCGCTTAAAGAGAAATACTAGCTTAAGTGCTCAACTTAAGAAATACACATTTTAATGACTTTAAAGTTACAGTCTTCAAATAAAACATGCCAAAATAGATTTTACAAAAAACAGATTAAAAAATATTCCCAAATCACAAGCAACTTTTCTGCCATCATCCAGAATCTGCACTTATCCTCACCTCATCCATTGCTAGAGAGAATCCTCACTCTTTTGTTATACTCAGATAGATAACCAAAATGCAATTGTCCAAGACATCCCAATCTCTAGAGTAAGCGTAGCAATTTTTTTTTCACAGTTCATCCGTTAAGTATCCTAGTGGGGGAAACAAACAAACACACCTAGAACACTGTCAAAAAATATGCTTTCTTGATTTAATAACTAAACCAAAGTGCTTCTGCAAGAGGTTATCACTAATCCTGACCAATAGGCAGTAGCAGTAGCGTCTTCCTGGCTTCTAGGAAGGACATGGCATGACATGACATAACAGACACAAGTCCAACACATACATCACCATAAGTGTGCTCTGGTAGCACTTCACCACACCTTGACAGAAATCTACTGATTTTTCTCCTCTCATAGTCCCAGTTCTTCTCTCATGGATACAGCTTGGTGAGAATCCCAGCAACTCTATCTTCAAAAGAATTTGAAAACTCACAGTAAGAAATGCTTAACTTTATTACTGTAGGCAAGTTCTTAGATTAACCAGGTAGCTAAGCATCAAGAATGCCTGTTAATTAGGATTTCATATGTGCGCCTTAAGGCACAGGCATTTTTCTTTTCCCTCCACCACAGGCATAGGATAAAAGTTTTGGATTAAAAATATTTCTTACTTTTCTCCTCAACTGAAGTAAAGTCTTCCAAAACTATCATCATAGTTTTCTTCCTTTCTGTACAATCAGTACTCTTGCAACACTGCTGAAGTGCCAGAAATTCAGGCCTATTTAATATTAATGGTTTAAGAATAGAAATTTATCTCCCATTAAATTTTGCACATTTTTCAATCTGCAGTACTCTTCTTCAGAGCCCCACCCAGATTTTATTAGGTTTAGGGACAGACATTTATATAGTTATTTTACTCTGTGTGTAAATTCTATTTGTCAGCAGACATGACTGGGGCAGCTCCTTGCTCCCAGCCGGATACCTTGCACTAGACCAAGGGCGTAAACATTGCAACAGAATAGCTGTTTTCAGGTTTTGTTTTCCAATGAAAATGTGATTCTCCAGTCAATCTAAGGTCATTGGTATTGGGCTTCCTTCTGCAAACTTTTGTAGGCAGCCATGGTTAGGGACCAGTGACACAGTTTGAAAACTGTAAACAGCATTGTTACCAAAAGAACTGGCCTGCGTGACTGTATTCCTCCAGTGGGAAAAGACTCTGCTACATGTAAGTTAGACCTCAGAAACTGTATTTTTCAAAAAATTCAGAGTTGACTAGATACGCAGGTAAAAACACACGGCGTTTGTTTGCTCATGACATACTTACACTGATGAGCTTTTTTTTGAACACTTACCATCTCAACTCTGCTACCAGTGTATTATTTATAACTCCAGAGCATTTCCCAATCCTTGAAGATGGCTGAAAATAAGGACTACATAGGCATAGGAAAGAAGGCAATGTCAATAACTATGTACTAAGAGGCTCAGAAGAGCCATTATACCATTCTGGCCAATTTAAATATTCATTGTTTCCTTGTTAACATAAAGCCTCTCCATGTTCAGTTTCTCAATTAAGCAAGAGGAGAAGTGGTTTACATAGCAGTGCTTTAGTGAGATGAAATCTGATTACAGTTAATCTCCCAATACACAAAAGGGTGGCTTCCCAAGAGTTAATCAAAAGTGATGGTTAGGAATTATGACAGTACTACTTCCAAAATGAACTAAAGATCAAGCACAAGAATGTCTAATTACCAAATTAAAAACCTGCATTGAGATGTACTCATTTCTCAAGCATGGATAGGTGAAACAAATTATGATTATATCTCTTATCCTCTACCATATACATTTCTTATAGACCTACCTTGCACTAGTGCTTAGGGAGCTGAATGCTTCTGCTTGCTTATGAAGAAACTAGGTGCCACAATGTTGTGTGTATGAGTAAAAGGATAATAATATCATAGGGAAGCAGAGGAACTAAAATATTGATATTTCATTTTTTCACCCTACTGGGGATCCGTCATTCTTCACATTGTTCTGGTATGTAACAGACAGAGAAAACTTTTCTCCATCATACATTTATATGAGTCAGGTTTGCACACCTAAAAGCACTCAGAGTTTGACCTTACTTTTCTGAATTTTTAGGAGTCTCTATAGTACTCCAAAACATAATTGTATTATGCTGACAGACAAGGCTTATAATACTCTGGAGGACCTGGCTGATCTTCAGAAGCATATCTCATTCTCAACTAAAATAGAGAATTAAGTAAAAAATAGTCAGTCTTCTTACTTAGTATTCACAGCTTTTCTAGTTTCTAGCTCTGAGAGCCAGTGCTGACTGTACTAATAAAAATTTTCTCCTGTTACATTAGAAGAGGCCACATACAACTTTTACTTGACAGTGTGGGTTAGGACAGGGCACTCTAAGATACAGTCCACAGTAGGGTGGTAGGACTACAATGAAATGACACTGCATTTTTCCCGAGCGTGGCAGAATTACTCTAATGCTGTTAAAAGAGCATTTGAGCGCAGTCTTCTCCTTGTTGTTACCTAATATAATGAGTTAGTAAAGAAAACAAGAAAGTCACAAATACAAGTCACATTTCTCTCCAGAAGAAGGATAATTGTTGCAGAAATAAGAAAAGATTAGCATAATTCAATACTAATAATTCAAATGCCAGTAATTAACACCTCAATAAAAATTCTCTAGGATTCCCACACAAATCTTACCACCTGCCTGCAATAAAAACCATGAAGTGTATCTCTGCTTCAAGTGGAAGTCATATGAAGGAGACGTAAGCAGAACCAATTCAGCAAATTAAAGAACCTTGTAAGTCAAGGTAAGGTGGTATTTTCTCTAAAAAAGAGGCCCCTTATCTTAAAAATTCCTGAATGTATTCTCACTATTAAGAAATCATAGAATCATAGAATCAGCTGGGTTGGAAAGGACCTCTGAGATCATCAAGTCCAACCCTTGATCCACTACCACCATGGCTTCTAAGTGTGGCACTAAGTGCCACATCCATTCTCTTCTTAAATACCTCCAGGGACGGAGAATCCACCTGGCAGAGAATCCCTGGGCAGCCCATTCCAGTGCCTGAGTAATATCCTCTCAAAAGCTGTGTGACTCCATAAATACATACAGCCTCCAAACATAATATTCAATGTGTGACATATAAATAAGAACAGCATGTAATAAAAAGACCTTTGAGTAAAGCAAAAGATTCCTGGTAAACAGCAAAAAGATATCATGATGCAAATAGCTTGGTCACATTCCCTATCCAGCTTGCCCATGTGAACTTGGAAACGTGTACTGGATATATGTAGGAAGATTTTGGTAGTGGGGAGACTGCAGGGGCAGCCTCTGTGAGAAGAGGTCAGGAGCTGCCCTATGCCAGTCACAAATTGTTTCAGGTGGCTTTGCAATGGATCCACGGCAGGTCAAGGCTGAGCCCAACAGTCAAGTTGAAACACATCTAAGAAAGATAAAAAAACAAAACACCAGCTAGAGAGAGGAGGAGGGAAAGTTAGAAAAGAGAAACAACAGAGGGTACACCAAGGAGGAAGAAGGGGAAGAAGTGATCCATGACAGATATTCCTACAGCCCATGAAACACTAACTTTATACCATACCCTTCAAAGACTGACACTACACTCACAAAACACATCTCTCTCAAATTAATGTTGATAAGCCCTTTATGACATTGCCTGTTTGTTAGATGACAGAGGACAACAGCAGGCATGGAAGCTGCCATATAGTTTGGATGCCACTGCTATCCTATCCACCTTCCCACCTCCACTTCCTCTTAACAGTGTATTTCTGATAAAGCAGGTTACAGGACTGAAAAGGTTTTCAGGATGAATCTTGAATACTGTACTTAATGCTCCACACTTTAGACATCAGTACAGAGAACAGTTGGAAGATTTGTTCAATCTCTCACAGATGTAATTTTGAAGGTCAATAGTTTGGCACAAAATCCATGGCACAAAGAAGCCAAAGCAATACTGACCCTAAGTCCGTCATGCAAAACCGAAGTGTTGTAGTTCAGAAAAGAGAAATATTGAGATTAAGGTTACCACACAGGTCTTGGCAACTTTGGATGATCTCAAGCAGCACTGGCTCCATGTAAAAACAAAGCATAATATCAAACAAGGTGGGAGAAGGGAGGGGTCAGGCAGGCTGTATGCAATGTGTCAGGGGAGCAGAATTGTGAAATCAGCATTTGTAAGGCAATTTTGTATCTTTGTGTTAAAGACAACTTCATGCAACACCCACCCCAAGTGTTTTTAAATGCAGAAGTACAGACAGCATAAGAGGAAAACAAGTTCTAGAGGACAGAATTCACACTAGAAAACAAAAAAGAAGCTTTAAAAAGTTATGACATGGCTTGTTACATTAAGGGTGAATTACTATGGCTTATTGCCATATGAAAGAAAGAGAACAGGGCATGTAATGGTTGAATAACCTGCCCAGTATGCCCTGCCTTGAACAGTGGCCTGGGTGCTTTGGCAAAAGAGCCTGTCCTCTGGTCCTATTTTTGCATCGGCATTTCAGCTATAGTCAAATAAGAAAAGGAAATTTATTTTTCCATCAAATTCATGTGGCTGCTTTCCTTTAGCAATTATAAATTATCTTTTAAGAAATTAATTTGAATTACTAACCAGGTTTTTAAGTCTGGGGGCATGTATCAGTAACTAACTAGGAGTATGTATCAGCAACTGACATGGAGTATCAACTGGGATCACAATGTCCTAAGACATATAAAGTGGAACGAATATTTAAAGGAGGGAAGCATAGAGAGTTTAGCAGTAAGGATTAATTACTGTGGGATCAGTTTCCTCAGGATAGGATTTTAAACATTAAGATTCATTGTTTCCGAACAATTGTTTTTCTGAAAAAAACACAAACCCACATACCAGAAATTCAACTGGATAACAATAAATGTGGGATTCAAGTGCTACAGTCATTTACAAAGAGAAATTCCTGGGACAAGAACTGAAGACCTACAGATTAGATATTACAGAACATGGTGTCTCAATTCACATGCAGATAGAAGGCAGTGAAAGCCTCTTAGTAACTTTACTGCAATACAGCAGTTTTTCTCTTCTGAAGCCTCTAAACATTTGATCCACTGCAGCAGCCAAAAATATTCAAATAATATAAAGTCATAAAGAAGTCATTGCTGAATTCTCTTCTTGACAATGGAGTCCGCACTTCAGATCTATATGCAGCGATGGGTTGAAATTACACTATCCTAAAGCAGCCATAAGCTCCTGTTTTGTATTGCATCATGCATTTTGGCACAGTTTATTCCACTGCAAACTGACTTAAACTCTTTTGTAATTCTGATGCAGTTATTAATGCAGCAGCTGACCAGAAGAATACCTACAAGTAGCCTAGAAAACAGCACGGAGAGAATTAGACTGAATTGCTATCAAGAGAAAAGCACAAGAAAAAATCCATTGTAAACTTTTCTTTCCTCGAAGCTATGCACATTCAGACTACAAACCCAATTATGGAAAAATACTGCGCAATACTTACAGTGAAATTTTCAGGCAAGGGGAATTCTTTGCTGATATTGTACCACATAGCCTTCCATTTTTTTTTCCACTGAATAAGTTAATGCACTGAAGTATTCTTTCATACTGTAGAAAAACTTCCCAGCTCAAACAAGATGCTCAAACTTCTCAGCTGAACTACAATCAGAAGAGTTAATCTCTGATGAATTGTGGCAATGGACAATGTGCAAACAAAACCCTCTTCCCCTTCCCTACAATTGCTACCAGGAGCTGTGTGGAGTGTTCTTGTGCAGCTGTCAATGAAGAAAAATACAACTTGAAGGTCATCAAAAACCCACCAAGAAAAAACTCCAGCTGATTTCAACAGGTTTTAAACAACAAGGAAAAATAATTTTCTTTCCTCTCTGCCTCTCTGTTCTTTGCTGCTTCCACGTATCTCACCTGATGCTATAATAGCAGCTGGTGTTACAGCCAACAGCAGAATGCCTTTTTCCTGTCTTCTGCTCTCTTCTCTCACTTCAATCTAGTGATAAAATTCACCTTAATTGCAACTAAGCAGCACAATATTTCATATACTTAAAATGGATATAACTCTCTCTCTACTCCCCAGAGTTTGGCTTTAGCTTCCAGCTGGTTCTCTTAGCAGCTTTGCTGTTCCAACGAAACATTTTAATAAGACCCAGTATCTACAACATCTAGGTACCTGGCATTTACATGTTAAACATCACATTTCAGATGTGCCATTTAGTGATGTCCCTGAAGAAAATGGTCTTTTTTAAAACTTTTTTTTTTTTTTTTGCTGATCATCCCCAAGGCAGCACTTTCCTTATTACCAGAAGGAATAAAATGAAAGTTTTGCAAAAACACTTGACTGCAGCATTTGCCAAGAACAATCAAGTTCTGGTTAAAGTGCTTCCTAACACTACACACTCTTCAAGAAAGGTACTTCAGAGGTCCACAGGTTTTAAATATTGCACAGTGCTTATGCATGTGGGCTAGAAAATACATATGTAGAATGCTGAGTATGGCATTTTTTTATTTATTTAAAGAAAGGCCCCATGTGTGCCTCTTCCTCAGCTTTTCTAACAAGAGGTGAAGACTTAGAAGGGCTGGCACCAGCGCACCAGGTCGAAAAGCCCCATTTCTTCACAAGTAGAAAGAGGTTGATGCAAAAGGTTATGGTGGCAAAAAATATGCTAGGGAGAGAAAAAAGCATTGTGATTCCTGTCAGGCCCATGCATGCAAACTGGAGTGATTTTTACTACTGCGCAGCTCACGGGAAAGGAAAATTAAGCAGGATAATTAAGACAGGAGAAGCAGAGAAGCAACATCAACATACGTTTAAACTATTGGAAAGGAAAAGGGGAAGTTACCAGTAGACTGTAAGGTTTATGCTCTACTGTTAATGAATTAAATGCTAGATGAAGGCCTTGCCTAAACACCCGAGATGTGCCATTTCTATTCAAATCAATTATAAACTTCACTGTACTTACACAGGTGCAAAGCTCTTTGTAGACAATCTTTTATCAATTTACAACAGGCTTAAGTGATTTAAACACATCCACAAAGGGTTGCAGCTGCTGAATTAAACCAATTTAAAAATTATTTTAAACTCATGTCATTTTGTCTATATGGAGACCAATAGATAGTGAATTTTTAAATGTATTAAATCTCAGATTCTCAAAGATAATTATGGGCAATAGTGTTGTGTTTTCTCTCATTTAAACACCGTCACACATTTTTAAACAATGATCATCTGAGCACTGATAGCTGAAAACAAGCATTCTCCACCACTTCAAGTTATGCTAGACTGTGCTACTCTAATATTCTTCAGTTCAGGAAATATTTTATGGTTAATTTCTAAAGCCATCCTCAAAAAATCTTAACACCAAGCTTTATAACTTGTTCAGTTGCAGGACCACAAAGTTGGAACCATTGTTTAAGAGTCTTGTTTATTCACCTCACACCTGAATAGCTCTTCAAATGGTTTTCTAAACTAAGATGTCTAGTCCTGTTAATAAACACTGCTGAACTGGTGTTAATGAAGTTTCATGAAAAGTATGAATTGTTCCCAACAACCATGAGTTTGTACTTCTGATTAGTGATTTATTAACTGGATGTGCTCACAAGCAAATTTTTCTGCACCAATTTTGTTTGCCGTTATTTCAGTAGAAGACTGAACATCAGTGACGCGTGGTATCTGTGCTGAGGAACGAGGAGCTTTCATCTGACATTTTCCTATATGCAGCTCCACAACTTTCAAGATGTTCTAGTTTGTACAGCCATAACATGAATTCTGCACTTGGCATTATCCCCTGTATAGTTCCATTATTAAGGAATCTTGGAAGTAAATTTTTTTTTTCCTTAAGGCATTTGTCTATTGTTTTACATGCTCAGAATAGAAAACCGATTTTCTGTATGCAAAGTGATTCATAATCACTATGCAAAGTCAACTCCTCAGTCACTAACGTGGACATTTTTGTGGGGTCTTGTGTTCAAAGAATGCACCAGCACCAGTGGAACAAATCAAACTGAATTACCTTGAAACAAATTAAAGAACACAAGAGGATAGGACAGAGGGGAGGGGAAAATAAAAAATAAAATAAATAAAATAAAATAGGTGGTAAACATCTTTTCCTGTCAAGTTATTAGTATGGGTTGAATTCAGTTTCCAGTAGGCACATTTTGCCTTCAAAATTTTTGCTCTACAAAAATGTACTTTCCCTTGCTGTCATGGTAGTATTGTATCAAACCAATCGAATCCTTCCATCTAATTATAGGAGCCTCTCATTTTCTTCCATCTGTGTGCATTTGTTTGATTGATTTTAAAGTAAGACTATTAAACCTTATTTCATATAAAAATTCAAATAATATATTTACAGAAACATTAATAAAAGCTTTTATTAGAACTGTGCTTTTGCTGCCACTAAATTTCATTGTTCTGAGATATTCAACAGTACAGACTTTTGAATGGTTTGAAAATGAATAGGCAACCATATCATTTGTTACCAATGACAAAGAAACACTTTACCATTAGTCAGCATTCAAATAAATCACATTGTCTGGGCTTGTCTGGGCTCAAAAAATTGTCTGATCTAACTCTGACAGTATAGTCAGAATGATATAACCTCTCTGTTGCAAGTAAAAATTATAGCACAGAAATTTAAAGTAAACACCATATAACCTCATCCACACCATGACATGCAATAATTTTTAAATAAATCAGATTTCCAATCAAGGAAAGTTAACATTGGTAGTAAATTTTACATAAAAAGAAGCTCTGATGTACACATTTTCTTCCTAGCTAATATGAATCATCAGTCCTTTTTGGCTCCTTCACATGTAGAAAAATGATTGGCGAGGGAGGAAAATACAAAGGTATTCTATGCACCACACTGCCATTTAAAGCAGCTCCTATGATGCATCATTAAGCTTGAACTGCTGTTACCAAAAACAAGATCCCAAGTGGGATAATGGAAATTCAGAAAAGTAGACCAAGACTGACCCTGCTGTAAAATCAGCCAGTACCTCTTAGAAAACCCTTGATAGCTGCAAATTTCTGGTCACGTTTGCTCTGCGTTCATGAGCCAATTAAAAAAAAATCATTTACTTGAAATGTCAGTTGGTCAGCTCATTAAAAAAAGCTTCAGTGACAATACTAGAAAAGGGGCAAATGTCTAACTTGGTCTATCTTGAATATATTACTGGCCTACTCAGAAAATAATAAGAACACAGTATTAAAAGCAACAACAACAACAAACAAACAAATCACAACCAACACAAACAAACACCCACCAAAAAAAAATTTAGCCTTTTAAGAGCCACATTCAGAAAAAATGAATCTCAAAATCTGCTACAAGATTTCCTAAGCCTTATGCTATAAGAGTATGTGAAATGGAGTCCTTTAGGAGCAACAGTGCATCAAAGTGTTCATATTAAAACACGTACACACACCTGACAATACAGTAGCTCTTCTTTCAAATACAGTGACCAAGTCACAGCTGTTGACTAATGCAGGGATTGAGGAAAAATAGTTCATTCTCTACAGATTGTTAAACAGATCTTTCCACTAAAGCAATAACTTCAATGGAGTGCTGCATCCAGCTGGGGTCCCTAGCACAGGAAGGACATTGAAGTGTTGGAATGAGTCCAGAGGAGGGCAATGAAAATGATCAGAGGGCTGGAGCACCTCTCCTGTGGAGACAGGCTGAGAGAGTCCGGGTTGTTCAGCCTGGAGAAGTGAAGGCTCTAGGGAGACCTTATAGCATATGCCTGTACCTGAAGGAGGCCTACAGAAAAGCTGGAGAGGGACTTTTTACATGGGTGTGGAGTGACAGGACAAGGAGGAACAGCTTCAAGCTAACAGAGGGTAGGGTTACATTGCCTGTTAGGAGGAAATTCTTTGCTGTGAGGGTGGTCAGGCACTAGAACAGGTTGCTCAGGGAAGTGGTGGATGTCTCATCCCTGAATGTGTTCAAGGTCAGGTTGGATGGGGCTTGGAGCAACCTGGTCTGGTGGAAGGATCCCTGCCCATGGCAGGAGGGTTAGAATTACATCTTTAAGGTATCTTCCAACCCAAACCATTCTACAGTTCTCTAATAGAAAGGTTTCCACTCCATTTACAAAGCAACATACTGCTTTCTTCCTCTGGTAAGCAAAATAAAACCAGGGACAACAGCAAGCACTAATTAGAAATATATTAGTCAGCTAAGGCCCAGTGTAGTCCCTGGCCCTATATGTGAAATTGAACTGCGTGTCTTCAGGACCTCTGAAGAGCCATATTTGTGTACCCAAAGGAATACCCAGACCTCAGACAACAAAAGCCAAGCTATTTAATTTCAAAAATGCAGCCCTACAGAAAAGCCACAAAATGAGATGTTGGTGTAAACAGCATCAACAGCCATGCACTTTTTTTTATTCTGCCTGTGCTTAGTATCATACTTTTTCTAAAAGCAGGCTGTCCCCTGCCATCTCAGGGTAGAACGAAGGCCAGCACGAACTGCATTGGCTGTGCAACCTCTGTAGCCTTCAGTTTTCTCCACCTTCTTGTAACTGCAGGTTTCACAAAATATTTGAGGAAGTTACAAGGTTTCCAAATAGTATCTCAATGTGAAAACTACTAAAAGAGAAGTAAATTTAAAATAAATAAAAAATTTTCCCCCTGCATGGAAGCCAAGGTTTCCATGTGCTGGTCTCCATGCCTGACCAAGGCAGTGGAGTCACTGTCCCTGGAGCTGTTTAAGGAAAGACCGGACGCGGCACTCAGTGCTATGGTCTAGTTGACATGGTGGTGCTGGGTTATAGATTGGACTCGATGATCTCAGAGGTCTTTTCCAACCTAACTGATTCACTGATTGACTCTGCGAGAGCGCTCCCAGCAGAGGCAGGCGGCGCACACAGGGCTTTCCCTGACCTTGCCCCTAGCTACTCCGCCCAGCTGCCCGAGGGAGAAGCTCTCCCACGTTCCTTGGTGCGGCCAACGCGGTTTCCACCGGGACAATTAAAGATTCCTAACAGCCGGAGTTACCGCCCGCGCGCCCGGGGGCTCGCCACGCCCCCGCCTGGCGGACTACAGCTCCCGACGTGCTCTGGGGCAGCGCGGAACATGCCGGGAGCGGGAGCGGCACCGCCCCGCCGGCCCACCAGCACCGCAGCGCCCTGGCACGGCGCCGGGGGGCGCCTGAGGGCGCCCACGTGACCCACACGCCCCGCTCCGATTGCTGCAAACAGCTGTCAGTCACTCCCGCCAACGTCTGGCAACGGGCATAACGTCCCCCCGCGCGTGCTACCGCGCTGCTCCTATTGGCTGCTCGGGGCCGGCCCCGCCCTTTTAAATATCTGTCGCTCCGTGACAGGCCGTCCCCAGAGTTCCTGTTAGAGGGGCGTTGCCAGCAGGGACCGGTCCTTCCCCTCGCCATCTCATGGGAGCCCCGCCCTCCCACTGTAACTCCTCCCGCTCCGGTGGGGCGGCAATGTCAAACCTCTTGCT
>VYXB01002956.1:85951-95991 GCA_013397135.1 Pachyramphus minor | reverse complement strand
GGGGGGGGCGGGGGGGGGGGTGTGGGTGTGGTGGTGATGTGGGTAGGGTGTGTGTTACTGTATAATATAAACCCCAACTGATGGTATTATTATTATTTTGTGAGTGGCTGGGCTGCATGTAATTTGTGGAGCTGAGGTATGTAGTCTGTGTTCTCCTAAACAAACATTAGGTGCCTGTTTCATCTGTCGAGTCCATTAGACACTATATATATTAAAAAATGTACTCATGTGCATACAGATGTACTTGTATGCATGTGTATATATATGTATATATTTATGCACACACATAGGAAATGGGGTAGATGGAGGACAGGAAGTGTGCAGGGTGCACACAGGGTGCAGTGAACAGTTCTGATATGTAAAAAAATGTCCTTCTTGCTCCCAATTCTTAGCCTTTTTAGTCGTTCCCAGCACTGACCTGTGGCTACCTTCTAGCCAGAATGCTGTAAAACGATTGTAAAACAAACTGTCGCATTGGGGTTACCCCCAGTCCCAGTATCCCTTGGTTGAAGCTATCAGGGCAGCCCCTCTCCCAGGCCGGGCCTTTTGTAAAGGGGATGTGAACAGCCTCACCGAGACCACCCCAGCCTTAATCACGTGTCCCAGCCCTGCTGCCCCCCAGGTTCTCACAGCCGGGATGGACACGGTAGTGCTGTGCCAGATCTCCATAATCTGCGGTGCCCAACCAGGCTTCATTTCCTATCAGCGATGCTGAGGCCTTTCCTCCCAGGCCTTTTTCTCCTTTTCCCTTTTTTTTCCCCTTTCTTTTTTCCTCACTTTTACTAACTCCCCTCTCCCCACCAAACCTGAAGGATTAACCAAGTTTCTTGAGGAGTGAAACACATGATGTGTATGTGGAAAGTGATGCTTTTCGAGGGGGAACAGTCGCCCCCTGCCCTGAGCAGAGAGTCTGCGGTGAGTGGCAGCCCCCTGCCCCGACCAGAGGAGAAGTCGGGCTGGCTCCTTCCTAGGGAGTTGTGCTGCTCGTTCGCTGCCTCCTGTAGCACCTAACTCGTACGTCCTGCGGGACGCGAGCACTGGGCCGCTTTGTGCCGACCCGCTGCTTTCCAGAGGAAGTCCTTATGCCGGGGGATGCTCACCTCACCTCGGGCGTCCCGGGGCGGGTATATGCCCCTCCCCTCCAGGTATCCCTGTCACCGTGGCCCAAACCCATCGGCCAGGCCGTTTCAATACATCCCAACGAAGGCAGCTGGCCATGGGAAAGAAGACCTCCTCCTTTCCCTGCTCAGCCCTCCAGGCCAACCCCGCACATGCTTGGGCCACCCCATCATGCATAACCTGCTTTATTTATTTATTAAACAAAACCAACCAACCAACCAACCAACCAAACAAATCTCTCTTTGGAGCATACTCCTTTCCCCCGCCTCCACTGCAAAACATCATCCTGGGGTCACGGCCGACATCCCCGCGCTATCCGAAGCGGCTGCACATGACAGCGGGTCTCACGACCCACGAGGAGGGTACCGCGTGTCCCATCCTGATCGGTGTACCTGCTGCTCCTCGCTTTCCTCGTGTGCTTAACCCAGAGGCGAGACTGCCCTTCCCCTCCGTGCACACTCTGCCTGTTTCCCTGGAATTATTTTAGACGGGATTTGCAAAAAAGCGGTGTGACAATGCCCCCCCCTAGTTCCCCCCGCCACGCCCTCGAGAAGGCAATCTGCCATCCCCGCACCCTTCCCGGCAGTGGGGCCGCGCCGATCCGGGTTTGTCATTTGTTAGCACTCAAAAGTACCATGCTCCTGTGCCAACCAGAAAGCAGGCGCTTGCCATCCCTCCAAACAGAAACGCCTGAGCACCCGACAGTCTGCCTTCTTTTCTAATAGGAAAGAAAATAAAAGAAAATGAATAAAGGAAAAACCAAACCAGATCTGTGCCTGGAAGTAAAAAACAAATCAAACCAAAAACCAAATTACGCCCCCCCCAACCTAATCAACAAACCACACAACAAAATAACCATGTCTGCGTGGGGAGGGGAAAGAAAGCACCCAAAGGCAAAGGCCACTTGTCTAAAAGCACAAAGGAGCATATAGCAATTCCCAAGTAGAGGTCTAGGAACAGAAATTGATGACCTTTTGATGCAAATTAAACCTTTCTGTATAAGGCAAATCTGGGAATAATTTTCAACACACTGATGAATCCAAGACCAAATATTTACCTTCGACACAAAAAAAGCTGCGGTGGTCTGATTGCCGAAGCCAAGAGAAACAAAATTGTACAAAACCCACTAACACGAAGCTTTGAGTTGAAACAACTCAGACTGTATTTTAAACTTTCGGCTTCTGTTAGGAATTAATTTTTTGGGTTTTGTGATTCCGAATTGGACTGGAGACTTTGATGAAGAGCTGACGTTTGGAAACGAGTTTGTAACTTGTGAGATTGTCTTGACAACACCGTCGACGGCAGTATATAATAATTTCTTTAATACTTACCTGTCAGAGATCACATTTCTTTTACTGCGGGGATTAGTCCGTCAAGAGTAGATTTGAGCCGGACTTTCCACAGACCAGAGACCAGCTCCAAGATGTTTAAGTATTTAACGTCAGTTTCTCCTCTGCAGCCGAGATAAAAAGGTGCAAAAGTATGTTTCCTGGGAAAAACGCAGCTGCTCTACAACAGTAGCAATATAATCATATTTATTTATCAGAGGTTGATCTGAGTAATAAACCTCAGCATTTCCATTGAAACTGTCAGGAGCAAGATATGTTTATTACGGCGTAATTCTGTCTGCGTGGGGAGGACGGGGGTGCGCTTTAGATAAAGTTTAAACGCACCAGAATAAATAGTAAATCGCTCTAGCCCGACACAAAAGCTGTAAATGACTGCTTTCTATTGTACCACACGAAGGATTTTAAAAAATAGTTATTCACACGTTTCTAGGGGTGAAGCCCAGGCATATCCAACAGTGTCGTTAATAAGGTATACAAAATTGCCTGATCCTATCAAATGGGTCTAGAGCTATATGTTTTATTGTCAAGCCCTTCCACTGAATCTTCTGAAGCTGAAAGGGAAAAGGAAAGGGCTTTTGTCCGAGTTGATCCTTGGCTATTCTGGGGCTCAGGTTGGTGTGAAAGGGACGAGGAGGTCGCTTGAAATCTCCTTTTATCTACTCCTATTTTCTCTCTGGATCAGCAACTTTGAATAGACATCACCTAATCGCTCGTAATGGAAAAAAATAAAAAAAAAGGCAAAACCCGACCGTGTGTGTGTGCTCTGGCGGCTATGAAAATGTTTTTGCTCCGGGCTGCCTGGCCAGAGGGGTGTGTGCCCTTGGATGAGCGCAACAAGGACCCGCGTGGGCAATCTCTTGCAGCCTGAGCCGTGCGCGACTGCGGAGACACAGGCGTGTCCCTCCCTTCCCTTCCTCCCGTGCCAAAATGCTCCCTGCCTGGGGCCGAGCGGCCGGGGTGCGGAACAACCAGCACCCCAGAGACCCCTTTCTCAGTACCCGGGTGGTGAGGACCTTTCTCGAGGGCTGATGCTTGGAGTCGTAGCACGGAGAGTCGGCCCGACATAATTTTCCCACTTACTCTCAGACCCCTGGATTTTGGTAATTTGCACTTATTGGGGGTGCCTGGACTGGGAGATAGTCCCGACCCCTCGATAGGGTTAGATTTTGGAGAGAACTGCCGTTCTTCGGTGGGCAACCGACTCCACTTTGCCTGGGGCTGGCCGGTGTGCAGTTTTCTGGGAATCACCTTGCCAAAGCTGTTATTTTCTTGTNTTTCTCAAATTTTTTTTTTTTTTTTTTTTTTTTTTTTTTTTTTTTTTTTTTTTTTTTTTTTTTTTTTTTTTTTTTTTTTTTTTTTTTTAACAAGAAATGGACAAAATTGGGACCGGTGCAAAATAGAAAAAGCTTTGTTCCAGAGGCTCGATCCAGGGCACTATCTCTTCCCTACTAGCAGCTCAGAAATTGGCTTTTCTTTCTCAGTCTGGGATGCTTTTGCGGTAAATTCCTTCAAGTGACTACTTTGTTGCTAAGGCTACAAGTTCCAATCCCAACATACATATCTCTTCCACTCCAGGAGCAGTTCCAGTCCTGGGCAGAAGTCTTAACTTAAGAGACTTCCTTCCAACTCCTTGGAGTGCCTCCCTATTAAATACCTGCTTTAATCTGAAGGTTCAAATGATGGACTAAACAGTCCTCCCCCCGCCACCATGTGTCACACCCCCCTTCCTTCTCTCCCGAGATACGTTTTGCTGGGGCTTCTGGTAAATAGATGGCGAGAAGAAACCCAGTCCAATAAGGATTAAATTAAGTAGAAAAAATCCAGCCGGTGTATCTTTTGAAGCTCCGATGGGGCGTCAAACTGATGTTTAACACATTTTTTCCACTCACTGTGCATAAGTCCTCAGTCCCCATCATCTTGTTTAATTTTTTTCACCCTCGAGGAGGCGGCAGTCGCGCGAAGTGGACAGGAAAAAGCTCCTCCGACCCACAGACCTTTCCCTGCCCTCAAATTCCATGGGGAAGGGCAGGGCGACACCGTGTCCACAGGCAGGGCTGGGAACACACACACACACGCATAGACACACACACAGACATACAGACACACACACACATACAGGTGCTCCAGCACAGAAGGACCTGCGAAGTAGGGTGCTGGGTGGTCATCCAGGCTGTCTCTAAATGCAGAGCTCGAGTGGGAGGTGATTTTTTTTTTTTTTTTCCTTTGAGCAGCACTACTATTCTCCTTCCTCCCCACCGCCCTCGCTGCTTTCTTGGTTACACCGGTAGGGAAAATAGAGTTTTATCTCCCTCAATCAGCAGAGCGGACACAAGTTTGTGGCATGACTGAGCCCTTCAGCACAGCCAAGATGGGAGAGTGACTCTCCTGGTTGCAAAAGCGTAAAAAAAACCTCCAACAACCACCCCTCGCCCAAGTCCTCAAAACCCCCAACAACCCCCAGAGACGCCCTTCTCCTGGAACAGTTAAGCGTGACTTGGTAAACGTTTGTAAATGAGAATAAGAAATGAATAAATAAACCTCAAACCAGGTAGTTTGGGTGTAATAGTTTAGCAGGACTAATTGCAGACAATGAAACTGAAATGACTTTTCCAATTAGCTGCTGGTTGGAGTTTAGTTGGAGGAACTGTCAGCTCTAGAGATGGATAATTGCTTTATTGCTCACAAAACTATCATCTATTTAGAACATATGTGCTAATTACTCTGGATGGGCATCGGAAAAGAGACCATAAATCTACTAGCCCTTTAAAAAGGTACTTCTGAGCCACCAAAACCCTTTCCTTGCAGCGTTAATGACGAGATTCGAGCCTGGATGGTAGTCTTTCTAGAAAATTAAAGTAAAATAAAAGAAACAGATTCAACCACATGTATGCTAGGCTGTATTTGAGACCTCAGTGGGATAAGTGGGACTGAGGGGGAAGGGTCGCCATGTCCAAACGAGGAAAGCCTCTTTCTATAGACCAACTAGTGCAATAAATCACTATCATAAACCCGATTTTCCTCTTTAGCCTTGCACTATTTTTTCCCGCAAAGATTAGTTTAGAAATCTTTTAATTGGATTACTCTGAAAAATTAATCTCCTTTGGGCTCTCAAAATTTGTGTACCAAATATTTGGAATTAATTCAGTGCCACAGAATGCATCCAAGATGCCTTTTGTTCGAACCAGCTAAGAAAATATACAGGTAAGGAAGGTGGCATTTTGCCGTAAGCGTTCATGTTCCCGCGCAACTCTTCATGCATATTCATTGCTGCATGTGTCACATTGTACCGCATAAAATTGCTGTTGTAAAGGAGATAAACCGAATAATTTGATGGACTGTTCTGTGGGTCAAGACACGAGAGAGGGGCGAGGAGTTTCGGAGAGAAAAATAGAAAAAGGAAACAGCTTTGGCAGCCCATGTGGGAGTCCCAAAGGCGTCGCGCACTAAGGGAGCATCCTTGGGCCGAAGCGGCTTCCCGGCTCTCCCGGCCTCTGGACGCTACGCGGGCGCACACCCGCTCTGCGCCTCCGGCCCGCCCCCCCTCGGCTTCCGGGGCTGGCCCTGGACCTGCGGCTCTTTCGGGGCCGCCCGAGAGGAAATCTCCATCGCGGGCAGCCGCCGGGACCCCTAGATTCCAGCCCAATCTGAGTGTGAGCAGCATCCTCGCGAGGTGTGGTTGATTGCGGCAGGGGTTGATAGAGGCGTAATCACTTGTCAGGGGGCGGTGGTGACTCTGTAACGCACCTTCTCCCCGCCTTTTACAAGTGGAGATATGCCGTCTCGCTGCTAAAAGAGCAATGAAGCTGGGCTCATTTATATATTTTTGTTTATTTTCCCGAAAGGAAACGAACCTGCGGCTTGTTTCCGGTGATTTATATGCAGGTTGTGACACTACTGGGAGTCCTGGTGACCGGGAACGGTTCCTCCCGGCTGCGGGGGGAGAGATGGTAAGCGGAGAAGTTGCTCCTGGCTGAAGCAGGGGGCAGGTATCACTTGTGCGAGTGAATATGTGTGCGTGTGAGCTGAGGCACGGGCTGAGCAGCTGAGGGGGCAACACAGGGTGGGCACAACACTAACTGGAGGATGAGGGTGAGGAGTATGAGGGAGAGGATGGTGACGGTGAAGGCAAGGACGGGGTTTGACCTCTTGAGCACTGGTCTAGATCACAGCAGCCCAGACCGAAATCCCAGCCACTCTTGCACGCTCTTCTCACCCCGTAACTTGCGTGTGGCACTTCCAAGTCAGCATTAAATTTTCAGTGTCAGCCGCTGGTGAACTGTGAACGGCCGAGTGGGATTATCTGCGTTTAATAAAACGTGACATAGACGCACGTGAAGTTTACACGGAGGGAAAACTTGCAGAGCTTGCAGTGCAGGGTGCGTATGTGGCGGTGAACGTGTATATTCCACGCGATAACCTGACACTGGGGAGTAATACATGAGCCCAAACCCCGAAACTCTGCACACAGGCGGGACACCAGCACCCACAACTGTACACCCTAAATGCAATATGCATGATATGTTTGCATGGACATGCATAAGCAGGTCGCTATTTCCAAACGGAGTTTATGTACTTGCTAAACGGCCCTGTGGACTGCAGTGAATTAATTACTCCGGCGGTGATCCTGCCGTACATCACCCGGGATCCCCGCTGACCTTGTACCGCCCTTCTGTTTCTCCCGCCGCGCACAGGTAAAAGTTTTTCAGCAGCGTGCTGTAGCTAAGCATGTTGACAGAGTCTTTAAGATTCATTTAACCTCATGCGAATAGTGATAAAGGCCCTTCTGAGACAATAGAGGAATTCTCTCTGTCTCCCTGTCGATCTGCGTGTGCTGTGGATAGGTCCCGTGGAAATTGTTTACAGTTTGGAAGACTCTAACCTTGATTTTCCATCTTTGAGCTCCCTCTGGAAGCCGTAAGAGCAATTACTCCGTATTACTGTACATATTTCATTCGCTATGATAGATCACAGGTGTTGCAGCTGCTATTGTCTACATCCCTTCTGCAGCCTCGCAGCTAGAGCCTTGAGAATGCTCCGAACCCGGGTCGGACGGTGACCCTCAGGCGCTGCCATGCACATCCTCACAGCCGGGGGGTGCCCCCACGGAGACGGATAGAGGGGCACGTCGGCGTTCTCACCTACCCCTCCTTCCTGCCCCTCTCCGGGCCGCCCGCTGGCTTCTCCTGCCTGTACTAAACACAGAGATTCTGCTTTTCACCCACGCATGGAATAGGTAGCCCATGCGACCACAGGCATCATTTTCGGTTTAATGTCAGGAGCGCGTAACGTACGACAGGAGAAAGAGACCCCTGAAATGAGCGGGGACTGCCCTTCAGCCCGAGGCTGGGAGGGGAGGGAGCGTGAGGGTCCTTCAGCCACTGAGCTGAAGGACCCGAATCAAAAACGAGGTGGAGAGGACAGGCAAAACGACCTCGAAACAGAGAAATGCCTAGAAACCCCGAGCAGTGCGCATTCGGCCAGAAGGCGTCTGGGTTGTGCAGTGATCCTTTGGAGAGATTTTAAGGGATGCATTTATAGCGAGCTACAAAGGTGCAGGGTGGAGGCAGGATGCTGTGCTATGCCGGAGAGTCCCCAAATAGCACTAAACTGTGTCATGGATCAGAGTCATGATGACGTATGACAGACCACAAGGGACCGTGATGAGTGACTGGCATAAGACATGGCGAGTGGACCAAAGTCTCTTTGACAATTCTTAGTCATATGTCTTGGGGAGATAGTTTTACATTCGTGATCCGTTTATTTGGAGCCAGTTCCCGGAGAGAGACACATGAAGCAGACGGCTGAATCTGTCTAAATAGGATGAAGACGGGCTTAAATGGCACAAAATGCGGCAATCTAAAGACGTCGCAGGTTTAAATGTAAAACGCTTGGCAAAAACACAGCTGCTATTAGGCTATATCTACTTAAGCAGGACGCCCCTGTTTTCTTCTGCCAGCCCAGGAAAGGGATGGCTCACCCAGCTGATCTCCGTGCTGCTCCTGCAGTCCTCTGCAGAGCCTATTAGGCACCACGCACCGCCCGTATCCCGCGCTGGGATAACGTCTTGTCCCATTCGTAAGCTGTGGCACGCCGCTCGTGTCCTTCTCATCACGCGTGGGCTTTGTTGCGCACTACGAAACACCAAGAACCCAGAGCTGGATCGCGCCACGTGCTAGCAGGGGAGGATGGAGAAGTGGCAACTCCGCGTGTCCTCCGAGAAGGGAGAAAGTAAACCTCTGATAAACCGCTTAATCTGAGAGAAATGCGACCCAATACGCCTCTTACTATGAGATGGAGAGCCCGAGCTGCTGAAACTGCGAATTTTCTTTTGTTTGCCAACATCTCGAGCTGTCAGGGGGAAGTTTATTTTTTCCCCCCCCTCCCTCCCCGCCTCTCCCCTCAAACTTACGCCCTTGTCGGTGGTGTCCCTAGCAAGAGGACCCCGGTGACCCTTTGAAGGCGATCAGCACCCCGAAACCCGCCGGGGCTGGTTGGGAGTGCTTGACATTCCAGTGGGAATCTCTGGTAGGTTTTTCCCCGGGAGGGCAGGTTAGCGATGTTCTCTCTTTATACGGACCCGCCAGGGACATTGATAACCTCTAAAAATCTCCAGGGAAGGCATTCCAAGGAGCGGAATGAATGGCATTGGCCCCGAAGAGTCACAAGAGGAAAAACACTTTTCAGCTTGACACCGAAAAAAAAGAAGAGAAAAATCTGATGGCCCAGATGCTAAGAAGTTCACTAAATATGTGAGCAGATAATGCAGGGAATAGCGACATTCTTAACAGAATACATCTAATTAACAATTACTTCATTTGATTCGGAGGATGAAAAAGCCCTTTTAAATCAGTCCAGATTTACTGGCCTAAGCGCAGCCAATTTATGAATATGGAAGCTGTATCGAGTCTGCCTTCTTTCAAGATGTCATCTGAGGGGTAATAGTTAGGTGAAGTAATTTAGTTACACTGTGGCAACTTTTATAGTCCCTTTCTTCGGAATTTAATTTGGCGCTTCTTCATTTTATTAGGAACAGACTGACTCCATCAATGGTGCTCTCCCTGCTTAGCGGCATGACTTTTTGAAGCAATTAGGCTCCCCAGTTAGCGTATTTCTCCCGACCCCAGCAGCACCACCAGATCCTTACGTTATCAACCTCTTCAAAATAAGGGAAAGTCAGAATAAAACATGACTCCGAAGTGTGTAGGATGGTGAAACCAACATGCAAGCAGGCTACTAAAAGTACCCCTTTGTCCTTACGGTGGAGGAATAAATAAATAAAGTAAAAAAAGCGCCTCCTCATAACACCCCAGCAGTTCGCCAACTTCACGAGTTTCACGCTGTTTTCCGTCGTGTTGCCGAATTCCTGCCCGTCCCTCACCGCTTTCGGGGAGTAGTCCAGGGGGAAGGGTGATGCTCCCGGTTCGGTCCCACTCCCGAGAAGCGGGTGACGTCCACGCGGGGGGGACAAACCAGCAAGGGTGGGGAGCCTGGACCCGCTTAGGCAGTGCAGCCGCGTCACGGTTTCGGTGGTGGTTTTTTTTTTTTTTTTTTTTTTTTTTTTTTTTTTTTTTT
>VYXB01002956.1:57923-85945 GCA_013397135.1 Pachyramphus minor | reverse complement strand
TTGTTTGTTTGGTTTGGTTTGGTCTGGTTTTGGATTTGTTTTGTTTGTTTGTTTGTTTTGCTTTGTTATCGGGGGCCAGTGTCCGGCAGCGGTGTCTCTCCCGACAAGCACTCTCCCTTGGGGGGTACCTTTGGGTACAACCATGTGATTTTTAAGCACCGGTCGATGGTATTAAATCCATCTCCTTCGCCTCGCGTGGGTTTCCCTAAAAAGTGACTCGCAGAGATGTGCGAGGACGGAGTGGGGAGAGCGGGTCCGATTCTGCCAGCCCCCCTACCCGCACAACCAGGAAAAATAGCTGCTGATGACAGCGGACTCCCCCTCCTCCTCACATCTTCCCCGTCCCAGCTCCACATCCATTCTGTGGAGCTGAAAAGGCGGATCAGGATCTGGTGCTGGTGCTCGATCCTACAAAGCCTGCGTGGGTCTTCGGAGCCCCTCCCCTTCAAAAGTCAGTATCTCAGCCACTCGACCATGATGGGTAAAAAGAACATTTCCACATCCCCACTACTGGAAGCTCAAGGGGGTGCGGCCCGGGGAGCTAGTGTTCAGCAGATAGAGCCATCCACCCAGAGCTTCTCATAGCATGAAGAAAAATCTCTATAAAGCTAAATAGGCAATCAACTGAAAACTATCCTCTTTAAATAAACTGATTCCTTAGTATTTTCCCAGTGTTCCTCTAAGTTGTTGTCTGTGATGTTCCCCAGGGCTCTTTCCTCTGCTCTCTGATTTGGTGTATAAAAGCAGCTCTGAGTGATGGATTACTGTGTCATTGCAGCCTGCAAAGGATTAATTTGTTTCATTGATTTCTCTTTAGGCAGATTGCCAGAATTCTCAGCTTCCCTCCTTTCTGCAGGACTTCCAGCAGTAATAGACAGTAATAGCCCAAGACAGATCAGCCCATTCTTTTAAAAATAGAAACACAAAATCCTGAAGTCCCAGGAAAGCCATAAAGAAGTTTTTTTCCTTATGCTGTAAAACCACTAAATCTAAAATTGAGTGTATCTTCCCTTCTTTCCCCATTTCCCTTTTATAAAAAGGTTGTAGTGTCCTGGGGGGAGTTGCTTAATCTCAAGAGCAATTTCAACCTGTGGTTGGATGTGAACAGTGGGCATTTGATGGTCACGGAGAACTGTTTTGTTCATGCTCAACAGCAGGGATAGGAACTACAGGAGGATTGCATAAACCTCACAGCTCCTTCTTTCTCAAAATCACCAGGCTGATCAATTATCAATCCATCTACCTGTCTGGGGTATTGAGAAGAAATGCAGTTATGTCAGGTCCTGGAGCTGTTGGTCCAGTGTGCAGGGGGTGTGGGAAGGTGGATGGGACTGGATTTTCCTAGATCAATTAATCTGAATGGTTTCAGGATAATCTGATCTGGTCTTGAAGTGCTGGGTTATGATGGAAAAATGACATCCTTTTCAGTGCAGGTTGTGGAAGGGTGAGAGGAGAGGAGGAGGTCTGCTGCTGCTATTCTGACCACAACACTGTTATTTTCAGACCTGCTTTACTAACAGGTCAGCTCTGCTCATCTGTTTGTTTCCGCAGTGCAGCGCTAAATATTGTGTTGATTTAGTCTTCACAAGTTACACTTTAGGTGTAATTAGTGCAATGGTAAAAATTAATATTGTTATATGCTAATGTCATTCCAGCTTGGGCTTGCATAAAACTGTGCTGCATAATGCCAAAACATCACTTTTAGATATCATGGAGGGTAAAGAAGTGTTTGTTTCACCTCTATATCTGCCTTGCGATGAGAGTAGCTCAATAGCTACTTTCAAAGGAATAGTGAATTTATTGTAATGGGTAACACAGATCCATTGCATTGCAAACCTGGGGAATTCTGAATTTACAGCCCTGTTATTTCCTTCCCTCCTCCTTCTCTCTGGGAAAATGTTAGCCTGCTACTTTCTATTTTAATTTACTGTAATTTCAGGTATAATCCAAATACCATGACTTGGGTCACAGCATAATTTCTTTGATATCTTGCCAGAAAATATGCCTTGTCCTGCCTGATCAATATTCCTTCGTTTACTTGCATGAGATCCTCTGCAGTGTGTTGAGTCTAACTTTCCTTTCTATACCTAACATAGTTTTTGAAAGAACTGTAATAGTATTATAAAGATTTCAGTCTGGTGTTCACTCCTGGGAATCACTACTTTGTCTGTGGAAACCTTACAGGGTGGTATAGCCTGCAGTAAGACAAGGGTGGTTGCCTCCACAGTAGCGTGGAAAACACTTGTAACCTGGGGAATGCTGCAAACTTCCCATCAAAGGCTCTGGTGGTGTAACATGACCGGAAGATATTCATCTCTCCTCATGGCCATAATAAGTCCACCTGTGCTTAGAAGGTGTCAAAGACTCTTGAAATGTCCCATGATCTACTATCAATCATTCTGCGAAGGACTGCTTGCCCCAGGGGAGGAACCAGAGGCATTTACATCTATCCTGAGCCCAATAAAAGACTACTCGGACTTCACTAGAGAGATCAAGGATCTCCTTCCCTCACTTCACAAGACTTCTACCACCACTCATTAGAAATGTATTCCTTCTACTTAGCCATATTGCAATGGAAGGAAGGAAAGGACAAGATGGGTGTGCTAGTAAAATCAAGAATTATGTTACCGTCCCTTTGCGAGCCTACGTCTCATCTGTGGAAACAAAACTGGATGAACATGGTTGAAGTCTTGAAGAGAAGATTGAAGAGGGCTACCAGAAGCTAAGAGAGGAACTTAAGGAAGGAATCTTCCATATCTCAGCAGGACAAACAAGAGTCTCTGCTATCAGGAGCAGGCAAACTCCAGCTAAGGAGAGAGTGTACACTTTTCTGGCATAACACAGATCCTCTCTGCCTGGCATTCCCACCCCTGGTGATTTTTTGTTGTCAAGTAACTTTGAAAGTAAAGGCACAAAATGCAGCAGTTCATATTTTGTGTGCTCCGATAGTCAAGCCCCAGGGAGGCTTGGCTCTGAGGACAGGGCTTGTCTTGCTTTGAAGCAAATTCTCTCATCCTTGCTGCCCCTTCCTCATTGCCAATCCTTTTCAGCTTACACAGGGGCATCCTTCTGCTCCTTTACTAAGCACTAGGGAAAGTTATGCCCTTGATAAATAGTCATAACAATATGCTTGGTTTAGAGAGTCTGAGTTAGAAATGGAGACAGATTTCCACCCCTATCCCTCCCATTTAAAATAAAACGGGCAAAATCCATCACAGACCAAACTTAAAAAGCTTAAGTGAAGGTCACATCCTTTAATCCCTTAAGGAAAGCAATAGTCTGTTAGGTTAGCAAACATTAACCTCTTGCATGGTTCTGGATGCAGGATGAATGTCTACTGAAGGGACAGCTATATGATCGCCACATACACTAACGGTACATTAGGGTTGTTACTCTATTGATTGGGAGAAGTTTGTGTGAGGAAGCGAAGAAATTCTCCCTACCAGGGAGCAAAACAGAGTAGAGCTGGTAAAAGCCATTTGTACTCTGCTAAGACACACTTTTAAAAGTTTTGTTTCCCATTTCTAGCATCCATGATGCAGATGGACTGAAATGTGCATGCTTCACCCTGCAGTTCTGCTGCATACAGACCATATACAATTTCCAGCTGTGACCCTGGGGTTGGCTCATCTTTGGGCAAAAAATGGACCTATGCCAATGCTGGATTTGCACATAAGTAGAGCATTGTTTGGACTCTGCCCACATGGGGTTTTGGGTCCCTGTGGGATTCTCCCTGGCTGTACTGTAGCATATCTCTTCCCATTTAGCTAATTTGGAAGAGACTTCTCTCTAAGATTTTTCTTCCTTACCCCTAACCTAAGAAATAGAAAAAATAGGGATGAAAAGTAAGTTTGTCAAACTTTCTTTCCTTTAAAGTATAAAAAAGTCATGCTATGAAAACACAGGTTGATTGTTTCCTAGGATTTGCTGGGTTAGATACAAACACTGGATTTGACTCTGGTCACACCCTGTTAGTCTAACTGTTCTTATAACGTATGAATTCTACAGAAGTAACAGTGGTTTCAGTGCAATTCTTACAAGAGGTTTATTTTAAAGGATCATCAAAACACTTTGTTAGGGCAATCCTGAAGTCTCATCTATCACATAAAGTTCATACCATTAATGGAAACAAGACAAAGGTGAGAGCAGTTGTTTTAGAATTGAATCTTTGAGTCAAGGTAGTTTTTGACTGCCTTGAATGCTTGTTGACAAATTGTAAGGTTATGGGACTTGCTCTTAGCTGCCACAGTGTTGAAACTGCAGTTCTGGAAGATGTGAATATTGGCTTTGGTCAGCCTGAATCAACAGGTATAGGGAAAGCAAAGCTTACATGGAAGAGAAAAAAAGGAGTCTCCCCTGATGGACACAATGGGGATTTGTGTCTTGCTGAGACATCTCTATATATTTTGTATAAGACAACTACTAGACCCTGGGCCCAATTCTGGATAGTATAAAATAAAAGTTCCTGACTAAAAAGATGAATGTTTAGGCAAACACCTGACACTGTTTTTATTTTCTTGTGTTCAGCAGTGGAGAGTACCTTTTTTTTTTTTTGTTATTGGAGGCCATGCATTTGGAGCTGTATGTATGGGAAGGAAAGAACCGCTGGATACATGAAAGCTAGAGGTTAGGTGCTAGAGGGCATCAGTCCTGCTGCTCTCATCTTACCTCTAACTCATTTAGCTCAAATGGCCAGATGAAAGGTTAGAAAAAAATTACCTTTGTACATCAAGGTACCTAAGACCTGACACCATTTTTTCTGTGGAAATATGTTTTCCCAGCAAGTAATTTGATTTTTCCATCACATTTATTTGTTTTTACCTCACCTAGAAGTTTGAGGTTGGTTAATGGATGAAATGGCATTCAAGTGGTTAACATTAACGCACTTCTGAACAGTATTTGGAAAGGAAGTAGTGCCTCTTGCCCACCCACTGACCTCTGCTATTATGGAGCTTTTATAGCAGCAGCAGTAAAACTCACCTCTCTGCTGTATGTGTTGCTATATTGAAGATCAAAGTTCTACAGTTTGCAGAACCATGGAAAGAATACCATAATTAAATATATTTGTTTGGTTAGAACTTAGAATTCATTGAATAACAAGTTTCTGCTTGCCTACAAGATGCATGAATTAAAACTCCAAATGAAGGAGCAGGAATTGTTTGTTTCACATTTTACAGATGTTGCTGTATCGATACCTCTTTTTTTTCCAAGTGAGTGAAAAATATGTGGCTTACCACACTGGTGCCTCATTAATAAGATCACAGGCAATGTATTAAAAATGATAGAATCCTACATAGTTCCAGTGCTTTATGTAGCTATTAAAGTTAGCTATACCATTATGTTATGTTAAAGGAAGTTAAAGAAATGCAGTTCTGGGTTTAAGCAGCTTTTCAGCTTTACTGTATTCCAGCGTAACAAGACCATCACTAGGAAACCATATATGTGTGTTGGTGGAGATCATGGCTCTGGAAGGGAAGTATGGTTGCCTCATTCCAAAATTCACAGATTTTTAGCATGATAACCATTGCATGTGTGCATGAGACATTCTTTTTAGAGAGCTCAACATGAACTTTCGTGACTAACTGCTATGGGCCTCCTTCAGATAGAAACATTGACAGTGACTTTAACTGGAAAAAGTGCATAGGTCTAGTCCACAGAGCATATTGCACTAATGCTACATTTTGACCAGCTGGATTCTGGTTTTCGTGCATTCTAAATAATTTTTGAATTGACATTAGCAGTCAGAAAGGACATTAAAATGAACTGTGATACTTCTCTATCAAAACTATCTTTTATTTTCTAAGTAATCATTCCAGGTTTTCCCCTAACAGTTGAATAGTAAAGGCAAAAATATTACAACATTTTATGATGCTTTTTGTTATTTTTCTCAGCTTTGCTAACTGAGGCAAAATTACATCACCAGTTTTACCACTTTGGTTTTCAAATTTCTTTCTTCATCTACTGGCAAAATGGCACCCTGCCTGGGCTATGAGCATTTCCACAGATTTAGGTTCAGAATGCCATGTTTTTATTAGAAATAAAATATGTCCCAAGACATGAGTTTTGCTCATGGTTACTCTTAAGTTGTAGTTTAAATTTGATTTGATATTGTACCTTTGAAATGACTGCAAGTTTAGAGAAGATGTAAGATGCAGGCAGTGATCCTTTGTGGTCATTATAAAATAGAATGAGAATGCTGGCAACAGTAGGAACAACATTCTGGCTATATCCTACTTTGATTAACTACATCCTGCTTTTCTAAATTAAAGTTTATTTTTTAGCTTGATCCAAAGCCTCCAGACATAACTATTTTCGCATTACTACTTTCTGGACCCAGACTGGTTGTGTTTCACTGCTAAGCGAAGCCATTTCCACGTCCTGCGTGCTTTTTTTCAGTGAAGAAATAACCTTTGGGTTTACTGTAAAAGTGTAAACTTCGTGTCTGGATGGCCAACAAATGGCCAGTAAAAATCATTAAAATCCCTCTCTCTAAAATATAACCAAAATATATAATAAATTCAATGTTATTACTTACCACTTCTTTCTCTCTCATATGGACCCCCCGCCACAAAAAAAAAAAAATTACCCTGGTACAAATGTAAATGAGAACAAGAAGCAGTGGTCTCTCAATGGACCTGCTCTGTAGGTAGGGGGAGATGCCAAGAATAAATCATCTCACAGTGTGGGTGTGTAAATCACTTGAAAATTGTCTGATTCAGTTGTCAGGATATTGAAAACATATATTTAGGAATGCATGAGATAACAATAAATAGTATAGCAAACAATGAGTTAAAATTTCAATACAGGAGAAACTGCAATTAAGGTACTTTCTGCTTGATGATAGTTGCATGGCTCAGAAGTTTTGCTTTGCGGCATAAGCCTGAAAAAAGTATTAAGATAAAAAATTTGCAATTCTGAATATGATTAACACATATTAAGCTACAATTTCTGCCCAATTTCATATTTACAGTGATTGTTTCTTATTGCCATCTCTGTCTGTAACTATCTAATTCTGCCAGATTACTGGTAAGAATACAGAGTTGGAGGTCACACCTTATTAAATAATCATATAATATATAAATATGCTTCTCAGCATCAGAGGGTAAAGCAGTTAACAGATGCCACACTATATGAATTATGTAATCTCTATAGTTAGAAAAAAACAGCTCGAGAAACTGTACTGTAACCATATGATGTATGCTAGGATTGATTACCCCAAAAATCCTTTCAAGAAGAAAAATGGGGTGGGGAGGGGAGTGAAGTGTTCTATTCAAGCTTCACATCCTAAAGACTCAGTTTCTATGGAGAAAAACCTCACATTCAGTTGTTACATTGGGTGGTCACTCAATTTGTGCATTCATTACGTGCATTAAATAGTCAAATATATTCCTTCCAGTATATATGAATAGTTGAATTTTTTCTGCTGAAAGAGAGATAACTATCAGAAATAGCAATAAAAGTCACATAATGAAATAAGAATACTAGAAAACTTGAGGATTTTAGTATAGTCCATTATTCATTTGATTCCTGGCAGTCTTTATGATTACAAATCACTTGATTGACTAACTACACATTCTCAAAGTGAATTATGAATCAGGTTCATTTTTCCTGGTTGAGAGTTGGTACATATTGTAACTCTTCCACTTTGTGATATATCAAGTTCTTGTAACAGTAATAAGAGATATAATCAACTCTTTATTTCAGGACAAATAAATTGCCTTTTCAAAAATGAAATGTGGTTGCTAACATTTTAACAGTGTGCCATGTAATTCCATCCTGCTATTCTCAGAGTACAATCTGCTGTGATGATATATCTTTTGAATATTTGACTCTGCTGAAATTATTTTAAGAGCCTCACACCCTCAGTTCATGCACTCTGACCTCAGTGGAGGTTTGGCATTGGGACTAAGAGCAGTAAGTGGTCCCTTTACTTTCTGAAAACAAGCCTCAAACACTGAAACCATGGGTGACAATTTGTTCTCTTGTGCCTGGCTCTGATCTCAACTTGGGAAAGTTGTTTAACTTTAATTTGAAACAAAAACAGCAACAACCACTACCACAAAACCCCAAAAAACCAAAACCCAAAACCCCAAGGAAAAACAAAGAAAAATCTCTTCTAATGTGTGCTTGACCCTCAAGTCCTCTTGCATAAAAAAAATTCCTCAGGCTTTTGTGTAAATTATGCAAGGGGAATGACTGGCAGGCTAAGGTAGGACTTATTTGTAGAAGAAGTGCACAGTCATATCCCAAATCACCCAAAATAGGTGTAATGTGAGGTACATTTCATCTTCAAATGACTACAGAGAAACAAACTCAAAGAAAAAAATAGAAAAAAGGAAAAAAAAAGACCAGATTGAGACTGCTCAAGATCTGTGTGAGTGAATGTCCAAGTAGAAAACCACTATAAACAGCATTTGTGCTTCACCTCTGCCTGGCAGATGTAGCCAGGAGTGCTGGTTTGGCTTTCTGGAGTGTGATGGTCTCTGAATGCTTGTGTCCCAGTCAGCAGAGCCACCTCCCATGTGGGGTGATGTAGGCTGGGGTACATTACAGCACCAAGTGGGACAGAGTTCAAGAAGCATTTGGATGATACTCTTGGGCTCATGTTGTGACTCTTGGGGATGGTCCTGTGTGGGGCTAAGGGTTGGACTTGATGATCCTTTTGGGTCCCTTCCAACTCAGTATATTGTGTGATTCTGTGATGGTATACCATTGGGTTTGAGGGACAGGTTACACCACATCCTCTGGTACATGTGCTGAAACAATGCATCTTCCCATATGGGATTCTGTGCAACAGCCACAACACAGGTCCCAGTTTTGCAGGGAGAAGAGGATTTTTCTGATGGTTAGGGAGGTTATCCTGGTGGTGCCTATTTTAGCTTTAGTGAAGTGACACTCTGATGTTTAGTGGTTTCACATTAGTTATAGAACAATTTCAAAGAGTTCAATCCTCTCCCTTTCCCTTCTCAAACACAAAAGCACATTTCTAAAGCAAGAACTTGTGGGAGAAGAGATGTATTACCACTTTAGTTTTCGAAGACCTTAATGCGGTCATTTATTTTAGAAGCAATGGCTATGGAATTCAGATTCCTTCTTTATTCATCTTTCTATCTAATTTCTAATCTCCTAATAACCTTAATTAAATGCTGAGTAGTTTAGAATATTATTAAGTAGCTTTCACAGGATTTTTAAAATTTTTGATTACATCATGAGTACAGATTATTAAATATTCCATTCATTTAAAAATTATGATTAAGAGGATAATACCAAAAAAATGTTAGTAGCAATTTTAACTAAGCTGTGTTAATTGAGTTAGGGGTTAAGAAATGAGATTTAAATGGTGAGAAATGAGTGAAATCAAAGCCTGCATAGTTTTAAAATCAAGTGGATTAAGAGAATGGTCAGAATGGAGGGTGTGGGGAATCAAAAACTGAACGAATGGTTTGAATAGAAAATTCAGTTAGTTTTAGGCCATAGATCTGTCTTTTATGGAAATGGTTTGCAATGGCACCTGATGTGATGTGGCTAAACATGAAAGGTAAAGAGTGCTTGCTATGGATCAACAAGCTACACATTGAACATTGCCACGCAAAGATATGCAACACGAATGGACACAGAAAAGTCTGCTCAAAAGTTGCCACATCTGACAGTGTTGTGTCCACTTATGTGCATAAACACAACATGCCTGGGTCACACATATTGGGATTGTTGCCTGAAGCTGTAAATGAAATGGCAGTGAGACTGCAATGGTTTTTTTGCCTTCGGTTTACCATGTCAAATGTGGGCCTTTCCAGCATCATTCCCCTGTCCTGACATTTGTTTGTAACTATTATTTGTCAGCATAGTATGAACTTTTGCTATGTTATTTCCCCTATTGCTCTGAAATATTTGTTGGGAGTTAATTACCGCAGCTTTTCAAGTGACCATTTTCTTCTTGGTGGCCATCTCTCTCATCGTGCAGAGGGTTTTACTTGGGATGTTCCCAGCTCACCACCTCTTGTAACAGGAGTATAGCTATAAACTGTAAATAGGTAGGATTTTTTTACTTGTGTTCCTTAAACAGCAAGCAGAGAATAAATGAGTAAACAGAGACACTCTCATGCTGGAGGAATTTCTGGGGTCATCAGTACTTACGAAAATTACAGCACTTGTTGCAGTTTCCTACCTGGGATATGAGAGGAAACCAGCACTTGTGAAACTGAGACTTGGCAGAAGAACAACAGGTTGTTGCCACAATAACCCGCTGCAGTACTACAGGGTGGGCACAGAGTGGCTGTTCAGTTCTGGGCCCCTCAGTTCAGGAAGGACATTGAGGTGCTGGAGCAGGTCCAGAGAAGAGCAACGAGGCTGGTGAAGGGACTTGAGCACAAGCCCTACGAGGAGAGGCTGAGAGAGCTGGGGTTGTTTACCCTGGAGAAGAGAAGGCTCAGGGGAGACCTTATCGCTTTCTACAGCTCCCTGAGAGAAGGTTGTAGCCAGATGGGGGTCGGTCTGTTCTCCCAGGCAATCAGCAGTAGGACACGGACTAAGCTCTGCCATGGGAGGTTTAGGTTAGATATTAGAAAGAAGTTCTTTACAGAGAGAGTGATCAGGCACTGGAATGGCCTGCCCAGAGAGAGGTGGTGGATTCAGCATCCCTGGAGGTTTTTAAGATGAGGCTGGATGTGGCACTGAGTGCTATGATC
The DNA here is from genome assembly GCA_013397135.1 of Pachyramphus minor. Lineage (NCBI taxonomy): Eukaryota > Metazoa > Chordata > Aves > Passeriformes > Tyrannidae > Pachyramphus > Pachyramphus minor. Next base: position 75,260 of record VYXB01002956.1, on the reverse strand, counting down.
CAGTAATCACAGTAGTAGTGGATCAAGGGTTGGACCTGATGATCTCAGAGGTCCCTTCCAACCCAGTTAATTCTATGATTCTATGAAAGGAAACAAAAAGCAGTGTGCAGAACTTAATCTACCAGGAAGGGATGCTGGAGGCTCTGTAACTTCATTTAAAAGACGGACACAGACAGCCCATTAAGGACAGGTAATACACATGACAAACTGGTTGGTTATCATGAGCATATCTCTTGCACATGAATTCCTTACCCCTCAGTACACACCCCCTTCTCTGGAATGTTTGCTGGTTTCAGAAGTTTTGCACTGATTCAGGGCATAAAGAGAAATCTAAAATATCATACATCCCAATGAAGCTGGGGAGAGCCTGTCTGCAAAAAAGCAGCTCTTGAATCCCAAAGGGGAAAGCATAAAATGAATTTGAATTTAACCAAGAAGAATAAAATACTGTAATGACTGCTGGAAGCATTAGTTTTACAGGCTTAGTTATGTAGGCTGGGATTTAATATGTACGTTTTTCTTCTAACCTTAACAGCTTTAATTACTTTTACAAAACAAAACAAAATAAAATTCCACCACACAAAGACCCCAAACCAAATCCCAATACATCCTTACACACTATTAATGAAAAAATCAAGTTATCATTGATATTTGAAAACAGAAATCCTAAAGAACATATTGCATTCACACCAACTACATACGAAGCAGAATGTTAATAACATTAACCTTTACTCTATCAGATATTTTTGAGAAATACCACTATATTTTTTGCAATGGCTCATATCTGTCATTTAACTGACATGTGAACTTTGCTAAGTTTGCCGAATCACTGAGGCCTGAATACCATTCAGCAATGTTAATTTTGTTTTCCTGTTCCAGCTTTTACACAATTATTCTCATGGCAATCATTCTAGCCTTGAGTATAAATAATACTTCAAGTGGTTTGTTGATATCCAAAAAATGATGTGTATCTACACTAAGAGATTCTGGAATCTAATGGGAGAACCATGCATATATTAAGCTGCAATGACTATTTCCTTTCTCCCAAATGGGAAGTAGTACAGGGTAGTACAATAGCATATGCATTAATTTTATTCCTTCCACAAATTTTAGCACATATTATTTTTGCAAATTTTGAGTCTTTGCCTCCTACAGAATATCCAGGAGAGTTAAAGAGAATTTTGCTACAGAAAAGACCTAAATCTTAACTCTTAAGACCCTGGATAATTCTCAGGTGAGCTGAGGAAGAAGAAGAACATGAGAGCAGTTTTGCTCTGGAAAAGAATAGGAGAAGAAATAAGAGTTTGGTAGTATGAAACGTCAAGGATTAACAGAGGCAAAAATAGAGAAGGAGAGAGTAACTTTTCTAGCTCTCATATTTCAGTCCTACAGATTGGGTATGCTTAATCTGAAGGTTCTAGCAATAAATAAAGGAGGAGGATTAAAATGAGGAGGATTACAACAAAAGAGTAATGAAAAACATAAATCCCAATATATCTTCATCAGTGTTGTTGCCCCATTAAAAACAGTCTGTAACAGATTTCTTACTAAGTATGTGGATTTCTTGCACATTATCTTCCACAGTTTTTATTTCATAGTACTTGTTTTTTCAAATTCCAGGCTTTTTCTTAACTTTTCTTTCTTTTTGGTCCACTGGGACTTTTTTACTTCCTCAGAAATAAAACCAAGACCCAAGAAAGTGTAAGAAGTACACTGCATTGCAAGCTGAATGTTTATGTAGGAGCGAGTTGTGTGGGAGCATTTTATCCAGTACTTTGTAGATGCTCCAAAGGCTAAATATAAAATTGGGATTGTTGATGTTTGCAGATGTGCAAGTATAGCAGGGCCTCATCTGGAAAGACTGATGGTCTCAGGTGACACAAGACAGTACAAAATGAGGGTTAGACTTATGTGAGCACTGTTTTTCTCTTTACTGCTTTATTTTCTGGGTTCCTGTAAGTTTTGTATGTGTCTGGACTTTACAACATGTACCCATTACTTACAAGGACTTTTAAGTTAACTTCAGTTAATTCTTGTGGCCCTGAAGACTAGATTCTAGGCTGGGTGTTGAGTCTTGAGGGAAGTCCTGGAGGGGAACTGGCTTAGGAGAATGTCGCAGGTTTAAAACGGAATTGTCCTTTCACCCCGGTTCAGCCAAAGGCTGCGATAAAACATCTACTGTATTTAGTCAAAGACAAAGTTACTCCTCCAGTTCCAAAGAGGAAAATACATATCCATCAGTGAGGATGTGAATGGAGAAAAGGCATGTAATGTGCTCCACAGCCCATCACTCCAAGCAGCTCCAAACTGTCATATGCTCACCATGTAAACTGTCTGGTTTTGCTTCTGCAGGACTTTGATGAGGCCTGTGGCTTTCTGAGTTGAGAAACACATCTTTCTCCAGAGCAAGAAGAGGTACTATAGCAGAGAGGCACACACTACTTGATTTGAGCATTGCATTGCTCAGCCAGGTCAGTGCCAGCTACATAACACATTCTGAAAATACAGATTAGGTGGCCAAACACAACAGTGCATACCTAGCTGCAAATCAACATATACATTGATCTTTTCAGTATCTGCCCAATCTGTCTTACTTTTAATTTAACTCACCTACTGTTAATAAATACCTCAGAGCCTGTCTTTCCCCACCGAGTAACTGTGGTCAAAATATCCCTACCTTAGACATCTCATTTAAGTGCTACCACTGGATGGGATGAAGTCAGCCTTTAGTCCTTTTTCTATTTTTGTGTTTTTTTTTTTTTTTTCCTCCTTCTCATCAGCATAGATACAATTTTTGTCAGGATAACTTCTGTTGTGTCTGAATTCTTCTTTGTGCTCTTCCCAGCCTTTCAGGCAGTGCTGCAATGCAGCATCACACCCCTCTCTGGAATGGTATTCCCTCAAGACTCTTGTGGCACAGAGAGATGGGTAATGTTTTCTGAGCTTCTTCCTCTATTACCATGTTTTCTATAGAGGATCAAAATGGATTATTTTCATCTTGACATGCAAATGCCTAGGCTGTGCCCTTGGTTGAGGTCTCAGAATTGACTAAATAACTGAAAGATATGGGGGTAGTAGCTTTTTAATATCATGTATGGAAGTGGTAGCCTTATTTGTCAAATAAAAAAAAAAGTGACTGTAGTCCCCCCATTGCATTTTCAAGTCCTCCCTTGAAAAGTAAGAAAAAAAGCCTAATAAAAATATTTCCTCATGTTCTTACTGAATACTGTATTCACATTCATTGGTCTGCACAGAAGCAAATGAACACTGTGTGCAGCTCGACATCTTACTGTTGTACTCCAATCTGCGCATTTGCCATGCCAAAATGTCAATTGGAGGAAAAGACACACAAATAATTTTATAAAGTCAGATTACACCCCCAAACATGAACATTTAATAAGCAATGTCATTAGAACAGAAGTGGGAAGGATTTCTAATGATGCTTAAGAAATGCTTATAGAGATAAAAGGGTCAAATTCTTCACCAATTTTCACTCTGTACTACCTCCATTGAGTAAATGAAATAGTATGACCTGCAAACCGGTGAAGGATACAATTCACAGAATATGTCAATACACCATAAAAGTCATTGTGTTGTTTCATGTTAACATGAAAGAAATGGTATCTGGCCATGAAAGCGTGCACATTGACTCACTGTTTCTAGTTATTGTAATATTCTTTTTCTGAAACAACAGCAGTGACAAAACACCATCAAGGAATTGTCTCTTGGCCAGCATTCTCTGCAAACCCTCACGGCTATTTACTCAAGTGAGCAGCCCTGAAAGTAAATTGTTAGCCTAAATGAAAATTATAGAAGATAAAAATATGTCAGCCTGGGAACTGAACTAATAAGGGAAAGAATACACACAAAGCTGAAGGTGCAATTTTGAATCTTGGGAAGAATAAAGGAAAGCACGGCTACTGAAATTAACTCATGAGACTGAAGTAAATAGGAAAAATCTGCACATCCATCATTATGTCGCCCATGGCTGATGAGTGCAAGTATTTATGGTAGGAAGTGACTTAAGTGTAGATTGACAATTTAGCAGCCTGGTGCTACTGCAAGCTGATGGAACGTTCCTTGTTTTTGTTTGGGTGAAGTGAAAAGTGAAAGATAGGGTAAGGCAATCTGGGTGCATTCTTCAAAGCATTCCTAAGGAATAAACAAGCTGTTTGTAAGAGGCCTGGAAAACACTTCCAGTGCAAGGTCCTGAGGCAGTTGTGTGGAGTTAGGAGTTGGAGGGGAAAGGTGATAAGCCACACTGGGCTTGTTCTGCAGAGCCCCTGACTGCTGTTCAGGCTAAGGTCTTGGACACAGTCCACCGAAAGGCCTCCTGCCAGGAGATTTGTTACTATGAGAGTTTTGGTTGGGCAGAATTTTATTACAAAAATTTTCCTTTTGTCCTATTAAAATCTATCCCACCCTTCTCTTCCACCCCAGGAGGAAGAATATTTCGTATATATCTGGGTGAAACAAACAAACAAACTCATTTTCCATGGATAATGTATTCAGAATGATTTGCTGTTCAGAGTCAGGAGCTCAAAATCATGAATTTATTATGCAAAGTAATAATTGCAAATTATATTGGCAAACTCCATTCTAGAAAAAAAAAAAGGAGTATTAATATAACTAAAAGGATTAGAAAATACTGGCTGCTGACTTGGGGCTACTGCAGATATTTTAGGAAGTTATATTTCTCTGTTCCACTAGAGGCAGTAGCTTTCATTTTAAAGGTCTAGTGAGACACCACAATTAATGGGCCCACCTAACAGCATATGTTGGGCTTGTATTGAGTAGTAAGACATGGAAAGAAAGTGAAAGAAATACTTAGTGTCATAAAAATTTACATCTCTTTCTAGTTAATTTTTTAGTGCCAAGAAATGAAATATATCAGGGTCAGAACATAAAAGGATTTGACTCCAGTTTTGGGGTCAAGTTAGGCTATGCCTTTAATGGGATAACAGGACAGCATATTTTGACTTTATGAGTTTTAGAGAATCTGGAATGCCTCATTAACAACCCTGTGGAGATATAGTACTCCTCAAGAATGACTCCAGTGGCAGGTAGCTATTCCTCCTTTAAGATGCCCACAGGTTCTTTGTCTGACTTGATCCTTTTTGGTCATATGCATAAAGGGGCCCTGACAGTTGCCAGTGTTGGGGTCTCTAATGCAATGCATGTCAGCTACATGAGATTTATTTGTTCTACTGGATCTGTGCAGGGGTACTTACAGGATTAATTTTCAGTCATGTCTTCTTCACAAGAAAAAGCACAGCTCTCTGCTGCTAAAGAAACATTTTCTTCTCTGATACATTTGTTCCACTAGGAAATATTCTGTAGTAAATTATTAGTAGTTATTATATTCTCCAGGATCTCTCCAGATGAGATTTGAGGGTATTTATGAGAAAAATAAAGATAATATGCTTGTAAACCTTACAAGTAATAGTTGCAGTACTAATGGTGTAATTCATAGACATGACACCATTAGAATGTGATGGAGCTTGCTAAGTTAAAACTCTAGGGACATTTTTAGCATACTTTACATTGAAAACATTATGACCTGAGTGTAAGGATGGGATTCAAGTGCTCTTCATGTAACACTCTTGTTTCTCTCACTTATGCTGGCTGAGGTCTTGAGATGGTCCATAATGCTTCCCTTCCCACAAAGGAGATGCTTGAGAATCACTAGCTGCAGCCCAGGAGCAGCTTCTCCAGAGATTGTGCTGTGAGAGCCTCAGTAGCTGAGCTTCCAGGCCATGTCATCAGACATTTAAAACTGTGCCTGCCTGTAGGTAAAGCCGTAAGTGATCTGCCTTTGTGAGGTGGGGATAAGTATAATAAGCTATTTAGCATTTGGAAGGGACTTTGAAGACCTAGGAGCTGTGGGAGTTTACATCCCACTGCAAGCTGAGAACAAACTGTCTAACACTTATTTCCTCACTTCTTTTCTCATAATTTGCCTTATCGACAGTCATTGCTGTGCAAGGAGTTCCACCTTGCTGAAAAAGGTCACCAAAAACAAAAAAAAAAGACAGGCAATTGAGAGGTTTAGCGTGTAAACACTGAATTTGTTGACGAACTTCTCCTTCACTGAACAACAGAACTCTATTTTGCTTTTCAAACAGAGCAACAGAGATGATGATTCACAGATATTTTTACACAGATCCCAATACCAACATGCCTTTGGACTGAAAAAAAGGAGCAGGCTGCATCCTCCAGCTTTGCCTACCTAAGCTAATAACAGATACAAAGGTATACCTACTCCTCAGGTATCACAACATGGTTCTTCCAACTGGACATCTAGCTGTAGTTTGGTCTTGGTCTTTCAGTTATGTTAGGACACAGACCAGTTAAGTCTTAAACATGCATTAAGGCCAACTAAAATCATAGATAAAATCAGAAAATGTAATTTGAAATCAACAAAACTCAACCAAGTTGAATAACTACTCAGCTAAATCCAATTCTCTTGGTATTGAGGAAGCTGTTTTGGGAACTACTTTGGGTCACACAAAACATGTTTCATATATCAGTGTTTTGACATGGTTTGAGAAGTTCCTGTCACTTTGCTACATATTCTCAGTGAAATTGCTGGCATGATTGATGACCTCAGTAGCAAAGAATGAGATAATAGGGCCTGTATCACTAAGAATCAATTGCTCCAACACAACTAAAATCATAGTGTTTAGCAATAACTGTTGAAGTAGTACAAATAGTTACAACTGAACTGTAAAAGCCAAATAACTGAACAAGTATGTCTTATGTCCTAAAGTACAACACTGTCAGGCAAAGCTAACAGCAGAGGTTCTAGTATGAGCAGAAAATGCTCAAATTAAAAACCATGTTGGTGGATCCCAAGTTGCATCATAACAATAATGTAAAAATGGAAATTTCTTGCTGGGGTCTCAAAGCTGATTTTGGGCCTTTGGATGGTCCTACTGCCTTCTAAACTTCAGAATTGTCAGATTTTACCTTATTTTAACCTTCAAAATGTTTGGCAGTCTAGGCCACTTTTGCTGCTGGTAAAGAGATCTGGTTATGCAGTGAGCAAGAGAGGAAAGCTTTGGGTCTCTGACTTCTGAAGATGCCAAGGTGATGCTGGACTGAAGTGCCTCCAAGGCTGATATCATGCAGGTGGCTCAGGCATACAATCCACAATGCTGAGTGAACAACTGGTGTTTCCTACCCTGAACCTCAAACCTGTTTCAAAACAGAAGCATCTATTCACACAGTGGACAAACAACCCTGTGAGTGTGGGTCTTATATTAATTTTTTTTCTTTGTTTCTCATGGAACAGAGAAGGGAAACACTGTTTTCTGTCAAAAGACTTTGGAAAGAGGAGATGGAAAGTGATAGTGCCTGCCCCCTTTTTGTAGTGCAGTAATCATATTGTCAGAGCAGTCATGGAGGAAGGGGGACATGTGGGTCCCATTTCCCATTCTGCCTCGGGCTGCTCAGACCCATGTTTACTACCCTTTAGGGAAATGGTTGTAGTCAGTGGGAGGATTCAGGATAAGCTGAGCCAGTGAAAGAAGATGAAAAGGAGCATGGCTCCAGGGCTCAGGGTATCCTTTTATTTCTACTGTGCTCCCAGGGTGGTTTCTGTTTATTTAAGGACTGTTTCATGTAAGCACACAGAGTTCTGTGACTGGATGACCCAGTGACAGTGGTTTCACCACTTTCTGCTGATCCACACGACATGGACTGTGCCTTGCAAAGAAATATATGAACACACATGTTTTTGTCTGAATTGAAATTGAAGAGATTGGGACTACTCTACTGAAGAAAATGAGTAAGAAGGAATATAATAGCACAAATTGAGGTAATGAATTGTACTGAGAGGGTAAAACAGGTTCTTCTGTTTATCCATTCAAGAAAACAGACTAATTTAATGAAGCAGAAAGGAGGAATGTAGTCAAAACATTTTTTTTAAAATAAAAGCTGTAATTAACCTGTTGGACTCAATTGCTACTAGGCATAACTTAGGCCAAGAAATTAGTAGGATCCAAAAAGGATTAGACATCTATATGCATAATGAAAATATCCATAAGCTACAATAGGTAGAATATTATCTCAAACCTTATTATAAAATAGCTTACCTCTTAATACCAAGTGAATCATGCATACTTCTCTCTAGTCAAGGACTTTATGAAGCACCTCTCTTTTTATTCAGAACCTTTGCTCCTCTTCCTTACTGTATTGGTGAATGTTGATATTTTTTGGTCTGTTTTCGGCCCAGCCACCTTGAAAGTTTTGTTCTTTACCTGCAAAGTTCACTGATAAATGGGAGCCTTGGCCTTGGAGAGAGAGTTTCTTGTATAAACTGTTTTAATTGGTGTTCTATGATTGGCTCAGTACCTGCAGAGGCCATTTGAAGGAGAAACTAAAGAGAAGATGAAGTAAAGCCCCCAGACTCAAATAGAAAAGACCCCTTGAGTTAAACAGCTCACGTGATACGGGAATTCCAAAGTATTCACGCATGCGCTGAAGGGGTACAATTACATAACTGAGGGGGTGGACTGAGAACCTCTGTCTGGGCGGTGCTGGCCACACCTGCCTAGACAGACAGGTCAGTTAACAGTATAAAAGCAGTCAGCTGGGTTTTTGGGTTTGTTTTGCCTCACATGAAGGACCACTTGTCTATAGCGGGGACGCCTGCATGTGTGAGCCATCACCTCTCCAACATCTCTCCAATGCAGCTGCTGTGGAGGATTCTATGATATTTGGAGTGGGTAAGATAACTTCATTTATGACACCTGAGTGAGTAGGGTGTCTTAGTCTCTTATTGTTCTCTTTTTCTTGGGTTCCCCTTTACTTGGCCATTTTTGTAATAAATATAGTGTTTATTGATGAGCTTTCAATGGTGTCTTGGTTTTCAGTCTTGGCATCCTTTCGAACTCTCCCTGTTACACTTACTGACCAAAAAAAAAATAGAAGACAGCTAAAATGTAATGCATACCTCTGCAATATTACTATTCCAAGGAAGCAACGGTTTTATTGCTGACATGGAGGAATGATTTTACAAATTTATATGACACTTGTATATATCTTAATTTAGTGTTTTTACACTGTAATTAAAATTCAGCCCTGGTAAAAAAAGAGAGGGAGAAGCACAATCTGACCACCCACCTTAGAATGAAATGTTGAAGCCATTTCTATAAGAGGCAAGCCACAATGGGGAGGGTTTGATTTTCCACTATTAGTGTACTCTTATGTGCAACGGGAGTGAGCTGCCAACAAAGGTCTTTGCAGAATAGCAGTATACCAATAATGCAGTGAGAGAAATGGACAGCTGTCAAATTCTCCATGTGTCATTTAATGAAGGCTGAGAATAAACTTTTCCCCTCCACTATATTATTAGGTGCACAATGATGCTTGGAAAATCAAAGAGCACTTCAGGTCTGGGCTCTTCTTCTTCTCCCTGGACTCAGTTATTTAGAAATAAATAAGGACAGGCACATCTTAAAATGGTTGTCAAGGTTTTATAATTGGTTTTATAAAACTGGTCTGGAAGCCAGAGACTTTAAGGCAACACTAACTTACACATTATATTAAATCAATAGATATTTACTGTCTGTAGTAAATGTTGAATCAGAATTTAATTTTGATTTCTGTAGTCTTTTCCTCTCTGATCTCTTTTTTTGCTGGTCTCTTGGGCCATCCAGGTCTTCCAATTCCTGAGGAAGACTGCCCTTCTTGCCCCCTAACGTGACCCTAGGAGTGAGAAGACCCCTGTTTGGTGCTGGATATATTCTTTTACTGTTATGAAAACATAGAAAGGTCTTGCTTTGTTACCAGACTCACTGTCTCACATTGTCAGATTCAGAGAAACAATCCCACCATCTTTATATCCACCATGAAAAGTTGAACATTGATTGGGCTCCTGAGTGTCCTTGTGCCCTCAGGTATCATTAAAGTTTTTGCAGTCTAAAGGTATTCAGAGCCTTTAGTGATCAGGAATAAAGAAAGCATTTTGTAGTTAAAGCTCTTTCTACAAATACAAAATTACCAGCTAAATTAATTTGTGAGTGATATTTAATAATTCCATAGTCCCTTTGCTCTTGGTTTACAATTTGTCGCATTACTTTATTACTGTTTGCAAAAGTAACAAAAGATATTGCAACAAGGATTCATTTGGGCAAATTAAACCTGCAGCGGGATTTCAAACGCAGCCATTTGTCCTCTGGGATTAGACATCAGCAGTTTGTGGAATTATTTCTGACGTTTCATCCATCATACACTCAGAATAACTAAACAAGCTGGTGCTGCTCTTTCCCTGCTCAAAGAACAACTTTCACAGAACCTTCCCAACCTATTAGTGTCAGAAAAGTTCAGAGAAAAAAGAAAAATCTTCGGCAAGTGAAAGGCAGAGATGTTATCACACGTCAATAATGTGCATTGGGAGGTCTACTTGTAAACAGATCTTTATCTGGTGTAAATTGGAATGACGTATCAGGTGTAGGTATATTGATTTTATTCAGTATTTTCACCATAGGAATGACTAGATCTTAAACTGTGAGAATTTGGACTTGGTCTTCTAAAAATAACACAAAACTGATGTTAGGAACAATGTGAGGAGGACTTCTTCTTTTCCTCTTCTTTGTTTGAAGAAGTAAATTTTAAACCATACAATTTTCAGCGTATCCTCTTGCAATCTGCAATTTTTAGCCTTTTCTTGAATGTCCTAGCTCATACTTTGGTGTCCAAAATTTTAATTTCAACCATCTCATTTGAGGCAAAACATAGTCAAACTACATTAACTGTATTATGTAAATACAACAGCATGAGTGAACAAAAACTCTGGGCTACCTTATTGTTAAGGGATAATAGCCTTTTAATCTATATTTGAAAAAAAAAAAGGAAAGAAAGAAAAAAAGAAAGACAAAAAGAAGTTTTCAAGTAGATCTCATATTGGTTTCCCATTATTGAGAGACCTCCAAGGATATTTTGCAATTACAAGAGGTTTCTTGATTTAACATGGTTTCACACTGAATTCTACAGTGAAACACCTAAACTAATAGGAAAGGTAAAACCACCAAAAGGGAGCTTTTAGAAACATAAGTTTAGAATTATAAGTGCATAATCAGATAAATGAAATACAAGTTTTGAAAAGGATTGCAGAGGAGTAACAGGAGATACTGGCATGCTTCTTACTTCATTGTTTTCCTTCAGTAAAAGTTCTATCAGCTGGGGAGATTTACTCACTTCTTTGAAGATGGGTCTAGTTTCTCTGAAATCAGATTCTTTATTCCCAGAACTCTACTCCACAGTGCCAGTACAAACATACATCAGCTGCTGCTACACAGCACAAACTTTAAAGAGTTAGCAAGGACCTATGAAGCATTTTGGATCTCTGTCTGTTAGTTTCACTGAACAAATTTTGAAGTTAGAGGAATAAAAATCAGAGAAAGCATATAAACATTTTGGAAGTCTGGACATCTCACTTAAGGAGTAAAACTCACCTACTCCAAAAGAGAGATAAGACTGTAGGTAAGAAGTACTAACAGAAAGAAAGATCCCTTTCCCACAAATAAAGCTTTAAAAAGTACTTGGATCTTCACTCTGATGATACAGTGAGTGCTGTGCACTGAGCTGGTGTCAGCCTTACTTCTTTCAGGGGAGTTGCAGTCCTGGCTGCTACTGTCCTTGGGCAGCACAGCGTGTGAGCTGGTTTCACCTATGGTAGAGTCCCCTTAGAGTTAGTAGGGCTGTGCTGTGGATGAGTTGGGTAGGAAGAAGTAAACGAAGAAACTAATTTTGAAATTCTCAGATTAATTCCAAAATTATTTTTGTGGTTATTATTGTTACAGAGGCTAGATTTGTGCTGTTTTCTAGTGTGTATGTATGTATCTGTGCAAAGTGCAAGCTATTGTAGACAGACATCAACCTCTACAAACAAGTGTACATGTTTCCTGTGGTCTGAAGTACTTGATGAATAAAACCATTATCAAGCATAATACAAAATAAAAAGTAGTGGAGCCATGAACTGCCTTTGCTTCAAAGGTGTCTGTGTGGCTGAGGTTTGTTAATGCTTGCAGTGTCCCTCACTTGACACCAGCAAAGTCAACAGCCATCTCAACAAAAAGGCAGCAAAGTCTCAAGCGGTCCCATGCAAATGTATGAGAAAAGACAGGCTTTCCTATATACGCACAAGTTGTCTTTTGGCTTGTATGGCATTAGTTAATGTCAATGGAAACGTTACACTGAATAATCTGAAGAAAAAAGCAAAAAAATTACAGATATGATTTACCATGGTGAAACAGTTAGAAAATTTCAGGCTGTAACTTCCTGATGCTCTACAGTTTTCTAAATTTTTAGCTACCTAAACCCCATTTCCTAGGTGAACATAAAAAATAAATTGACTAAAATGAGAGAGGGAGAGTTTCTCATATGTACACTTAGATAAGTCAGGTTGCTGTGGATGTAGGACTTGGTCAAAAATGTCCTGTCAAAATTTCCATTTCCCACAGTTGTCACCCAAAACAAAACTGTGGAACTGCAGAGAAAGAACCTTTCCCTTCTGCTTCCTTTCCTTCACCCCAAAGCAATGAGATGTACTTCTAGGTGAGAATGTTGTCTGAATCTCTGTACTTGTATCCCACTGGCAGAGGTGGTCAATGACAGATCACTCAACCTCTGCCACTGATGCACATCCTGGCTTTTCATCTGTCCTCCTTCATTAACCTATGTGTAAGTGCATGCAACTGATTAGATGTCTCCAGTACTAGATTTTCAGTAAAATTGTGCTGTAGTAGGAATGAATCCTTGCCCACCAGATCAATTTCTTAATTTATCAGTGGGTGTAAGGGGTGTGAGCAGGTCCATGAGCAGCTTGGGGAACCAAGCTTACAATCATCTTTCTTTGTGTCTTTTCTGTCTTAGTTCTGGACTTGTTTAATTTTTCTGAAAACATAATTTTTTTTTAATCTGGGACAGAAAATAAGAGCAAAATGAGGCTGGGTGGGATGGCTTGGGAATCCATCCAGGCTTTGCATAAAAGGGTAGTTCAGACATTCACCCAAAACATCAGAGGATCAGTCCTAATCCCTGAGTCAGCTATAAACCAGCATCAATATAGGAGACAGCACCGAGCATTTTTGGAGACACAGGGTTGGATGTCAGCTTCAGAGAGACACGTACAGATCTGAGTTGCAGCAGAGAAGAGACAGGCATCAACTCAAGGCTAAGGATTTCCAAAGACACTTTAAAATTAGGTTACTTTATTTATTTTTTATCCCTCTAGACTTTTTTAAAAATCTGATTCTGCTTGTAAAACATTCACAAGCAAAGAATTGTGGAAGATACATGTAACCGAGTACTTTGTAACAGACAGCTTTTTAATGAATGATCTATTTTTAATCTTTTTCTGTCTAGAAAGAGTGAAATTATTTTTTTCAACCTTGGTATTGAGAGTGGGTTGTGTAAATTTTGGCCCCTATGTGGGGGCAACAACTTTTTGATTTGCATGAGCAGACAAAAATAGTTTAGGAAAAACAGCTTTTGAACAACTGATTAGATGAATCTTGGTCGCTTTGATTACCAAAGTTGCTCTGAAGATGCTGAGAGAATAAGGCAACAGAGGTTGTTGTTAGCAGTCCACTCTCTTACACTGATCACATAGTTAGCCAGACTTAACATCCCTTTCTTGCACAGGGGTGGAAGCCCAAAGAGGATCTGTGCTTCATCGTGACACTTGTTCACTCCACCTCCTACATGAAGCAAAATACAGCATAAAAGTTAGGCCATCCCTTGCCGTATATTCCTCAAATGTTCTCTGTTTCTAAGCTGCCTACAACTGCAAACTTCCACAAGAGCTAAAAACTCAAAATGAGAGAAGGCAAGACACCTACCATACCTTGCAATAGTCCTGTCCACCATGTGAAATCTCTTTCAAATAAAGAGGAGTTGGTTGAGTACCCAACCTGAAATGAAAACATCAACTCTGCTGTATCATTCTTTGTTTCCTGACCTTTTATATCCATGAAGGGAAATAAACGCTTCTAGACGAGAGGGACTAAATTTTAGACAATTACAGTTAGGTGAGTTGAGTCCACATATTTTTTATAGCTAGATATTTCAATGAGCAGTATGAAACAAAGTTCTTGTCAAATAAAGATTAATTTTTTAACATTTTGTGGTAGTACCTACACATAAACCAAAAGATGTGAAAAAGTTTCAAAAGGTTGTGATATCATTTCATGTGTGACTGTAGCTGAGAGAGACAAAGCAAGGCCTAGGCTGCAGACAGCAGCTTTATCCTGTATTCCTGAATAACCTTAAAAATCTTCTGCCAAACAACTGGACATATTAAGAATACTAATGCGAGATACTAGGCTGGACTCAGTATACAAAGATTTGGCTCAGGAGAGATACTGTATTCACTAGAATTCTTTATAGCTTCTTTTAGGTTTCTGGCTTATGATCAAAGGTTAAAATGTATATACTCAGTTGTGTTTTACCACATGAACGTGCATTATGGAGGGAAAACCTGATATTAACTACTCCTACACATCAAGTTACACAACAGTAGAAAGGTCAATTATGGCAAAACCAGGTGAAATTTTGGTGACAAGTGCAAACTCACTTTGATGCAAGTTGGGGATTTTTTCCAAGTAAAATGTGTAAATTTCTTCATTGGACATTATGTTCTTTGTCTTAAGCATCTAAAGTCATAAATGCCTCAAAACAACATGGCCCCAAAAGCCATATGAAAAGGTAAGTGTTCAACCATTATTGCTAAAACTAAGGTTTTTTTGCAAGAAAGGTTAGCCCTGACTAGAAAGTCTATTGCGTAATGCAATCACAGGGACTAATTGATTACTCCAATAGCCAGCACCATACAGGGAATTTCGAGTATGACACTTACCTGCCCCAAGGTTCACATGGTGATTTGCAGTCACTATACACATCTGTTGATATCAACAAGGCTGACAGAGAAGTATGTGTCAAGGTGACCTTAACTGCTGCTTTGATTAATTAACTTTATAATGTGTCTCTTTGATGGGGGGAGAAATGGGAACATGTCATTAACCTCTGTTGGAAGAACTGTACTTCAATCGAGTATAATTATTTTTCTAGATTGAACCATTACAACCTTCTCCTATACTAACAAATATTATCTTAGCTCATATTTGGTTTCAGCAAAAAGATACTTAATTCATTTACCTAAAACAAGTTGTACTAGGGCTTGCTTGTGTGTGCTGCATTCTGGAAAAGGCTGTGCCTTCTGCATTGGAATAACCTACAACAAAGGCCATATATTACAAGGTATTGAGCTCCTGAGTACCCTGGCTTTGTAAGACAATAAATTAACACTAATAAGTCATTGAACATTTGCAAAGAATTCTGAGCAATTCACAAATTTAACTTTTTAAAAAACTCAACAGACAAAACAAAAAACAACAACAAAATTTTAAGAAAATCTACAAACAAGCTATGTGAATTGTCCAACTATATTTAAATACATCCTAAGAACTGAGGGGTCGTGATTTATTCTTATGTGTGTATCATTTTACCCAATCCAAACTTTAACGTTCCTTTCTTATTCTGCATATAAGACCACGTTATTCAAACTGGTTTCCAAGTATGACAGATTTCAGTCCAATCTGATACTGCAGTGACTGCTCATTTCCCACTGGTGATCACTACTTAATCTTGTGGCTGCAATGACTCTCTCTAATAATAATGCATATTTTACATGTGTCCATGTTCTAGCACTGAAGGTAAAACATTGTGCTCTGCTTCCTTACTTAGTAATTTTGTTGGCAAATCTTAAAAATTAATTGGGGATCATAATTTCTTGAGCTTTTTTTTACAATGTCGTGCAAAGATAATTTGTGCAGATCACCCCATGCTAAAAAGCAGGTACTTCAAATAAATAGTGATACTTGTAGACAACATGCTGGCAAAAGATTGAAAATGCTATTCTTCAAAAACCTTGAGTACTTTCCCTATCACACACAATTTGGACTGTACAGCAATTGCTGTTCGTGTGCTTTTTATATAGGCTCTTAAAACATTTTAATTTGCTAGAATACAGCTCTGTCAGAATCTTCTATCTACTGCTTTTCCACTGTTTTTCAAAAGATTTTGGTTAGCCTTGGCTGCAAAGCATCAATTTCATTAAAAATCTGCAGATTTTTTCCTTAGGTTGTATAGAGTGGGATTTATGTTTTATAACTGAATATACATTGACTCTTACTTGAATATACACATGTACACTTCAAATGTACATGAGCAATGAATAGATGCTTTCTCAAGAAACCAAAAAAAATAACACCCAAGCACATGCTTTCTATAACACTGAGAAACAAGACTTTGACATTAGGGCTATCCCAGATCTGGGAGCTGTCGTTTGTGTTGTAAATGCAGAGATAGGAGGAATCTATAAAATAAACACAGAGAAAACTCTCAGTTTTCATTCTAGTTTAATGATCCCACACGCTGAAAACAGGAATGCATGCTCTCTCAATCTGCAAACTAGTCAGCTAAAAAATTGGCAGTTGCCTGCAGAAAAGGCCCACCTCGCACTTAGTCCTAGGCAGGCAATGTTTTAATCACAGCCGCGGTGATTAAAAGCCTGGGAAGGCTCACCTTTCATCCACTGATCTAGACAAACACAACAAATACCTCTGCTGCAACTCAAGTCGGTTCCTGCTTCAGCTTTCCCTACACACAGAATTGCAGAATTGGTCAGGTTGGAAGGGACTGCAGAGAGTCATCTGGTCCAACCTCCCTATTCAAGCAGGGCCAGCCTAGAGCACATGGCACAGGATTGCATCCAGATGATTCTTGAGTATCTCCAGTGAGGGAGACTCCACAATCTCTCTGGGCAGTCTGCTCCAGTGCAGGGTTACTTGCCCAGTAAAAACTTATTCCTCATGTTTGGATGGAACTTCCTGTGAATGTTGAAGATGCCTGCTGCTTCTTGTTCTGTTGGTTGGCTTCGCAGAGAAGAGTCTGTTCCATTCTCTTGGCACCCCCCCCTTTAGATATTTATACACATTAATGAAGTCTCCTCTCAGTCACCTCTTCTCGAGGATGAACAGGCCCAGATTCCTCAGCCTTTTGTCATAACAGAGATTCTCCAGACCCTTGACCAACTTAATAGTTCTCTGCTGGACCTGCTCCAAGAGATCCATGTCTCTCTTGTACTGTAGAGCCCAGAACTGCACACAGTACTCTAAGTGTGGCCGCACAAGGGCTCACTAAAGGGGCAGGATCTTCTCTCTTGACCTGATGACAATGCTCTTTGTAGTGCATCTCAAGATTCTGTTGGCCTTCTTGGTCACAAGGGCACACAGTTGGCTGATGGACACCTTGTTGTCCATCAGACTCCGC